>CM053503.1:50982609-51016341 GCA_028627145.1 Eidolon dupreanum | reverse complement strand
TATTTATGTGACAGCTGAAGCAGAGCTGTGTGGCCACTTAGTTGCCACATGAGGGCATTTTAAAGGACTTGCCAAGGATTGAGAAGGAAGTGGTCTATTATATCCCCTCATATTGAAATGTTGCTGTCTGAGATTCAAACTAAAATAAACAGGCACCACGTAAAAAACCAGGGAGCTGGTGCCAGGGGGCAGAGAGGTGGACAAGGCCTGGTGGGCATTCTTACTCTTTCCTGTGGCGGGGGATGGGCTCTCCCCAGTCTGCAACCTTGTACCTGCTGGCACACAAACCCCTGAAGGCCACAGTGACAGTGTGGGCAGCCGGCAGCTGTTATTATTCCAGTGTCTCAGTGTATTCTGCATACACCTAGGGTGTGAGCAGCTTCATTGGCTTCAGAGCAGGTCAAGGGACGTGTGTGGCTCAGCTCCCAGCAGTGTGCCTAAGACACGCCTCTTCCAGGGTGAGTTGCCAGGGTCTGAGGTAACAAAGAGCCCTCTCCAAGTCCTCTCCCACACCCACCCACTACAGATCCAGGCCAACATTCTGAAGCTTGGGAGAGTTTTTCTACCTCTTAAATCTAAGGGCCTGCTCTGAATGCAAAGAGGATTCCTCCTCCTGTTCCCATCACACTCTATTACTGCAGGGCATCGGCAGATGGAGGCTGCCTTTTATATGCAAATATTTGGAACCCATTAATTCCCCAGTTCCTGCCACCTACCTTCTTGTAAGGCCCTGTGTGTACCATCCAAAAGGCAATAGAAGTTCCCACCCAACTGGAACTATTAAAGACTTTAAGGCAAAGTTACAGCCTAAGGCCTGAAATAGACTTATTTTTGACACTCCAGTGCTGATTCAGATGTGGGCCAGTGGGAAACAAGACTCTACAAGAGGTGGATGATTTAAGGCAACACTCTTGAGGAGGGGAAAGGCATTTTATGTCTAATGAGGAAAATGACAGCTTTCGTTTACTGACCCCTGACCAAGTGCTGGGCACTGTGCTGAATGCTTCATGGAAGGATTTTGTTTTTTCCTGGCAGGAGGTCTGCATTGTCATTATTCCAGATTTACAAGAAAGAAAAGAGGAGCTCTAAGAGGCTGAGGAATTTTTCCAGAACCACCCATCTGAGTGGTGGTAAAGCCGGGATTGGACCCTAGGCAACCTAACCCACCCTCTGAGCCCTTTGAATGCTCCACTGAAGAGGTGAAAGAACTCAGAGCTGCCATAGAAATGGCAAGGACAGCAGAGACAATTGAGGATTTATCGGGTCCCCTTCCACCCTGACATTAGAGTCAGGGGTTGTCAAAGGAGCTTCTGGCCTTCTCATAGTTCTTCAGCCCCTCTTCCTTTCTTTGTTTTTCTTCCCTTCCCTACTGGCCTTTCTCTGCTCCCTCTCCCTTGGAGCCTGAGGAAGCCTCTGAGCCAAGCCCTGTGAAGTTTGCCAAGTCAGATCCCTCCCCAGCAGCCATTTCTTTCAGCAGAGCTTTGCTGATCAATATTGAAAGCTTCAGCCAGAGAAGAAAAATGTTCTCAAAATACAAGACTCGTCTCCCAGGGAGACTCTTCATTAGTAGAGAGGGAGTACTTCAGACTACTCCAGCGGTCCTCTAAGGCGGCCTGACCAGGCATTCTGAATAAGGTATTCAGTAACAGCCCTCCGCTGCCCGACATCCAGCTTCCAGAATCACCAGGCTCCTTAGCCTGCCTCACAGTCCCAGCTGGTGTGTCGTGGAATCCACTTCCCTATCACTGCCTTCAGCTGCACCATATTTTTCTTTGCTACTCTTATATATTTTAAACTTATATTTCACATTTTAACTAAAATTTTCTCTTGCTGCTCCCTACACCCCCAGTCTATGGCATGTCTATACCCTTGTGTTCGGCCTCAGTACCAAAATCAAAGAGCCTTCCTATTTTACTATTATATCAAGCAGTTTCCTTCATTGTCACTAAACCAGGCAGTCTTTGTCAGGTAGAAACTGGAGAACAAAATGAAAGAGAGAAATTTTTTCCCTCCAGAGGAAGTTGTTTCTTCTTGTACCAGTCTTTATATAAAGCAGTCCTGATAGAAAGTGACCTTGCTAACGGTTTCATGCCTGGGGTAAGCTGGCTCTGGACTATGGCTACTAATGAGCTCTAAAATGGCCACCAGCCTGGATGGATATTGGAGCCAGGACAAAAACCTCTAAGAGTTGGGTTCCTGGGGTTATGCTGAGTTGCTCAGTTTATGAGGAAAGCTCCCTGCAAGTAGCCTCATTTTACCCGTTTCTTATTTCATGTCAATACCGGGTCTCCTGTAGCACAAAGGAGACGTCAGGAAACTGGCCCTGGCGTTCAGGTGCACTATTAAGTTACTGAATGCAGCATCTAATCTATCCTTTCAGTTGTCCATGCAGACTGCTCTTTTAAGGGGGTGGGGGGCAGGAATAACATTCACTAGAGAAGCCTAACAGAAGCCATGTGGAGGGATCTAAGCTCCTGGCGAGTGTTGGGACAAGAGGGCCTAGGGATTCTCCCTAAGCTTCCTGCTCAGGTTGGGGCTGTCCTTCCCCGAGGCAAATGGTACCCAGATAATGGCTAGAAGCTGGCAAAACTTAAGTTCTGAGAGGAGAGGGGAATGGCTGAGTAGACCCACCACACAGTAAAAGTGTGAAGCAAAACATCACACCACTCCTGTGGTATGGAGACCTTAAGCCCAGAAATTAATAAAACATGTTCTAGGGCTGGGAAAACCCATAGTGTCCCCCAGTAAGGCAAACTTTCAAGTCTCTGTTGATAACCTAGGGCACACAGTGTTTACTGTGGTTAAGCCCTGCTTAAGAGAAGCTAATATCTTCCCTTAAACCCACCATGAGAAAGACTAATTAGACACAATGGCGCCTTCCCTCCAGTCTTCCCTCCACCTCCATCCCAAAGTCTAATAGGACAGGTTGAGAGAAACTTCAAGCATGTGCAATAAAATCAGAATGTGAGAAGAGGTAGATTTGGGGGAAAAATAAAACAAAATAGAAATTCACAATGGTGAAAAATATGTCATTCAAATAAAGTGACTCAGTGAATGGACTGAATAGTAAACTGCTAAAGAAGGAATAGGTGACTTATAACATATAACAGATAAAAAAGAAAACAGAAATGAAGCTGAAATATGGAAGGTAAACTAAGATCTAATAGGAGTTTATGGAAAAATATAAAAATAGAGGGGAGGTAATATTCAAAAAGTTCAAGACTGAGAATTTTCCAGAATCAAATTATCTTCTGAGTCTAAAGAAGTAAATAAAATTAATTTCCAACCATGATAGATAAAAAGGAATCCTCATCATTATGTCTTACTGGGACTTAATACTATCAACAACCAAACAAAAAATTTAAAAGCAACCAGTGAGAAAAGATATTTACTTATAAAGAAATGATACAAGTCAGACTTCTCAACAAAAGAAGTCAGAAGTAAATGGAATATTATCTACTAACTGCTGGGGAAAAATAATTGTCAATCTAGTGTTTTATATGCAATAAAGCTATCACCCAAGGTTAAAGGCAAAAATAATTTTGTGGTCCAAAGACTGGATAAGTTTATCCCTGACAGCTCCCTGTTAAGAGAATTACTAAAAATGTACTTCAGTAGAAGAAAATCAAATCTAGAAGGAATGGATTTCAAAAAGCAAATAAGTTAGTATGTTGGTTTCTTTGTATAAGTGTTATGAATGATAATGGCTAATAGAGTCTTAAAAAAAAGGTGAAATTAAAGTAGGTAGTAACATGGAAGATGAAAGAAGGCATCTTAAGATCCCTTTATTTTCAGGATGAGAAAATGATAACTCATATATTAAAAAATTTATGTATGTCAACTGTAATTGAAAAACAAATTTAAAAAATTTTAAGCATAACTTCATAAAGAACAGAAATAGTACGCTAACACTTCAAAACCAGTAAAGGGAGAGAAAATGTATTAAAGAAAGCTATCAACCTAACAGGAATGAAGGAAAGAAAACATAATAAATAGAAAATACAAAATTAACTGTGTATGTCTTCTTCTGTCTTTGTATATTTATAATGGCAAAAACAGATTTAACTTACATCTTAATCACTATAAGATTAGTTTTTATTTTAATTAGCCACATATCACTAATGCAATACATTTTAAATAATACAAAGTTTAGAAGTCCTACTCTGCCTTGTGAATTTTATTGAAAAATATCAGGGTGAGAAGGTAGCATTGAAAATGACTATGATTTCTTGCCTAAGAGACTGGGGATACCATTAACTAAGGATGATAGGTGGGAATGATCTACCTTGGAAGTGAAAATAAGTTAACATTTACTGACTTCTTCCTAAGTCTTAACTGGGCTCTACGGAGGAAATCAAGAGAGAACACTAGAGAGAAGAATTTGTGCCATGTGTCATGGAAGCCCAGACATAGGAGGAAAACTTGAAGTATGTAATGGCAGGGAAGCTCCACAAGGAAAGACAGGAGACTTCAAGGGTAAAGAAGATGGTCAGCAGTATCTGTGCTGGGGAAAAGGTGAACAGACTGAGTATGGAGAAGAAGCCTTTAGGCGAAGCTTTTAGAGGACACATTAGTCGGGTATTGGGCCCACTGCTAAGAGATTAAGGAAGGAAATAGGAAGTAAGAAACTGAGGGAGCGGGAATGGATTTCTCAAGAAATTCAACACCAAAGGGAAGACAGAATAGATGGAAAGAGAAATGTAGGCCCAAAGGAAGTTATCTTGGAATAGGCAGTAACCATTTTTAAGAATAAAAACTTAATTTTCTAGAAGCGCAGAAACTCACTTCCATGAAGTGAGGAAACCATCTTTTCTAGGTTATTTAATGCTGCTTTTTAAAACACCAAAGCTAATTTTGGCCATTTAAAATGACTGTTTTAAATACCCAGTCGCCAGCAATAGCAATATCAGGTTGGTCTCTTGCCTTTATGAATGATACTCTTTCATGACTTAAAACCAGTTCACGTTGTTTAACCTTGATCTCTCGGTCATTGACCCTTGATTGCAGGACCTGATGAAGCCTGTATGCCTCTAGACAAGCCACAGGGGCTGTTTTGAATTCTTTTTATTTGTTTGTTTGTTTGTTTTTTGACATCTTTGAATATCTTCTTTACTGTTAGCCATCTTTTTCCATAACTTGCCATAGTGTTTTTTATGTCTAGTCTGCTCATGAGTTGGGTTAAGGTATGTTCAGCCCTGACAGATGAATCTACTCTGTATATTGACTCAGCCAGGTTCCTGAACTTGAAAGGCTAAGGTGCAAACCCTGGTCAGTCACCAGGACAGTAAACACTCTGATATTCCTGGTAGCCTTTCCCTATCTGGTTATTGGTTGTATCTCAGATACACAATTTAATATAAAACCAAGAGTAACCTGGGGTGAGCATCTGAGAGGCTCTTCTTAATGTAGTAGATGAGCTGCAGGCAGTATGTGAATTTGGGGACATTTATTTGGCTCTTTAGGAGGTGTTTTGTTTATTTCCTGATCCCGGAGAGGGCTGACCGGCTCTATGTACCCTCAAGTGTAACTTTAAGATGCCTACCTCAAAGCTGATAATTCTCTCAATACTGCTAGAAAAAAGGGGTGTCTTTCCTTCCCACCTACCATCCATCCTCCAAGAAGAAAAGCATTTATTTTGTTATTAATTATAGTAGCCTCTGCTCTGCCACCTGTAGTGTGTGCTGCATCTCCGTCTGCTACCTCTGCTGTATGAGTAAGTAGACTTGAATTTCAAAGACTCTATAACCTGGAATCTTAACAGTCCTGAGACTATTTGCTGTAGACCTTGGTCTTAAATAATGTAATGATGGGGCTAGATGCAGGTCTCTTTTAACATGAGAACTGGTAAATTCATAAAAGATTTTAACAGAAGAAATGGACATTTCTGGTGCTCTGAATCCTGTAACTCACAGTTCTGAAAACAAGTAGGGAAGGGCCACTAGTAATATCAAAGTGGTCTTGTGTTAAAGGCCCAGAGGCTGGCTTCCAAGAGGCCTTCCTTACAGGGTGACATTTATTATCTTGGTGATTTACCAGAGTCTGGCTTTTAGCTTTTCAAGTTCAAAACTCATTCAATCAATATACAAAGAACAGATTCATTGTCAGAGCTGGAATCACCTTAACCAAGCTTAAAGATTGATCTGCAAACCAAAATGCCAGTTTACATTAATACAGAAAAATATAACTGACTGATATTCTTAAAGTACAAATGACTAGCTCATTCTTTCCCTGTAGGCAGGCCTATGCAGGGAGGCAGATCATAATCAGGTTAGTTGGTGAACATACAATCAGAATAAAAGTGAATCATGTTTAATGGCACAGGCTAAGAGAGTAATCCATCCACACTAAATATGGTCCTACCAGTGGAACTAAATTTCTTTGAAGTCTGTCAGCTACGACTCTCTGTCCTGATCAGTATTTGGATAGATACCTACCAATGTTTTGTCTCATTTTTTTAATGCTTCAAGGCTAGCCTAGGCCCATATCCACCCAAATCGCTTCCTATATTAGTCTTTCTCTAAATGTTAATACTTTTCATCAGCTTATAGTATATAGTCATTCTCTTAAGGGTACAGTTTAAATCTCAATGATCAACCTATTTTCAAGTTCATGGGAGATCCCTCACTGTACTTAAATTGGTCAGGAGGAGAATGTGGCATTGATAAGGATGGGCAGAGCAGCTTACCCACACCAAGACTTATCAGTCATTTACTCATAAAACCTTCACATTTTTACTATATTGCTATGCTACTTGTATATCATTAACATTTTTCTTTAACTTGCTTTTAAAAAACAAAATTTAAAAGATTTACCCCTATCATAAATGGGAAATGACTATCCTTTGTCCTAAAAATAAACATACTGAAAGTAAAAGCTCTTATTTTTCCCATGTACTTCTTTAGCTGGACACTGTTTGCCAGGGGAAGCCCTGAGCCTGAGCAGATCCATGCTAACCATACAGTAGCACCAAACTGAGACTCTCCGTAACATCATCAAAAACCTCAGAGGACTGAGCAATGGAAAAATTTAGGATGTTATTTATCTCGTATCTTACTCATCTACGATCTAAAAAATAATTTACTTTAGGCATCCCATATTTGGGGAAATTATGACCTAGGCTTTTTGAGACTTTAAGGGTATCTGAAAACTGTTTACAGGCTGTACTGATGCCTCCATTCTAGCCTTGCCTGACCCAGATTTTACCTGATGCTGCACCAATGGTCTCATCTCTGCTTTTCCCTGCACAGGTACACACTAGCAGCTCAAGACTTGGTGATGCGTGCTCGTGGTGTCCTGAAGGACAGAGGATGGAGGATATCTAATGACCGACTGGGCTCAGGAGATGACATTTCTGTATATGTCATTCCTTTAATACATGGAAACAAACTGTCATGAAAACGGCCCAGGGGACTGGAAGAACAGAAGAAAGCTGGGATGCCTCTTGGCAGGGCAGGGTGGGAAGTGCCTCCCCGGCAGCACTCCAGGTGATACCACCCTCTGCCCAGCCCAGGTGGGGAGTTTGCTGCCAAAAGGCCTCTGGCTGTGCTTCAAGAGGATCCTTAGCTTTCAGTTTCCTCTTCAGTAACAGGTCTGGATACTCAACAAAAGCAAAACATAAAGGCTGCTACTGAGTGTTGTATTTCTTTTGGTTCCTTTAATAGGTCTCCTAGGTGGCCACTGCCCATTTTGGGCACACACAGTCATATTTATTTTACCTAGAGTAGCTGGGGCAGCCATTTTCAGGTGTAACTGGCAGAAGACTCTTCAGCCTATCAAGCTGCCAGTTTCTCTACAGGTTAAAGTGCTGCATTAGAAAGTTGGGGATCATGCCTCAGGAAGTATGAGCATCCACCTTCTAGTAAGCCTGAGATTCATTTCAGGGAATGCTGTGTATGTGTCTATCTCTATTTTTTCATGATGACGATGGGTGAGGCAGGGATCTGGGGGTGGGGGGAGGGGGGATGGATGGAGCAGCATTCTTTGAATCTTAATTGTTTCCCTTTCATAGAATAGGCCTGGGACTTTCCAATTCCTTGCTGAGGGATTTGTGTCAAAGTCCAGCCTGGGCTGTCCCCATATTTTGTAGCCCACACCACCCAGGCAGCCATCTGGAGTGGTGCCTTGGCTAGCAGAGTACTGTCTATTGTGTAATAATTTGTTCCCAAGTTGAATTTTCTCACTAAATCAGTGTTTTCTTGAAATTTTGGGTGTTCCTTTGGACCAACAGTTCCTCTATTGTCTTCAAGGGTCCCCCTTGTGTGGCTTGAGATTTCTGTTTCTGAGCCTGGGTTTTTATTTCTAAAATGTTTCCCCTGCCTCCACCCCCATTGTGCCACGGGGACACAGGTAAAGCAGTGTTTAGTAGAGCAGTACGGGAAGTTCCTTGTTTCAGTTCACCATACCTCATTTCAGGACTGTCTCTCCATTTTGGATCCAAGTTCCATGGGCTGTGACTGTCCCCAAGCCTATTCCAAACAACATGTAAGTGTCGGTCTGTCAAGGAGCAGCAGGTCTGCTCTCCACCATCTTTGGACAAGGCCTACTCAGAATGGCCTTTTAAAAAACCTGAATTTGAATTGGGTTGATTGTCCATTCTCATGCTATATGCCTGCTCCTTCTCCAGGAATCATATCCCAGCCACCCAATTCTCCCTGTCCTCTACCTCCAAGTGTTCCTCACAAGCGCAGCAGGGACAGAAGCAGTAGACTGATCAGATCTACCTGCTGCTGCACTGCTAGGAGAAATTGCAAAATAGATATTTAAAATCACCTCTCTCTCTCACCACTTCTCTGCATTGGAGGACCTTATAGAGCAAAGTCCAACGACTGAGTCTTCTTCCTGTAGAGCTCCTATGGTATCATCGCCATCATGACAACTTTTGGTAATTAAAAGATTCTTCCCACTCAGTGAAGGAAAGGGTCATTGGTGTGAACCCCCCAAATGCTGGAGAGCCAATTCTAGGTCTAGTGTTTCTTTGAATCCCTTCCCCAGAGGAGAGGAACCCCTGGGACAGTTAATTGCCTACATTCCTAGAGTTGTAGTATTTTCTTAGGAATGGCCTGGAGCCTTCCTACTCAGGAATGTGTTCATCACACAGTGTGGAAACAAGTACTGGGGAATTTAGCCACCAGGTGGTTGCCAAAATGTTGCCTGGGAAGAACTGGACTACAGCCTTGCCAGGAGTCCTCTTCATCTGACAGCTTCCCTACTCTTTGGGTAAATCTCAGCTACCCCAATCATCTCCGTGAAGAAAAGTTTGTGGTAAACTATTTGTTTCTCTGCAGAATTTGAAGCCATGGGGAAACATGCAGACACTTTACAGCAGTGTGGTCCATTTTTCTGTTCCTGCTCTGACTCTCAAAGCCATATACAAACTGGAAACTTGAGAAAGTTTTCCTTGGAGGACTCTGAGCCACTAGCTTTAGGAAGCTGTTCTCACAAGCAGTCACCTCTGTCCCATGTTACCTTTAATTGAGCTTCTTCCTGCAGAGCTTCTGTGCTGTCATCACCATCTTGATGCCTTCCATTTATTTCCTTCCCTGAGCTTCTCTCTGGGCCCTACCTTGAGCTTCTCTAGTTTTATTTGAGCCACCAGAGCAAGTTTGGATGTAGATGTCATGTAGATGTCATGACAACCTTCTGCTCAATTCATTAATTCATTTACTGCCAAGGCATGTCTCAGGAAAAACTCTGAAACCTCCTTATTGAATTTGTCCTAAAGTCTTGAGCATTTAGTCCTGCTAGTTTTAGTTAGAAATGCACCTAAGAATTCTTTTCATAAGCTCCCTTGGGTGGGAAGATCTCAGTAGCAAACTGAAGCCATGATTCTATATTTCAGAAATGAGAGGAAAACTACAAATGAGGTGAATAAATCAAATGCTCTGTGAATCAAGCTTACTTACTAGGTTTGGCTTTACTTTTTACCCAGACCCCACATCATTCCATCCAGGGCAGTAACTGTGTCTACATAACAGGTTGGCACTTGGAGCATTCCACGAAAAGGTCAAAAGGCAACATACTCAAAATTCTGCAAAATATATTTACATGTGGTTCCGAAATCTTTTGTATCTGAGTTGTAGCCAAATCTGCTTGTCCTCACAGCCCCAGAGGAAGTCTCATTTTAAAAAAGCTTTCAATTTTCTAGTCAAGTCTTTATGGTTGTCTTGACGTGTGTGTGGCCACTCCCTTAACAGTGAAAGACTCTTTCGGTTCTCAGTCTCATTGGGCTGGCCTCTGCTCCTTACTGTATTTAGTGACACTCTCTTCCTTAAAAGGGAGCAAGCTCACACTCCATCCACACTCTTCAGCATCTTCCCAGGCAACAACCAAACCTCTGTTCTTGTAACACCTGAAATCAGAGCAGTGCCAGCAGTCGGAGGTGGAGGGGATGTGCTGCAGTGGTTGTGCTTACATAACTGCTGTTCTTGAGGTGAGAGAGGAGAGGTGAAAATGAGGCTAGGCCAAGTACTCAGCTGTCTCCTAGGACAAAGCCAAAAACGAGAATTTCCACAGCATACCATTTTAGGGAATTTGGGTGTTTAATTTTTTAATCCCTAACTACTTATCTCCATGGGGCTGCATCAAGTCAGCTGTGCTCACACTCTTCTAAGTATTCATTAACTTCTTGGGAAGAATTATAGCTGTAGGTAGATACTGGTAAGCAGGGATGAGTCCCAATACCCAGCTCTAGCCTCAGATCTTGGCCATTCAGGTAGAGTTTTTGGTTTACCAAAAGGACTAGCATGGAAACACCTGGAAAAAAAATCCCCCACATCTTTAAAACTCTTTAGATTCTCCTCTTGATCTCACCCCCTTTCTCATCTGTCAATCAGCTTTATTTACAAGGCCATGAGTGGTCAGTGGTTTTCTTTTCACCAGTTTAAGGATCTACCCTTTCCTTAAATGGCCCAGCAGCTCCACACTTTTCAGAGTGGATATGTTAAGCTTTCGTGAAATTCTATTTTCAGTAAAGTTAGTGCTTCTGGGATACTTGGAGAAAGCAGTGAGAGTCACTGTCTATGCAGAGAACAACCAGGCTGACCCAAAAAGTTGCAGATCTAAGAAAATTGTAAAAATTATATGTTAGGAACTTGGATTTACAATTACATAGAAATTTTGCAGCCTGCACACCATACATAGCCCACCTTGCTGAGCAAACTATGGTGTTGTGCGGGTGATGTGACTTATGTCTGTACACTGGGATTTTTCAAAGGACACTACACAAGCAGCCCAATCAGCCTCTTATGTGAGCACAGTGGCAGCTCTTTGTCAGATCTGAGTGCCAGTCTCAGAGTACTACACTTTCTAATCCACGATGTTATCTGTGTAAATAGCTTTAATTTTTCCTCTGTGTCTTAGATGAAGTTTTGTTCATGTAGAGACCAGGTAGACAGTGACCAAATGAGGCTGTATATGTGCTGTTGTTTTCAACTGTGATGTACTTGAAGGAGAACGTTGTGTCCTCCACTCTTCCCATCTTCCATAGTATTTTGTGTTTGTTTGGGGAGTGCTAAGGTTTAACTTTTTTACTCCTCTTTTGCCTCCATTTTCTTTGTTTCTTCTAGAGACCCAGGGAGGCCAATGGTGGAGATCATTTATAAGGAATGTATCATAAGGTCAAGGTTTCCAAAATACCCTACGTACAGTGAATGAGAGGAATCTGCCTGAAAATCGTTTCAGAACCATGTACCTTTATGTTTTGTGACTGTGAAACCTTGACTTTTGTAACCCAAAAGTGAAAACTGTTTAGTAACGGGGAATCTATTTTGTGTGTTTTGAGACTTAGGTGCAATGTTCCCTGGAAAAAAGCTGAAGAAATGTATATGCTTAATGACATTTTAAAATAAAATATTATATATATGTATATAGGACACCTTTAGCAAACTTTTTTGTGTCATTTCTTTAATTCACTATGAAGTTTCTTCATATCAAGTAATGGAGCGATATGAATATCATGACCTAATGTGGAGTTATCAACTGTGAACAGACTCAAAAGAAAATCAAAAGAGAATGGATGCCAAAACTGTTCATCTTAACAGGAATAGCCATAAAGGCTATACATTTCAATAATGCCACTAGAAAAATGACCATGGTTATTGCTACCAAGAGGTATTCTTTTTATTTTATTAAGGTAAAACTGACATACTGTATTATATTAGTTCCAGGTGTACAACATAATGTTTTGATATTTGGATATACTGTGAAATGATCATCACAATATATCTACTAAGCAAACATACATCACCATACTTGGTCACTAAATTTTTTTCCCTGAGATGAGAACTTTTAAGATGTACTTTCTTAGCAACATTCAAATGTGTGCTAATTTAAATAATGTGCTACATTATTATTAACTATAGTGACCATACTGTATATCATATCCCCCTGACTTATTTCTTTCATAACTGGAAGTTTGTATCTTTTTATTCCCTTAACTCATTTTGCCATCCCCCTACCCCAGCTCTGACAGTTACCAATCTGTTTTCTGTATTTGTTAGTTTTTTTTTTTAAGATTCTATATCTAAGTGAGATAATACAGTACTTGTCTTTCTCTGACTTATTTCACTTAGCATCATGCCCTCAGTCTTTCCATTTTGTCACAAATGGCAATATTCTTTTTTTATGGCCGAATATTTGTGTGTGTATCACATTTTCTTTATCCATTCATCCATCAGTACACACTTAAGTTGTTTCTATATCTTGGCTATCGTAAATAATGCTATAGTTAACATGGGGTGCATGTATCTTTT
Source organism: Eidolon dupreanum (assembly GCA_028627145.1). Lineage (NCBI taxonomy): Eukaryota > Metazoa > Chordata > Mammalia > Chiroptera > Pteropodidae > Eidolon > Eidolon dupreanum. The sequence goes on along the minus strand of CM053503.1, from coordinate 51,003,592 downwards.
TTTGTTAGTGTTTTTGTTTTGTTTTGATAAATAACTCAGAAATGGGATTGCTGGATCATATGGTAGCTCTGTTTTTTAATTTTTGAGGAATCTCCATACTGTCTTTCCATGGTGGCTGCACCAATTTGCATTCCTACCAACAGAGAACTGGGGTTTCCTTTCTCTACATCTTTGCCCAATACTTGTTACTGCTTGTCTTTTTGATAACAGCCATTATAACAGGCGTCAGGTGATACCACACTGTGGTTTTAATTTTCATTTTCTTGATTAGTGATGTCGAGTATCTTTTCATGTACCTGTTGGCCATCTGTATGTCTTCTTTAGAAAAATGTCTATTTAGATCATCTGCCCATTTTTTAATTGGATTGTTTTATATTTTGTATGAGTCCTTTGTATTTTTTGGATTTTAACCCCTTATCAGATATAGGATTTGCAAATATTTTCTTCCATTCTGTAGGTTTCCTTTGTCATGTAGAAGCTTTTTAGTTTGATATAGTTATGTTTATTTTTGCTTTCCTTACCTTCACTTTTGTTGTCAAGTCCAAAAAATCACTGCCAGGACAAATATCAAAGAGCTTACTGACAATGTTTTCTTCTAGGAGTTTCATGTTTTCAGGTCTTACATTCAAGTCTTTAATCCATTGTTTATTATGAGATTTTTCTTGTTTCCTGAGGTAGGCATTTATCACTGTGAACTTCCCTCTTAGAACTGCTTTTGCTACATCCCATGTTTTGTATGTTGTATTTCCATTTTCATTTGTATTGAGGTATTTTTTGATATCTCTTTTGATTTCTTCATTGACCCAACGGTTGTTCAGTACCATGTTGTTTAATCTCCACATATCTGTAAATTTCCCAGTTTTCTTCTTGTAATTGATTTCTAGTTTCATACCATTGTAGTCAAAATATGCTTGATATAATTTTACATCTTCTTAAATTTGTTAAGACTTGTTTTGTGGCCTAATATATGATCTGTCTTGGAGAATGTTCCATATACATTTGAGAAGAATGTGTATTCTGTTGCTTTTGCATAAAATTTTCTGTATATATCTGTTAATTCCATCTGGTCTAAATGTGTCATTTAAGGCCAATGTTTATTTTCTGCCTTGATGATCTATCTGTTCATGTAAATGGTATATTAAAGTTCCCTATTATGTTATCTGTTGCTTCCCATAGGTCTGTAAATATTTGCTTTCTATATTTAGTTGCTCCTATGTTGGGTATATAAATATCTACAAATGTTATATATTCTTTTTGGACTGAATCCTTTACACAAAGAGGTATTTTTAAGAAAGAGGGCTAGTGACTAATATCCTTGAAGATAGTTAAGAGTCAATACTCTCCTTAGTCACTGAAACATTTTAACTACTACAAAGTGTTAGTAAAATGTACCATCTAATAAAGAAAAGTAACCATAACATGTAGGATACGACATCAAAGAATGATAATTCTGCTTAATTCTAGAGTCCAGGAAGTTAAAATTAATCTAGAAAATAATCAACACAATGTTAAAAATAATCAAAGTATTAATTCACAAGAAAGCTAAAAGTAGGTTATGGTTTATCTGAAGCTTAGTTCAGAACAGCTGACTAGACAGAAAACACTCATATTTAGGATTTGGTTGTGAAATCTCCCCAGCTCTTTTCACCTTCATTTTTACCCTCATGCTTACAATGCCTCCTTCTTGCCATTCAATAGTAGAAACTTGTGAAAAGAATCAATCCTTGGATTAGATAGATACCTGAAGATTAGAAGGGTCTTCTAGCATTCTCTTGTGAGCAGTGCTTAGCTTCTATTAGTTCTTGAAAGCTGTGGTAGATTGTTTCCAAAAGATGCTACAAGCAATGCCTCCTATGTCTGTTCACAAATGCTCCTTTTCCCATCAAGAAGTGGTGTTTGTTTCTCTACCACTTGAATCTGGTCTGGCCTGTGACTTGCTTTAATAGAATATAGAAGTGATATTCTGAGAATTCTAAGCCTAGGTCTTTAGAGGCCTTGTACCTGCTTTCGCTCATGGAAGCTGGCCACCCTGCATACGTCAGACTAGATTACTCAATGAAGAGAGGCCACTAGGGAGAGAAACAAAATGCCTAGACATTGGAAGTGAGCCCATTTTTGATCTTCAAACCCCACTTGAATCACTCTAGGTGATACCGTAAGGAGAGAGAGGCCCAAGCCAGCTCTTAGCTGCTCAGGACATTTAAGCTAAGGCCAAAGACATCAAAGGTCAGAGGTGGGCCCTCTACACGGAGACCTGCCCAAATTCTGGACCTACAGAAACATGAGCAAATAAAATGGTTTTTGTTTTAAGCCAGTAATATTTGAGTAGTTTATCACACAGCAATAGAAAACTGAAACAGAGAACCTGGCTTGGGGATTTGGAGTAAAGTGGTTAAAAACATAAATTAAAAAGAGAAGAAAATGGCATTGAGAAGGTACATTTATAACTTGGGAAATAACCCTCCATATGGCACTTGATAGAGTGAATGAAATGGGAGAAACCAGCTTAAAATAGCAATAATTCAGAGACTCTGATGGCTATATTGGTATCTCAGCGAGAGTTCTCCACACCTGTACTTTTGCTTCTTCATGCAGCTTTTAATGGTCGTTATTAAGCCGAAAAAGTAGAGCTATTGGAGCCATGAGCCACGAAGAGGGAAGGAAAGGTCTTTAACCCCCTCACTTATGATAAGATCGTCCCATGTTGTACCATTTATGACCCTTGGGAGAGTTAAATGGTTCTTTGGCTCCCAAGACTGTTGCTTTAAAGTGTTAGGTTATGAGGAAAAACAAGACAATTTTTAAATTGTATGTGTATGCATATTTTTTAATACTCATCATCATTTAAAAATTCTCATCTAAAAAATACTTCAAACTTGTTACCCTCCCAGTTTTTTCCTTCAATTAAGTGACAGGCCAAAGAGTGAGTTATATGTTCTAGCAATTAGTCTGTCTTTTTAATTGCTTTTTCTGTAATTAGAGCCCTGAAAAGACTTTGCTTTCAGTTTCTCTCTCCACATTTTGTCTTGTCTTTCTGATGAGATTTTCCAGCCAGCTAACCACATTTACTTTATTGATTCCATTTAGGCAGCCTGCAAGAGATTCAGAGTGGGACAGAGCACGAGGTGTGGACAGGGGGCACCTTGATTGCATCGCAAGGACCAGGTCTGATCGCACTGCTAGTCCAAGAGGTCCTTGGAGAGAGCTTTGGAAGGTCTGAATGCAGACTTGGAGAATAGCACTCCTTTGAAAGGAGCTCATAAATCAGAGCTTCCTATGTGACTTGCTTTTAAAATTTTAATTAACAAATCTAGTCAGTAAAAAATAAAGGTAGATGTAGATGAGCTGACTCAGAAGGCAGTGTTGTGAGGTGGGTGTGATGGTAGGGGGATGATTGACATGAGGATGAAAGAAGAGTGAAGTTGCAGCAGCAAAATGTCCCAAAGTCATTTTACACCTTCTAAGCACTACCAGTATGTTAGTAACAACATCTCTGATTTAAAGAATGTGGAACCTGAAAATAGCAATCTTAGCAGCTGTAAATTAGGTATCACCTACCTGTTTGAGTTTGGTCAGTGAGAAAAAAAAGTTGGGACACGATTCTGGAGAACTGTGAAATCTCTACTCTCAGTGATCTAGGTGAAAAAATGAAATTTCTAATTCCTAGAAGCCCTAAACATTGGGGATATATGGCCAATCACTCAAATTGCACAGAATTTGAAGGACAATTAACATTGTGGTGGTTCTCATGAAAAAGATAAGTGCTATCATTATTACACATGTCTTTCCTGTAACTTCATCTACTAGGCCCACCCAAAGATTATTTAATTCAGCAAGTGTTTTCTGTAAAGGGCCAGATAGTAAATATTTTAAGATGTATGGGCCACTTGGATTCTGTCACAACTATTCAGTTCTACTTTGTTGCATGAAAGAAGCCATAGACAATCTGAACTAGGATCTGTTCTAAAGTATTAAATGTCAAGCTTTATTTCTTGGTCATAAGAATTAACTCAAGAAAATGTGGCCTGATTTTGCCTTTATGGTGTGAACTGAATAAGAATGTCAAACATCTCAATGAACACTAATGGCCTATCATTAAGAAAAAAAAAAAAAACAGGTAGGATCAGTAATCATTTATGCTGTACTGAGTTACAAACAGGAAAATTTATAAATCTGCCAGTTCTTTACTGTTAAAACAGTCTTAAAGCTTTAAACAGTAGTGGATGCATCAGCGTTATAATACTGTATTTCCTCAATACTGAGACACCATCAGTTATATAATCTGCCTTGAATTCAGAACAATTAAAATTTTTTTAACCCATTATTTACTACACTCCAGTGAAGCAGCGGGGAAAAAAAACAAAAAACATGTATTCAATTATTCTTTATTAGGGCCTGCGCTAGGTACTTGAGACCTAGTTTCTTTTATTCCTTTCACAGGTAAATAGTATCACATTTTACAGATAAGGAAATAATTTCATTCCCTTGTGATCAGAGAACATACTTTGTGTGATTTCTTTTTATTTCTAATTTTTCAATTTACACACAATATTTGTTTCAGGTGTACAACACAGTGATTAGACATTTATATAACTAACAAAGTGATCACTCCAGTATACCTACATATTATAATATTACTGACTATATTCCATATGCTATACATTACATCCTCATGACCCTGTTCATCTTGCAATCTTTACTTCCCCCATCCCCCCACCCTCCCTTCCACCTGGCAACAATCAATTTCTTCTATCAGTAAGTCTGTTTTTGTTTTCTTTGTTATTTGTTTTTTAGATTCCACATGCAAGGGGCATCATATGGTATTTATTTGTCTTTCTCTGTCTGACTTATTTTACTTAGCATAATACCTTCTAGGTCCATCTGTGTTATTACAAATGGCCAGCTTTCATTCTTTTTTATGGCTCAGTGATATTCCACTGCATATATGTACCACCTTTTCTTTATCCATTTATTTATAATAGACACTTAGGTTGCCTCCGCATCTTGGCTGTGAACATAGGAATGCATATATCTTTTAAAATTGCTGTTTGGGGTTTCTTTGATTAAATACCTAGAAATGGAATTGCTGGGTATATGGTCTATTTTTAATTTTTCAAGGAACTTCATACTGTTTCCCACAGTGGCTACACCAATTTGCAATCCCACCAACAGTACACAAGGGTTTCCTTTTTTCCACATCCTCACCAACACTTGTTGTTTGTTAATTTATTGATGATAGCCCTTCTGACACGTGTAAGGTGATATCTCATTGTGGTTTTAATTTGCATTTCCCTGATGAGTAATTACGTCAGACATCTTTTCATATGTCTGTTGGCCATCTGCATGTCCTCTTTGGAGAAATGTCTGTTCAGGGCCTCTACCTATTTTTTAATTGGATTGTTTTGAGTTTTTTGGTGTTAAGTTGTATGAGTTTCTTATATATTTATGGATATTAACCCTTTATCAGATGTGTCATTGCTGAATATCTTCTCCCATTCAGTAGGTTGTCTTTTCATTTTGTTGATGATTTCCTTCACTGTGCAAAAAACTTTTTAGTTTGATGTAGTCCCATTTATTTTTTCTTTTGTTTCCCTTGCTTGGGGAGATATATCTAATATTATATATATATATATATATATATATATATATATATATATATGTAGAGTGATGTCAAAGAATTTACTACCTATGTTCTCTTCGAAGAGTTTCATGGTTTCAGGTCTTATATTTAAGCCTTTATTCCACTTAATTATTGTATAAGGTATAAAAAGGTGGTCCAGTTCTTTTTTTTTTTTTGGCATGGATCTGTCCAGTTTTCCCAACAGCATTTATTGAAGAGACTGTCTTTACCCCATTGTGTAGTTTTGCCTCCTTTGTCATAGATTAATTGACCACATAGGCATGGGTTAATTTATGGGATCTCTATTCTGGTTCCATTGATCTCTCTGTTTTTATGCCAATACCATACAGTTCTGGATACTATAGCCTTCTTGTAGTATCGTTTGATGTCAGGTAACATGATATCTCCAATTTTGTTCCTTCTCCAGATTGCTTTGGCTACTCGGGTTCTTCTGTGGTTGCATATAAATTTTAGGATTATTTGTTCTAGTTCTGTGAAAAATGTCATTGGTTTTCATAAGGCTTGCCTTGAATCTGTAGATTGCTTTGGGTAGTATGGACATTTTAAGGATGTTAATTCTTCCTATTTAGGAGCATCATAGCTTTCCATTTATTTGTATTTTCTTCAATTTCTTTCTTCAATGTCTTACAGTTTTCTAAGGACAGGCCTTTTACCTCCTTGTTTAAATTTATTCCTATCTATTTTTGGATGTAATTGTAAATGAGACTGCTTTCTTAATTTCTTTTTCTGCTAGTTTGTATTGGTATATAAAAATGAAACTGATTTCTGAATATTAATTTTGTATCCTGCTACTTTAATGAGTTCATTTATTCTAATAGTTTTTTAGTGGAATCTGTAGGGTTCTATACATAGTATCATTGTCATCTGCAAATAATGACAGTTTTACTTCTTCCTTTCCAATCTGGATGCCTTTTATTTCTTTTTCTTGACTGACTGCTGTGTCTAGGACTTCCAATACTATGTTGAATAAAAATAGTAAAAGCAGACATCCTTGCCCTTGTTCCTGCCTCCTACTACAATAGTTTTCTGAAACTTCTCATTAGATAATAAGCAATACAGTAGTCTCATCATATCCAGCAGATGCCTGACACCATGGATAGTACTGAACCCAGTACTGAACATACTGTTTTTCTTATATATACATACTTTAATGATAAAGTATATAAATTAGGTACCATAAAAGATTAACAATAAAAGAATAATTATAAGATTATATGCTTGAATAAAAGATGTGTGAATGTGGTCTTTCTCAAGTAATTTTTATATTTTTCAGTACAAACCTATTCCTGAATCTGTATAACTACCCCTTACTTGTAGTAAATGGCTTGGAATCACTTGTTTTAGGGCACCACTTACAGACTCAATGCATTCTGGTGCAACACATTGCTGTCAATCAGAACACATTTTCTGTTCATGTCTTCACCCCCAAATGTAATGCCTTTTCCATCTTAACTAGACACTTATTATGCACTGCAGCCATAACTTTTGCAGTTTGAGGTACAACAACAAAACTAGCACAGCTTTCTCTTCTTCACAATTTCATGGATATACGATTCATTTTTACCGTAGATCTTAGGAACAGCAACATTTTTTAAGTCAAGAACCTTCACCTTTTCACTTTAAAGGAAGTACTGTGTAAAGCCTCACTTTGACATATCTGAATTGCCAGTATCACTACTCTTGTGATATGGAGCCATTCTTAAGTAAAATAAGGGTTACTTGTGCAAGCACTGCGATACTATGACAGATGATGTGAAAACTGATACAGCTACCAAGTGACTAACAGAGGTTAATGTATAGTGTGTGGATACACAGGACAAAGGGATGACTTATGTCCCAGACAGGGGCAGACCTGGACAGCAGGAGATTTCATCACACTACTAAGAATGGCACACCATTTAATACACAATTTAAATGTGTATTTCTGGAATTTTTCCATTTAATATTTTTGTACTACAACTGACCACAGGTAACTGAAAACATGGAAAGCAAAACTGCATATAAAAGGAGACTACTGTAATTATGAAACCTCCATCATATATACACTTATTTGGATGGAATTTTTAACAAGGCTTTTCATATCACATCTCCACCTCTGAACTTTGCACTGATCAATGTCATCTACTGACCCCCAACACCATTACTTACAAAACTAGTTTCTGTGACTGGAATTTTATTTCCCTACCATTCTTCTAACTCTTACTCAGCTGGAGCTCTATGCCAGCATCTCCATACCAAATACTATGAAGGTTTATGTTGGCAAGGCTTATCTTCAGGATGAAATTTAGTACCAGATTCAAATATAGGGGCCTAACCCAAGCAGAAAGAATGGTATGCCACCCCAGGAGCATCAGCCACAATATCTGAACTTTCTATAAATTTTTTAGTAACAAGTAAGCAGCAAGTAAGCTTTAGTTTTCCATACATGCCAATTAATATTTGATAAACAGATACCCAAGATCTGAAAGAACTGAAGAAAATTATGTTCAAATCTTCTCGAAGTGTAAGTATTCTTAAAACAGATCTTATAGTCTTGAGCACTGACCTGTAATAAAAGTAATGGTAAAAAGTAAAAGGGTGCCCAGCTGCATTATTACAAAACCTGAGGTGTTGGGCTGGAGGAGTCATTTGCTGCAGTGGAATCAATATTATAGCTCATGACACCTCTCTATAAGCTCAGTTGACCTGAAATAAGACCATTTCATATACTAACGGCTTTTTTCAGTGATCTACTTGACCTTTGCCTGTGGTGCAGCAATAGAGTATTAAGATGACATATTTTAGCAGAACAAAAGCCAAAGAATTTACATTTAAGGGAGCTTAAATCCAACAATGCAGTAGCTATGAGCATTTAATTAATCAAAGTCTGTCTCTTCCTGCAGGGGTTCTATGTCCTGGCTACACATTAGAATCACCTGGATGATTTAACAAACTCCTGTCCACAAGGCCCTGCTCAGACCAATTAAATCAGAATTCCACCAGGAAAGGACTCAGCCATGAGTGTTTTCAAAATGTTCTCCAGGTTATTCTAATGTAAGAACCATTGTGTGAAGATACTAATGACACATTTATGAACGAGTGTTGGCAGACTTTGGCAAATAAGAACTATAGGACACCCAGTTAAATCTGAATTTCACATAAGGAATTTTTAAATATAAGTACGTCTCTTGCAATATTTGAGACATATTTAAAAAATTACTTGCAGTTTATCTGAAATTCAAATTTAAATAGGTGGGTGTCCTATATTCAGTACACAGGACAAAACTGAAAATTTAACAAGAGTGGTGGAAATAAAGCTCTATCAGCAGAGAATATCACTGGTTGGTAGGTTCTTACCCGAACATACACAAATACACATACACAATCACCTGGAATATTAAATAGAAAAGTTGTGCCAGGCCAAAGCTATCACAAAAGAAACAGTTCTCAAGTCATGGAGGAGGAAGCGAGGGAGGGCCACAGGGATGACCCAGGCAGGCTTCGTTAGTGCCAGTGTTAGCTGGCTAGGGCCGCCATAACAAAATACCACAGATTGGGTGTCTTAACAGAAATTTATCTTCTCAGTTCTGGAGGCCAGAAGTCCAAGATCAAGGTGTTGGCAGGTTTGGTTTCTCCTGAGGCCTCTTTCTCTCTCTCTCTCTCTCTCTGGCTTTCGGCATTCTCCTGTGTCCTCACATTTTTTTAATTTTTTTTTTTTTGCCTACGTGCATGTATACCTAGGGTCTGTGTCCAAATTTCCTCTTATGACACCAGTCACTGAATTAGGCCTCACCCATGTAACTTCATTTTACCTTAATTACCACTACACAAGTCCTATCACCAAGTACAGTCTCATTCTGAGGTACTTCAACAAAGGAATTTGGGGGGAAACAATTTAGCCCATAACAGTACCGCTCCCTAGACTGCAGTCCTGGGAGACTGTGGGGTAGCTTGTGGATCAAACATTATTGCTTTATATCCTCTTCCCAGTGCCACCCTAGCACAGGAGAGAAACTGCCCGAGTCCAGGAAAGAAAAAAGGGGTATTTCTGAGGGAAGTGATAGAAATGAGGGTCATCAGGGCAGAAGAGTCCACTCTTTTCCAGGAAGAAAGGGAGGAAAGGGGGAAGAGATGTCATCAGATGGGGGAATGATAGAGGAAGGGAAGGAGAACATGTTAAGCCCAGAGGAGAGACCACATGCAGAACAAAGGAATATGAAGATATCCATTACTCCAAAGGTTAAGGACCCTAGGAAAAGGAGTAGGCAGGATAAAAGAAACAAATCACAATTTCTAAAGCAAAAAGGAGAACCACAGAAACTACCCCACTCCCTCACCACCAAAAAAAAAAAAAAAAAAAAAAAGCAAGCTTCTACCATTTCCTTTGTTCCTTTTAGGAAAGGAAAAAAAAAATCTGCCTCAAGCGTTTTTTAAGACTATGCACAGGACTCAGAAGGAAGACTGCCAGTCTTCATTTTATTGACGTCTCAGTCTTGGTCAGCCTTCAGGAGCACAGTTCACTGTCTTCAAGCAGCTGACCTGAGTTTTAGTGCACTTGGGGATGAATATGCATGATTAGGAGCCAAGATGTGCCCAGGCTGCACAGGCCTGTTCTAGTTTTAGGTGATGCCAATGGAAAGAACAGCCCGGAAGTTTCCCTCGCAGAGTACTTACTACAGTCTTATCTCCTCAGGGCAAGGGAGGCTCTAGTGGGCAAAAAGGGGTCTAGAGAAGGGTGAAATCTTTACTCAAGGTTTTAGATGAATATTAAAGCACCTGTTGGACGTTTATAAAGAGCATGATCTGCGAGAGCTGGAAACCAGCTAACACTGCAAGGGAAACCAGCCACAAAGCCACTATACTTTTCCAGTGCAGTCCAAAGGCCGTCCTTGGCCCTTGCTGTGCGGTGCCCTGGCTTCCGTGCCGCCTTTGTCCTCCTGCGCCCACCGCGCCCTCTCGGTGCAGAGAGGTCGCCAGCGCCTGTCGCCCGTCGCTCACACGCCACCAAGCGTTCCCCGCAGCCACTCGATGCCATTCTGACATGAGTGAAAGGCACCTTAATAAGAGTGTAAATAAAATCCAGGCTGAGAAATGAGTTTTCCATGCCAGCAATCACCGGCCAAAGCTCAGCTGTAAATTGTCTCGTGGAGCGGCGCAGATGGAGTCCCTGCATCTGGGGGTCAAAGCCATCTCTGAACAGAGCCCTAACAAACACCTGGGTGCCGCCCAGATGCTAATTCGAGGGGGAGGCTGTGCGCGTCAGTTTAGGGATTCTGCAACAATTGATAATCTGGGACCTGGTGATCCCGCCTCCCCTCTCCAACGCCGGGGAACCTGTCCCCTCCCCCACTGCAGCGACCCGCCCGGGGGAGGAGTGGGCTGCTGAAACAATCTTAGTCTGCAGTGTCCTCAGGAGGGACGAACCACCAAGCCCCCTAATTTATGGTCATTGGTATAATAGCTTTAACATGATTTATCTGACTGCAGAGAAGATGGCAAATGCTTGGAGAATGATTGGCCATGCCGGCTTTGTGCATTTCTGATTGGCCTTATTAATTTTGAGCAGAGTCAGGGAGCAGCCTCTTGACTGAGACAGGGAAGTTAATTTGGCAAAAGCCTCCATAAAGAGTTGGTTTGGGGACGGCAAAGGTTTAGCTTTTGTTGAAACTGCGGGAATAATGTATTGCTTAAAAAGTCATGGAGTTTGACAGAATGTTCTAGCATACTGATTAAAGCAGATTTAGTTTGAAAGAGAGTGGCAGATCATTTGATTTGACTGATTCTTTTTTTTTCTTCGTGTTTGTACAGACCAAAGACATCAGTGCCTTGGGGTGGGAGGGAGGGCAGGAAGGGTATATTCTCCTTTGCTTTCAATATTTAAGTATTGGAGAAAAAACACACGGCTTAGAAGGGAAGGGATTTGGGGGAATCATGGGGCAAATACGTATCAAAACATGCTTCTGAAAATATCACACAGTTCAAAATCTTCTGTGTGGGGGAAAATATTTCTTCCCTTTTGAGTTCTCTTCAGACATCACAGCTAGTATTTATGGGATATATAAATTACTGGATAAACACACCAATACAGCACACTTCACAAGGACATTACTCTGCATTACCGTAGTAACTGTCATTTAAATGTCACCATTGAGTGATGCAGCTTAGTCTCATGAATAAAAGGAACCATATAAGAATATTGGAAAAGTTATATTTACTGAAAAATATTTTCATATGAATGAATTACAAATTCAGAAGGGGTGGATATGCAATTCAAATGGTACACCCATTCATTTATTATATTTATTAGTATGTGTAGAACTCAAATGTAGACACACAGCACTAGGCAACCTCCAAATACAATCTTTAACAGTCTGTTCCTCAGGAGGACCAGAACAAAGCCAGAGCCACCACAAGAGAATGTGACTGCTTGGGGTGGGGGCAGGTTGGTGTCACATGCAATGGCACAATCACTTCTTTAATTTATAGGTCTAACCAGAAAAATAGACTGGAGCAGCTGAGTACCAATTTATTTTGCGGCCTGAACCGATGAGTGGTTGCCTTAAATGTCATTGAGTTGGAAGGTTGTGCATTTCATTCACTGCTAAGTTACAAGCACCTTTGAAGCAGGTCTAGAAAGAGACCAGTAATTGTCCTGGCACCTATCAAGGTGGGCAAGTGCAATCCTGCTAGGTAGAATTGGCTCAGTGGGGGATGAGGGCTGCCTAAATGACTAATCCTAGTGAATGCTGCCTGAGTAGAAACAAAGGTGGTTCATTTAGTCCTATTAAAAAAGCAAAATGGAACAGAAGGTACAAGTTACTTCCCAGAACAACAAAAATAGAATTGGAAGTCAACAGCAGAGGAGACTTGCTTGAGTCTCAAGCCACAGCACATGCATATGACACACAGTCCTCTGTCCAGCTCCCTAAATATAAATGAAATAAGTAATAAAGGTATGAAGGGAGTGCAGTGGAGAATCACTTTAATGAGTCTGTAAGGGTCAGCGAAGGGTTTCCAAATGTGCTGACCACTGCACTGGGTCATGAAGGATGAAGAGAGGGTGAAGGTCATGCTAGCCATGGTGACTTACACAGCATAAAGGAGATATCAAGTTTATGAAGCAAAGGCATCAGGATTAGTGCCTGATGAGGATCCTACGAGTAAGAGTTCAAGCTGCATCTCACCTCCTTGTGAAACTAAATGTTTACAAGGTGCCAGAAATTTCACTCCCTATTAGCAGTCAAGTGTCTCCTAATTTTCAAAGACTATAACGGAAAACTGTATGTTTCTTTAAGCACATCTAGTCATGACCACAGAGGCAAGCCAAAATCACAGAAAACTAAACTCAGAAATCCTAGTATAACTTTTTAGCTTAAAATAATCCTACTCCACTAATATGACACAGAAACAAATTCAAAGTGCTCTCTCTCTAGCTTTCCAGCTGAACCACAGTGTAATTTTCTCTAAAGACTGAGGAGCTGGCAGCTAAGAAGCAGCTTTCCCTACATCTGCACAAAGGTCTGATTCTGCCCCTCAGCCTTTCCCCACTGGGCTACTCTGAGGACACTGCAGGAAACTTATCTATCATCACAACAAAAATCAGCTCCATTCATTCCCTTGCTGGGAAGCTCCCTCCTAAGCCACTCAGCCAGCTAATGCTTTTCTTTCTTCCTTCCTCTTCAGCCTCCCAATCTCCTCCTCCTTCCTCTGAACCTCTCATTGTCAAGTATCAAAATTATGGCTGCAGAACTGACTGCTGCCCTCAGGTAAGGAAAAAAGAAAACACCTCTTTTGTCTTACAGTTAACCTCTCAGGCTGTCTTGTAGCAGCTCTAGTTTTCTCTATAAAGATGTAGTAGTACTAATCTTGCCTTAGAGAACACACACTCCCTTAGTCTGGATTCTAGGCCATCACAGACAGCATTTCTAAGACCTCTATTCTCAAACACTGTCCATTTCCGATCTTACTTGAAAGTACCTCCTTCTTTTTTTGGCTGTGTTGTTCAATACCTCTCTCTATGACTGAGTTTTGAGCTTTCTGAGAGGCTTCCTTGAAGGAATCACAGCGCCTGCAGATCAAGGTCAGAAGCCTGTATAGCCCAAGGGCTTGCGGATGTGCTTGTGAATAGCAGTTCTGGGTGACTTGGACAGAGCTTAGGTTTTATGTATTCATTTTGCAAACATTACAGAAGCCCTTTCCTATATCATAGGGGATGTGGAGACGAATAAGAAGCCTCTGGTCTAGGGCAGGAGACACCTTAAAATGTAATGCTCCTATGAGATAGCACAGTAACAGAGGTATGAAGAGGGTACTGTGGAAAGTCAGAAGGGAATGTATTTAAGAGTCTGAAAGGATCAAGGACTGTTTCCCTCACATGCTGATTACTGCGCCAGGTCATAAAGGATGAAGAAGAACTGGTCAAGGGGGATGGTCATGCTAGCATGGGTAGAAAACAAAGCTTACAAGACGGGAGGAAAAGCAGGACAGGTGGAGAAGGAAGGGAGGAGTCCATGGGGTTGACAGAAAAGAAAGAGAGAACAAACAAAAGTGAAGATGGACAGGACAAGAGTGAAAAGAGGAATTAGCAATTGTCTCTACTACTGTGGAACTGCACCCATGCTTCGAAGGCTCACTCCCAAGGCAAATATCATTATGACTATATCCACTTCACCAAAAAATGTTGATGCCTCAGGAAACAAAGTGATGCAAAACGTTCACAACATGCCACTAAAAACATAAGGCAAATATAAAAGAAGGAAAAAAAGGCTCGGGCATTGAAAAAGTTTGGAAGAAAGTACATTGAAATGATATTAGATATAATCTATTACCTATGGGTGGTAGGATTATGAATGATTTTAATTTTTTTTACTTATCTGGATTTGCTATACTACAGTGAGCATGAACACTCATATATAAACTAATGGGCTACTGATTGATCTTTAATATAAACACATTGTAATAAAAGGGTCCTTAAAATTTAAGTTCATAATAATAGCATCTGATCCATATGTGGAAAAGTGAGGGCAAAAAAATTAAGACTATGTCATTCAGTGGGCGAGTTTTATAGAAATAATTTGGGGCATGTCTCACTTATATGTATGTAAATATTGCTGCTACCACCATCCTCCCTCAACCCACAAGAGCAGAGATGAAACTAGCCATCTTAGTATCCCTTGCCCCTAGTGTAATACCTGGCACAAGCAGGTATGCATGTTTAATAAATGTTGTTTAATGAAAGAAACCTAGGATTTCTGACCTCAAAACCAGAATTGTACTACAAGAGTAAGGTTCATACTTTAGCATGCATCAGAATTATCTGGAAGGCTTGTTAAAAATACAGAATGCTGGGCCTCACCCCCAGAACTTCTAATTCAATAGGTCTGGGGTAGGCTTGAAAATCTACATTTCTAACATTTCCAGGAGGTGCTGATGCTGCTGATCTGGGACCACACATGAGAACCACCACACCATAACATACTACTTTCAGGTGCAAGGATTGTAAGGGCTGCCTGCTGCCACACATATCTGTCATGACCATGACTTGAAAGAAAGCTCCAAGATACTATGAACAAGAGTCAAAGCTAAAATATTTGGCAGAGAGCTAAAATGATCAGGAATGTTTTAAATTCAGTTCAACAGCTTATTAATTACATCTTTATAATTAAGACATATTGCTACTGTTGGGTATCTTCAGAGATCATGAAGTTTGGTTATAAGAGTTCATATTAGCATACCGGAAATGGAAAATAGTATTATATACAGGAATGCACCGCATAAAATGATGGACCACACATATAATGGCAGTCCCATAAGAGTATAATGGAGCTGAAAAATTCCTTCAGCACAGTGACATCATAATGCCATAGCACAATGCATTACTCATGTGTTTGTGCTGATGGTATAAAACAAACCTACTGTGCTGCAGTCATATAAAAGTACAGCATATACAATTATGTACAGGACATAATACTTAATAATAAATGACTATATTACTGGTTTATGTATTTACTATACTTTTTATCACTATTTTAGAGTGCACTCTTTCTACTTAGAAAAAAAAGTTTGCTGTAAATCACTATGCCCTGTTATGCCGGCAGCGGCCTCATACAGCTCCTGTTTACCACCTCGTTTCTCATGTGCTTGATTTAATCTCATGCTGTTTTATAAATGTAACGTAGCCTAAGTGTACAGTGCTTACGAAGTCTACAGTAGTGCACAGTAATGTCCCAGGCTTTTATGTTCACTCACCACTCACTGACTCACCCAGAGCAACTTCCAATCCTGAAAACTTTATTCATGGTTTAAGTGCCCTATATAGGTGTACCATTTTTTACCTTTTATACTGTATTTTTACTGTACCTTTCCTATGTTGAAATGTTTAGAAACACTAATACCACTATGTAATAACTGCCTACAATATTCAATACAGTAACATTCTATAAAAGCCTGTAGCCTAGGAGCTCCTAAGAGCTAGGAGCCTAGGCCTATACCATATGGCCTGGGTGTGTAGTAGGCTATACTATCTAGGTTTGTATAAGTATACTTATACTTGTGTTCACACAAGGATGAAATCACCTAACAACTCATTTCTCAATGTATCCCTGTCATTTAGCGATGCATTCTGTATAGTTGGATAACAAAATGTGTGGTGCTGATAAGTTCTATGGGAATTAGAAAGGGAAAGATGAATGTCACCTAGACTAGCAAGGTAAAGTGTTATAGAAAATCTATGTTTAGGACATTGAAAGATGGTATTTAGGATAATTATTGCTATATAACAAACCATCCCAAAACTTAGTAGCGTAAAACTACTATTGTTATCTCGTGGCTCTACAGGCTGACTTAGCTGGGTGGTTCTGCTTAGGACCTCCCAGGCAGTTACAGTCAGAGAGCAGCTGGTACTGGGGTCACTGAAGGCAAGGCTTGACTGGGCTTGCTGTCTTAAGACAGCTTCTTCACTCACAGGTTTGGTGTCTCAGGCTCCTCCATGTGGCTTCTCTCTCCAGAAGAGTTGCCTGGATTCATCAATGGAAGGTCAAAGCTTCAAGATGTAGGAAGCAGAAAATGCCAGTCCTTTTAATCAGTAGGCCCAGAAGTGATAGTGTCATTTCTATCAGATTCTACTGGTGAAATTATTAACAGGCCAGCCTATATTCAAGGGGGCAGAGGAACAGACTCCATCTCTCAGTGAGGGAGTGGCATGTGCATACAAGAGAGAAACTGATGGCAGCTATCTTTGGAGACAAGCTACTACAGATGATGGGCAGGCAGAGAAAACAACCCACAGAATGAAGATGCAAGAACCAGAAGAGGCCCAAGAAGAGATCTACAGGCTTGTATACAAAGAAAATCAGAGCACAAGTGACCTGGAACAACATGGGGTTTGAACTACACAGGTCCACTTACACATGGATGTTTGCAATTGACCTGCATAGTTCAAACTGGCTTTGTTCAAGGATCAATTATACTTAAAACTGAAACAAAGAGTCAGGGTGTGATCTGATAAACAATGAGGAATCACTGTGAGTTCTTAGTTCACAGTACTTGCACTTACAACACCCCCACATGTATTGTTTGCTTCTGGACATCTGGGCTAAGTGGTGTACATACAAACATAAAGAAGACAGGCTGGGCCAGCCACCACAGATTAGAATTTAGTGAGATGCAGACGAGTGAATAAATAGGCAATCACAGTTCAGAATGATGACCTCTAACAGAGCAGGAAGTGTAGGGTGTTATGGGGGCATCTCACTCAGATAAGGAGGCAAGAGCGAGAGGGAGGGGTGCCTGCCAGTGTTGTTTGAAAAAGATCCCTCTAGCAAAAGTTCATGAGCAAGATTGGAGGAGGGAAAGACAGAAGCCAAGACGACCAGTTAGAGGGTTGTAGTAATAAAGGTGATTAGACATTTTATATCTCTTCCTCCATTTCTAATGAATTATGTAGCCCTGCCAGGGAATATACCTAGATCATGATGGGGTGTTAAAGTTGACATAGCATCCATTTTAAAGATTTGGTTCCGCTCAATATATAAAGTCATCTGATAAAACTTGTAAAATGACAACAAATGGTTGAAATGATGCCAAGGCATTATATGGCATATGTAGGAGATCACATTGGAGGCAGTGGAAGGGAGTGTTCTTTCTCCATGCCCCAGAAGCACCTCCTTGACTCCAAAGAACGTATTGTACTCTTTGGAGGCCCACGGAGTCACTGACTAACCTTTAGGGAAGGAATTTTGATTTTGTTCTTTTCTAAATTAGATAAGCTCATGTCTTTGGGGCAAGACCTGCAGTAAGTTGCTTCTATGCTGCACCAAGGAAACAGCAACTGTTTATCATACCTGAGAGATCGCTCTCCACCGGAAAGCAGGCTCCACTGGTCCTGCCACTTGGTTGCTGCCCACCACCACTACCTATACCTGGGGCATTGCCAAATACACAGTGGAAGCTCAATGAATATTTGAATAGCTTAAAGTGTGTATCAAATTCTGTACGGATTACAGATGGTGATGGGGCTAGGTATACCAAGAGTACTTAACTCTGTATCCCAAACTCTGCCAAGAGCTTTAAATGCGCAGTTAGTTAACTATTTAAAGAAATGGAGAAGCTTCCACCCTACTACTAAGAGCACAGGAATAATTACACTCAGCCCTGGTGTACAGTTCATTACAATAACTTTTCTAAGGAAAACGGTGACAGTTAACAAGATGAGGTGGCATTTCCTGTCTGTTTTCAATCCAGTTTTCAGGCACCTCTTTTCCTACCTATTGCTTTTGTTCTTTGCTAGCTTTCAGTCAAGATTCTTCCTCAGTGTGGAGGGAATTAGTAGGAATGTTCATTTTCTTCTCACTAGCGGGGCCATCATTGCTAGCTCCTGTCAGAAGAGGAAAAGTGGGGAAAAGACAACTAGGAAAATGGAAAAAGAGAAAGATGAGAAAAAAGGGGATCGCAGCAAGCAAAAAAGGAAATGAAAAGAGAAGTGGAGGTGACATGAAGACTGAAGCAATGGGGGAAGAATGCTCATAGTCTCAGGCTGGGCGCTGGATAAATATTAAGATAGGAAGTAAACAATGACCAATGTAATTGGCAGTCAGCAAGGCCACCAGGCAGGCCCTTTACTGTTGCTTTCCTCCACTTCCTCTTGCTTTGTCATTTTACTGATAATAGCACCTCTCTTGGAAAGAGATGAAATTTGTTTCATCAATTTTTAATAGTTCATAGTTAAATGCTGTATTAGTTTTCTATTGCTGCTGTAACAAATTACCACAAACTTAATTGTTTAAAGCAATATAAATTAGTTCTGGAGGTCAAAAGTCCAAAATAGGTAATGTTGGGCTAAAATCAAGGCGTCAAGAGGGTTTTCTGAAGGTTCTAGGTGAGAATGTGTTTGCCATTTCCAGCTCTCAGAGACAACCACCTGCATGTTTTGGCTCATGGCCCTCTTCCTTCCGAAGTATGTTTCTCTGACTCTGGCTTTTCTACTTCCTTATTCCACTGTGACTAAACTGGGCTTACTGGATAATCTAAATAATCTACCTAATTTAAAGTCAGTTGATTAGCAACCTTACTCCATCTGCACTTAATTCCATGTAGCCTAACATATTCATAGGTTCTGGGGATTAGGATGTGGAAATCGTTGAGGGGGAGGACCACAAATACTGTAAAATCTTCCTGAAACTACACCGTTTCAAATTTTCCCTAGTATTCTTCAAAAACAAGAACTCTGCATGTCAGTTATTGTTTGTTGGTAACAAAAGTAACAATCCTAATAACCATCTGTCATTTAAAGAAGGGAAGATTTATTGCTTTGGCTAAAACAGCACTTGTCACAATAGTAATACTATATACTTAGGCAAAGACAGAGCCCCTCTTGCAGGGGCTCTCATATTATCAGCAAGTCACCTGGCCCCACCCTCTTCCTACCAATGCTGTACAGCTCTCAGTGGTCTTGCCTCTTTGCCCTGAAAGGCAGTTGAGAGGGTCTGGCACTCTAATGAAGAGGCAACATACAAATCCACAGTCGTAGGGGACCCAACTATTGGGTCAGTTTTATAATTTCTTTAGAACTGGAAAACTGTCATGCAAAATGACTCTTGGCCATTTATTTGTTAATCCAAGTAAAGTAATACAATTGCTATAGCAATTTGTAGCAAGCAAGGAGGGGTTTTCTAGTCTCAGATAGATTAGACTTCAATCAACTAGAAAAACCTCAGATTGGGTATTGTTTTTGACAATGTTGGTAGACATCACAATCAGGAAGGAGAGAAAGAGTTAAAATTACCAAGGAATAATTTTTAAAGAAAATAATACATTTCTGCTTTTTATTTTCTGAGTCATTTCCTAAATATTTCTTTAAACTGTCAACGTGGCCATTTCCCAGTGCCCATTTGTTAGGCACTTTAGGTATATTATCTGTGACCCTTCTAATAATCCTTCCTGGTAGGTATTACAAACAAGGAAATTGGGGATAAATGAGATTAAGAAATTCACCTGAGGTCACACAGCTATTCAATAGTAGAAAGAAGAAATCACTCTGGCTATCTGACTCCTATCCAGAATTATTCTCGCTGCTGGATCACCTAATGCCTTACAAGGTAGGTAGCAGCAATGGAAACATGTAGGAGCTCCACTGCCCAGACCCCAAAGTCACCCGGTTTGGCTTACGCCTCCTCAGTCAACTAATCCCTAACCAGCACTGACTTCCCCAATTCCTGATTTGTGACCTGCCTAGAGACCCATGATGAAACAGAATATAACTGTGTGTCTGCCCCTTGTTTCTAGTGCCTCATCACTTCACCACAAAGACAGCTATACATTACACAGGAAGAATTGAAAAAATTAAGCAAACAAGAGGGCCAAAATAAAGAAACTTAGCAAAGAAATTTGAAAAAGACAAAAATCAGGAAGGTGTAGCTCAATTTTGTAGAACATGAAAAAGTCAAACATACTGTTTGCCACTGAAGGACTAGAGTGTACTGCTGTGCAAAACTTGAAAATTCTGGTTTTTCTACTATTTGGCGTCTTAAGACTGCATCCTTAGAGAAGATGTATCTTTGAATTCAAATTCAATATCTGACCAAAGCAAATGATTAAAAATGTTCATTAAAAACAAAGCCAAAACCAATAACAGCCTAAATATTAGGAAAAATTCCTTTTGTGAATTAAATTCACTTAGTAAGACATTTGTTCTTAAAATTAGACAGTTTCTTTTTAACTAAGGCTTTGTAAGTTTTTAGTTTATGGAAAGATGCTACTATTGATGAAATTAAATTTTCCTGAGAACTCAGTATTATTTTTAAATCTAAGAATATATATGCATTGCAGTAAGAGACATGACCTAACATTATGCAAAACCTCCCCTAA
>CM053503.1:50601250-50982109 GCA_028627145.1 Eidolon dupreanum | reverse complement strand
GGTTTACTTCATTAACAAATCTTCTCTACCTGGGGTGCCCTGTAAAGCTGCTGTGGATCAATGTTCTAACATTCTTAGAATTCCTACTGTCTAAATCTTTTGTCTTTTTGCAAGAATTCAGAAGGAATCACCTTAAATTCTTCTGGGGTCTTAATAAAGGCTTTTACAATCATATGCTTAGCTTCATCTTTACCCTAAGAAGTTTTTATAACAGGGCTGTGAATCTGACTTTTGTCTTAAGGCCTTTGTTGAGTTTGGGAATATTTGGCTGGGAGAGACTAATCATCAGAAAAAGGTTTTATTTTCTAACCCAGCAATTCCTGACTCCTGTATATTTCCTCTAAATTTTGCCTGAACACTGAGTGATTTCTTTTAAAACTCATCATTATCTGTATTTTATGATATACAGCTAAGATAAACTAGGAAGCTTTTAACCTTTAACCTGAAAACTCATCAGCCAATCCATCAGTTCATTAGGTATATTTTCTATTTCTACATTATCACAGGCAACAGTTTTTCATTAACAAGGGTTTTTCCTCCTGTGTTAATAATTTTTCCCTCACTTTCCTTTAATCTCTACTGTTAACCTCAAGAGCCATTGGACTTCTGCTACTAATCTTTTCAAGACCCTTCCAAATTATGCTTATAGTTCAGTTCCAAAGTCACCGTCATATGTTTTAGGTTTTGTTATTGTAATCCTCAATTTCCAGGTCCCCAAATCAGTTGTGGTTATCTATTGCTAACTAATCACCTCAAAACTTTAATTTAAAAGATCCACAATTTTATTATCCTCTCTCATGGTTCTGGGGCTTGACTAAGCTTAACTAGATGGTTCTTGCACAGGGTGTCTCATGAGGTTGCAGCCAGATGGTAGCTGGTGCTGGAATCATCTGAAGTCTTGCTCTTTCATCTGTATAGCACCTGATCTGGGAAAACTTAAATAGCTGGGGGCAGGAACAGCTGGGATTCCTCCAACATCTCTCCCTATCTCTATGTGATCTCCCCATGGCATTTTCAGCATGGAAGCTTCAGGGTAGTTGTACTTACATGGCAGCTTAGAGCTCCAAAAGTACGTCATAGAGGGAGAGGGGAAGACAGAAGCTCTGTCACCTTTTATGATCCTAAGAAGTTGCAAAGTGACTTCTGTCACATTCTATATTTGTTGAGTCAGTCACAAAAGCTGCTTAGGTTCAAGAGAAAGGAACATAAACTCTTTTTTTCAGGAAAAAAGTGTCAAATAATTTGCATGTATGTTTTTAAACTACCACAGTTGTAAAAAAGGAAAAAGGACAGAAAGAAAGGCTTAAGAACTGTTGTTGAAACCATGCTATATCCTATGGCCCCAAATGGTTGGCAGTTATAGTCACAAATCTGAGTGATGATAGTCAAAAGCAGGTCAGGGGTCACATACAGTCAAATGTATTAAAGTATTCCAATTTTTATTCTCCAAGAAAGATCTATTTCTTTCTTCAGTGAGAAAAGAGGAAAGGGAGGGAGGGTGGGGGAGAAGACTAGAGAGAAAGAGAGGAGAGAGAAGAAAAAGAAGCCAGAGAGAAAAGGGAAGGAAAACACCAAATGTTTCATCAGGACAAGAAAGCCATGTTCTAAAGCAGGGATCAACGAACTATGGCCTGCAGGCAAAATGCAGCCTATGGCTTATTTTAGTATGGCCCATGAGCTGAAAATGATTTATGTTTTTAAAGAGGAAGAAGGAGAAGCAGCAGCATATGCAACAGAGGCCATATGTGGCCCGCAAAGCCTTAAAATATTTACTATCTGGCTCTTTATAGAAAACATTGGCTCTATTTGAAAGCACATCAAATGTGTTTGCAAATGGTTACCATAGACAGAACAGCAAACATACCTCTAGGATGCTTTTACTATATACATTTTCCTTACAAAATAGATACTAAAATAAAAGAGGACTTAGTCCTATCAAGTATCCCTTTTCAGTCAATCTCTAATCTCCATATTTCCTCTCATTTTTCCCTCTATCTGCCTACCGACATTCTTACCTCACAATGAACAATTCTTCCTCTACCACCTCCCTCAAGTTTTACATATTCAATTTTCTTTGCCCCTTGTATAACTTCTCTCCTTAAAAACCATAATTGTTTCTTATTCCTAAAGAAAAGTCATAAAGGCAACTTAATGAATATAGAAAATATATGCCAATCATATATACAGTAAGGGGTAATATCCAACATATATAAAGAACTCATACAACTCAATAGCCAAAAAAAAAAAAAAAAAAAAGAAAGAAAGCAATTCAATTTAAAAATGAGCAGAGGATCCACACAGATATCTTTTCAAAGAAAACATACAGATGGCCAGCTACATGAAAAGGTGCTCAACATCACTAATCATAGGGGAAGTGCAAATCAAAACCATAATGAGATACCACTTTGCATCTGTTAGAAAGACTAATTACAAAAAAACATAAGTAAGTGTTGGTGAGGGTGTGAAGAAAAGGGAACCCTCATGCACCTTTGGTGGGAATGTAAACTGGTGCAGCCACTAGGGAAAACAGTATGGAGATTCCTCAAGAAAGTAAAAATAGAACTACCATATGATCCTGCAAACCCACTTATAGGCATTTACCTGAAGGAAATAAAACACTAACTCATAAAGATATGTTTACCCCCATGTTTAATGTAGCATTATTTACAACAGCCAAGACGTGGAAGTAACCTAAGTATCTATCAATGGATGAAGAAAATGTGAGACACACACACGTGTGCACACGCATGCACATACAATATTATTCAGCCATAAAAAAGAAGAAACTCTTGGTCATTTGCTACAACATGGATGGAACCTAAGGGAATTATGCTAAGTGAAATAAGTCAGATAAAGACAAATACCTATAATCTCACTTATATGTGGAATCTAAAAAACAAAAACAAAAATGTATTCATAGATACAGAGAACAGATTGGTGACTGCCAGTGGCTAAGGGGCGGGGGTGGGGATTGGCCAAAATGAGTGAAGGTGGTCAGAAGGTACAGATTTCCAGTTATAAAATAAGTAAGTTATGGGATGTAATGTATAGCATGGTGACTAAAGTTGACAATACTGTATCATATATTTGAATTGCTAAGAGAGTAGATCCTAAAAGTTATCATGAGAAAAAAATTTATAAAAATGTGTGGTTATGGATGGTAACTAGACTTAACATGGTGATCATTTTGCAATATGTACATATACCAAATCATTATATTGTACACCTGAAACTAATGTCATGTCAATTATACCTCAATAAAAAAATAGTCAAAACTCCTTACTCTTGCAGGTCACTCATGATCTAGCCCATAACTGTATTTCCAGCCTCTGTCTATCCCACTGTCCATGCTCCTGACCCCAGATTCCTATATAATATCTATATATGCTTCTTGATAGTCCATGCCTTTTCATGTATCCATAACTTTTCTCATGCTGTTCTTATATCCAGAAATATCCATTTATTCATTCTTGTTATAGTGAAAACATATATTCCTGTCTTTTGTAACAATTCCGTTCATGATGGAAATTTAATTGCTCAGTGTTCCGCATCCCCATAGCATGTTCCTGTATATACATCTACATGGCACTTGTTTTATTGTTTTCAATTACTTATATACATGTTTATTTCCTCAAATAGAAAAGCTCTTTTTCATTTTGATACTCAATAAACACACAAATTAACAATTGTTTTACAAAAAATTGAGTGAATGATCCCAGATCCTTTTTTATTATTCCTGAAAACCAACCCTTTTCTCCAAGTTTGTCCAGTGGTGCAGCTCTGGTGTTCAAGTTAATCTCTTCTTGTTCTTGCTCTTTTCTATTCCTAGAACTCCTAAATTCTGAAAGAAATCAGCCCACATTCTTTCTAGGAATTTTACAGTCCCAGTTTCATTAAATCATTTTCTTAGCACTTCAAAACTCCATCTATTCTCCAACATGACTTGCTACTTAGCCTAGCTCAAGTGCATGCATTTCATCATCTGAACTCCTTCCAACAGCTTTCACAGTGCACAAACCACATATGTACCTATAAGACCACCACCTTATTTTTCTGGCTTACTTCTCCTTGCATTAGAAAAATAAATAAGACCTCACATCTGATGACAACTACCTTTATACATCCAATTGACCATGATTTTTGGAGAAGGGGAATATTTTTACCAAAGTCACATAAAGATAAAAATTATTCTATTAATTTAAAAAAACAAAAAACAAAAAGAGGGACATGATAAAGGAAAAAAGGACAACAGATGAAAATGCCAAGGGGTCATTTTGGAACTTTCATGCTAACTTTTGGGATAATATGTTTTTCTTGGGTGTGTGATTTCCTGGGAGTGGTAGAAGGCCTTTTAGCTTTTTGCATACCTATTTATGGTTTGACTTGACTACTGGAGGATTCCTAACCTCGGTAATGGTAGCTTTAATTCCCTAAAATAAAATTAACAAGGAAGGGGTCATAACACAGAATCAGGAAGAGTTTAGGGAATATTTAGTCAAGTCAAGCCTAATGAACTCCACGGGGTTCATGGATAGTCACCAGAGGATACTAAAGGTACTGATAGTTGTAGCATCTATATAATAGTTATTATCCTTAATATTCCTCTAAGACAACTTACATCCCAGAGTTAAAATAGAAAATACCCATGTATGCATCCTACTAATCTTTGTGTGGTTTTGTATGGGTTCTTACTCTTCCCTTTGGTTCTCTCTCAACCATAGGATTCTTTCTTTCTCTTGTTTTGTTTGATTGTTGTTTGCTGTTTTTAGTTTTTATTATGGAACATTCCTAACATACACAAAAGGGGAATAGTATAAAGAGCCTCCATGTACCCATCTCCCAGGCTCAACAAACACCAACACAAGAACAATTTTCTTTCAGTATACTCCTATCCATGTACATGCCCTCTCTATCCCATGAATTATTTTGAATCATGAAGCAACTTCTAGACATCATATCTTTTCATTGATAAATTCTTTAGAATGCATGTCCTAAAAGGATTAAAAAAAAAACCCATAACAACTGTTATCGAAAATTAACAATTCTTTAACTTCAAATATTGTCAGTATTTAAATTATCCCAGTTGTCTCATATAATTTTTTGCAGTTGGATTTGATTAAATCAGGGTTCAAACAAGTTCTACACATTGCAATTGGATGCTTGAATCTCTTTAAGCCTATTTCAAGAAAACAAACACACTAACTCTAAAAGATATATGCACCCCCATATTCATTGTAGCATTATTTACAATAGCCAAGATATAGAAACAACCTAAGTGTCTACTGATGGATGAATGAATAAAGAAAATGTGATAAACACACACAATGAAATATTGCTGTTTGTGACAACATAGATGGGCTTTAAGGGCATTATGCTAAGTGAAATAAGTCAGAGAAAAACAAATATCCTATGATCTAACTTATATGTACAATCTTAAAAATGAACAAACACCTGAACTCAGATACAGAGAACAGAGTGTGGTTACCAGACAGAAGTGGGGCAGGGGTGAATGGCAGGGGTGTGAAATAAGTGAAAGGGTCAAAAGGTACAAACTTCCAGTTATAAAAAAAAATAAGTTATGGGAACATAAGGTACAGCACAGTGAATATAGTTAACACTGTGCTGTATATTTAAAAGTTGCTACGAGTCAATCTTAAAAGTTCTCATCACAAGAAAAAAGTGTTTTAACTTTGTATGATGACGGACGTTAAGTAGAACCACTATGGTGATTTTGCAATATATCCAAATATCAAATCATTATGTTGTACAAGTGAAACTAATATGCTACGTCAATTATAGCTCAGTTTAAAAATAAAAAGGCAAACAGAATGGGTTGAATATACAAGGTGATACCTGAACTAATGAGATGAAGGGCGGAGAGAAATGAAAGTCACAATGGGTGAGTTGTTAATCTGTTAAATAAGAGATATGGGAGTAAGGTTGAAAATCTCAAGTTCACTAGGTAATTTCAGCCCACAACATCTAAGGTGCTCTTTAGAGAGGTGTCAGTTATGAGTACAAATCAGATGTTGATACAGTCATCTCTTCATATGGAATATTTGAAGATGCCCCATAGTTGACAAAAGTTTTTTTTAAAAAAATGTCTGTTTGGATACTGAGGAACCAAAAAAGAACCATCAGAGAAAAAAACATACACAGAAGCTTGTTTATCCTCTACATCTTTCCTCTTTAGCACTTCTTGGTCTTAATGTGACATGTTAATAATTATGTATTTCCCATGTTATGTGTGTAGTTGAACCTTGAACATGGGGATTAGGGGCGCTGACTCCCACACAGCCCAAAATATATGCATAACTTTTGACTTTCCAAAAACTTAACTACAGTCATCCCTCAGTATCCACAAGGGACTGGTTCCAGGAACCCGAGTGGATACCAAACTGCAGACGCTCAAGTCCCTTATATAAAAACAGTGTAGATCAACACATACAGTTGGCCCACCACATCTGAGGATTCCCAATGGTGGACAGAAAATATTATTTCCATTCACAGTTGGTTGTACTCCGGGATGGAAATCTGAGAATACAAAGGGCTGAGTGTATGTATATTGAAAAAAATCTACATTTAAGTAGACTTCCACAGTTTAAAACCATATTGTTCAAGGGGCAACAGTATATTAGAGAGCTACAGTAAATTACTACAAGAGATGTTAATTTAAAAAAAAAAAGTCCATTTAATTTATTAGCTACTTTTTTTTTCAAGTCATGTCTTTTGTCCTGTGGAATTTTCCAGTGTGGATTTTGCTAACAGCACCCTGCAATTTAACGTTTTCCTCTGTATCTTAAATTTCTTATAAACTGGTAGTCAGATCTAGAAGCTTGAGGAGAGTCAAGTTAAATTATCTGAACTTCACAGATGGTGTTCTGAACTTCTTTTCTATCACCTCAGGAGACACGGAATGTCTAGTTGTCTCTATTTTTGTAATGTTAAGACTGATCAGCAGGTTCAGGTGTAGTCTGACGGATCCATGCATTAAATTGCTCCCTATCAGCATTTCACTTAACAGTTCTAACAGCCACTGAGGAGGCCTAGCTTGATTATTTCATTAGCTGTTGCAAAATGTTAATGTCTTATTTCTATCATACTGTCTGTATTTTTAACGAAATCTTCCTCACAACTATTTAGTTACCCTAAGGTGTAATTTGTGTAAGGGAGGATAAATACTTGATTCTCTCTCTTGTACTCAGTCCGGGAAAGGCTTAAAATCGGTTCTCCATTGCTTGTACCACAATAACCTGACACTTCTGCTCTAGGGAGGTGCATTCTATGAGCTATCTCAATGCCATATTCGGGGGCACTCTTGCTTCTTTGAGCTCTTACGTTTAGAATATATGTCACAAAACATGGTATCTGACTACCTTGTGAAGAAATCTAAAGATTGTGCATAAACTGACGTCACATTTTGTGATGCTCTAGTGAGACTAAACTATTATAATTTTCTAAATGCTGGTACAATTGCAACAAAAATGGTTAGGAAAATGGCTTACCCACATTACCATGAGTGGTTCTGGAGCAAGGGCTCTAAAGTAGGTACCTGAGTGGAACTCAGGTATGAAAACAACTCAAGTGACCCATGGATAGTGTTCACTACCCTTTTATCATAAACAAATGTATTCCCAATAGGATACGCATTGAATTATGGGGAGATTTGTTCATTTTAATCTTCTGTGTATCCCCAGAAACTGGTATATAATAGGTAATCGATATACTTAATAGAATGAATGGATTTATCTGGAACATATTCTGTATGCATTTCATTCACTAAAAAAGAAACTAAAAGTAGATAGGATTCTTATTCTATTCACCCAGTCTTATTAAACAGTAGGTAAATTTGTTTTTAAAAAACAGGAAAATATATTTCTGCTTGCTTATGTGTTTTTTAAGAGCTTAGTTCTGCTTATTTGGGTAACATTAAATCAATATTACTATTACGTATACATCTATATATATAGTGTTACTACTATATGTATCTTTTGTTTAATGATGGCTTTTAAGTATGCAGAATATTGAAATAGCAACCTCTGAATCTTAATTTTTGTTAGTTATGTTCAAAGTAGTATGAAATGCACATAATTGTGGTTTGTTATTCAACCAAAGAGCAGTTAGAAAATCTCTAACAGAAAATGCAGCATTACATGAGCTAAATCTTCGAAGTCCATGGGCACTTATTACCTAATTTACTGTCAGTGACATTTGACACTATGTGGTCTTCTGAGAAACGTTGACTCCCATGACAAAACACTCTTGATTATATTTGAATGGAACAGAATTTGAAACCTGACTAAAAGTAAATATTTTCAGAAAGTGTTATTTGAGGTTGAATAAGGAGAACTAGAAATGTATCCTTTAAAATCAATACAAGGCTCTGATCTTGGTTTTGTCCATATATAACTAAAAGACCAAATTTGTTCTGTTGGATGTCAATGGTGCTGTGTAAAAGGATCCTATTTACAAATTTAGTAGCCAGAAGTCTGTGTGGCACAATTCCATTACATCTGAACAAAACAGCTCTTTCAAAGAAAGGTCACTGTTAATTGAAAATTTAACCAAAAAAAACATATATATATTTGTATATATATTTATGTTATTCAACTTGATAAGAAAGCACACTATATTTCATGTGGAACTAGTAGTATTTGTTAAAACAAATTCAAATAACACTCCAGCATATTAGCAGCAGATATTACAAGATTAAAATATAAGCCACCTAGAGTTCTCAATTCCACTTTCAGCCTGCCTACCCACTTTTAGACTACTAGAGGCTACAAAGGTAATCAAGAGACCTCTCAAAACTACATGATCTATTCTAAGAGGTCCATATCTCTCTCCCCTCAGCTTCCACCCTTTTTCTGCCAGGTCTCAAAGGTCAAGTAGATCACTAAATGTTTTTCTGATCCACCCACATTTTGATTCTTAAGCATGTCATGCTAAATCTTTTCTAATTGTGTTTTCCTTTGGGGCGGTAACCGAGCCATACAATTATTGTTTTTCCCATGATGCCTAAGTGATAATCTAACAAAAACACTTAATGAATGGCATTAGACAATCACTCAGGTGATTGTTATATTTTTGCCTTAATTATCTACACATAAGTGGCACCTATGTGTACATAAAATTTTTTAAATTTTATGACAATGGACATAATTCTCCTGGGTATTACTGATCTGGCCTAATTCACTTTGAAGACAATTGTCCTATTTCCCTTTTGTTGCAGAAATTATAGAATGTTCAAAGGGGGAAGTAAAATAATAGTACCACCCAGGTTTCTTTACTATGGAGGTATGGTATAATAAACAATAGGGGGAGAGAATGTGTATTTATGTAAAGTCTCACAAGATTTCTTGGCACCACGTTTCTTTACACTGAAGAGCTAATCCCTGCTGTCTAGTTCCTTTGGCGATAATTCTTTTGGGGCTACTCTGTAAGACATATGTCCTGAGTCCACCCTGACTGGTCAGTCTTGCCTACCTGCCAAAAGGTAATTTTATATTTAAATAGTTTATAAAGTTTTTATGTGTAAGATTAACAACCAGGAACTCTCACTTTGGGGCATGAAGCAAAACTGTATTCCCCAAGAATCCTCTCCAGGTATCCCATATACCAGCAGTTCCCACCTTTTTGACACCAGCGACTGGTGCTATGAGAATCTAATGCCTGATGATCTGAGGTGGAGCTGAGGCAGTAATGCTAGCACTGGGGAATGGCTGCAAATACAGATGAAGCTTCACTAGCTTGCCTGCTGCTCACCTCTTGCTGTACGACTCAGTTCGAAAAAGCCATGGACTAATATAGGTCCACAGCCTGGGGGCTGGGGACCCCCGCCATATACACCATCTGTATTTCCAATAATTAAAGATGACATTAAAACATTACCATAACACAGGTTTTATTTGGTCTCGTACTGAGAAGGGGACTCAAAATAGACTTATTCTTTTCCATTAGTGGCTTTTTGCTAACTCACACCATAATAGATCTTTAACAAAAAAAGTTAATTGTGCCAAATAAATGTCAAAAATACCAAGATTAGAATGTTGCATTTTTAATAAGACAAATTCATCTTGTCAACAGTAAAAATATTCTTTAGGTAACAGAATTTACTAGTATATAGAGAAATGTAAAAGGGAAAGGCTGGTACATTTTTAAAACTGGAGATTAAAGCATGAATATAACTATGGTACTAAAAACAAGCTGCCTGGGCCAATATTTCTGCTTATAACTCAGCACACAAGAAAAAAATGCAAGTACCTTTAAATCCAACAACTCAAAAATGTTCTTATGTGGGCAATATATAGTTTTGGATAACATTTACTTTAAAAGCCAAGGATAAACTATGAATACATCATCTGTATAGGACAGCTTCCTATCTACTGATCCATTAAAGTTCAATAAAGTACTGGCAGAATGTGTAATACTTTGGGATACAGATTAACAACTGTTGATCCTCTATAAAATGTTAGTGTAGTAGGAAAGTAAATGACCTCTGTAGGATGATTAGCTTGGCTGGCTGAGTAAAGTGTTTTGGAAAATGAGTTTTTACAGTACAATTAGAATTTTATAATTAGTTTCTCTGTAAAACAAAATTTAAAATAACAACTTGAGATTTTCATCACTTGAAAGAACTGGCACTTAATAAAATCCTGAATTTACTTTGTTCTTTGATATCAAGAAAAGCAAACTCAAAGAGCCAAATTTAAGTGTTTTCAGCATTTTAACTTTCAACATAAGGTTCTTAACTGTCCTTTCCACAACGAGGCAGCTCCATCCAGATGAGATCAGATTGAGTAAGGTTATCACTCAAAGCTAAACCAAACCAAATCAATGCACACTCATTAGATCACTTTTCAATTACAAATGCATCTGATTCCTATGGAAGGGGACAAAAGGAATTCAGTTGGTTCTTTAAAATTTTCTCCTTTATATGTGCTAAGAATCGCTAAGAATTTTTTCCAATTAAGTATCAAAATTTAAACCACAGAAAACTGTTTGTGATTACATCCATAGCTAATTATTCTGCACAAATCAAAACCAGGTCAGTTTAAGTTCTAAAAATGTACAACTGATGTATCTCAGTGAAATTAAAATATAAGATACAATTACCTTCTTTTCCACCAAGACAGACTTCAGTGTATTCAAAATACCAAGTCACTTCGTTAGCTATCCAAATTAAATTTTCTTTTCCTATTTGGAGTAATGGTACCTCAATGTAACTGGATTTTAAAACCAAAGTATCCAGAACCCATACTTGTAACTCCTACCTAGATCCTTTCCGTCTATACTAAAATGCAATGCATATAGATAAAATGATATAAAAAATTATGAGTACCAAAGGCAAAAAAAACCCACCACACCAAAATATTTAAGCCCCCAAAATTAAACTAAAAAGAAAAAACACTCAGCACACTGTAGAAACGATTTATTTGCCTCATTAAAAAAATCTCAGTAGTGTATTTAACTACAAATTCAATCTCATTCAAGTTGCAAAACAAAGTTTAAATAAAAGTTAAATTGCTTTAGATTTACATTTTTAAAAAACTCTTAAATTCACCGAGGAAACATATCAAAAGCCAGACTTACAATGTTTTAAGACATAAACTTTATAATTAATGGGTCTACTATTCTGCCCCCGGTTCAGCACAAGATAGCTCGCTCTACTCCGATCTACAGCTAAAGCATCAAGTAAAACAGGTACAAACGAAATCCTGCATCCGCTACTCAAAGAAGAGTTAAAATTAGAGTGGAAAAGTTGTCTGTGTCATTATCTTACACAATTCTACTCCTTCCTTCAAAAGTAAAAAGCGAACTCAAAGGCTTAGCTCTTTCCCCCGCTTTTAAAACGTCCCCGGTCCACCCCTCTCCCCGTAATTCCTTCCTCCCTCCGGGAAAATGTTAAACTAACGGTCTCCCTGGTGGCCGCGCCGGCCGGGCGCAGGGGCTCCGCGGGCTGTCCCTGCGCCCCGGAAAACAAAGGGGATTCCCAGCCATTGTCCTCCGCGGCGCTGAGCATCACCAGCACTAGCAAGGCAGTAGCTTGCGCAGTTATCTCCACAGCGGGCAATGTCACAACCCGACCAACAGCACAAACTACTACCTCAGCCAGGGCCATGGTGTCGGGGAGGCGCCGGACCACGCTGAGGTTGAGTGACACCGCTCCGGCGCTCCTCCATCCTTCCTCCGCCGCCGACGTCCGCCCGGCGCCCCTGCCCTTGCCCGCCGCCCCGCGCTGCGCCGCGCCGCGCCCCGGGAGCCCCTGAGGTCACAGGCCGGACCGGGCGTTCTCCGCGTAACCACCCGCTCTGGAAAGAGAAGACGTGCGGCGGGGTCCTGGTGGAGGCAGCCGCTCCTTCCCCTGCCCCAAGAGAAGCTCGTTCCTTCGGCCGCTCAAAACCAGGAGATGGGCGGAAAAAGCGCAGCCAGACGGCAGCTGGATCCACATCGGCCCCGAGCGGCAGCGAGCGGCGCTCCCAAACTCCCCGGCCGCCCGCCAGCAGCTGCGGGCCGTTTCCGCCGCGCTCCGGCCACGTCTCCGGGCTGCGCCGTCCGCGCCCCTCCCCGCCCCGGGCCGGCGGTGGGGGCTGGGCGCGGCCGGGCCCCCACCGGCGCCCCGCGCCCCACATCGCCGCCGGGGCGGCTCTCCGCGCGGATGAACGCCCGGGGCGCTTCCCGAAGGTGGACACCGGCTCCGGCGCTGCGATAAGAAACGCAGGCACAGCCCAGATGTCCCCAGCCACATGTTCCCCAGGACCCTGCAGGGTAATCGGGTACACCTCTGCAGGAGGCGAGAATAAAACAAACAAAAACCCCGGAAAACTGAAACCGGGCCGGGCGGCGGGATGAGTAGCTGCGGTGGCGGCTCCGCGCGCGCGCGAGGACACACGACCCGTTTCGCGCTCCGCTGCTCCTGTGCGCCCGGACGAACCATAGAGATCACTTAAGGAGGCTCGCGCGCTACTCCCCAACACGTGACTGCCCCGCCAGGCCGCCCCCCCAGCGCCGCCATCTTACATCCGGGACAGAGGCGGCGTCCGCTTTCCCCGCCTTGGCAAGCTTCAACGAGTCACTAGAAATCAGCCCCCAAACGGAGGGGGAGAGTCGATGACACGTCACCGAGGTGATGAGGCCGCGGGCTCTGACTCCCAATCCGCTTAACGCGGCAAGTGGAGCCCCTAACTTCTCCCGGCCTTTGCCCGCAAAGAAAATGGCGGCACTCACCGCCGTCTAAGTAGACACGTTGTAGTCTGTCTGGGTTTTAAAGTTTCCGGCACCTCCTTTCCTATCCGGCTAGGACACAGCCATTTGCGCTCCACCCACCAGCGTGGCCACCGAGCCACATTCCGCAGAAAACCGGCGGGAAAGCTGCTGCACAGCTCGCTTTAATGCGCAGGCTCCCAGGACTTGTGGGGTTTTTTGTTTTTGTTTTTATTTTTCTTTTCTTTTTCTTAAAGGCCAAGTTTGGGAGAAGGGCCGACTTCCCTGAGCCTTGTCTGCTGCCGGCCCAGAAAAGTTACTTTTTTCTCCCATTTAGGAATTTTTTGGAGTAAACTTACAAATCATTTTTAAGAAAAAGTAAGCAGGGCTTGTCAGATAAAATACACAACGTCGAGTTAAGTTCGAATTTCAGATAAACGAATAATTTTTTAGTATGTATGTTCTCTGTACCAAAAAAAAAAAAAAACCAATTATATGAACTTTAAATTTAACTGGACGACCTATGTTTTTATCTGTTAAATCTGGCAATCCTATTTGTCATCACTCTCCCGAACACCCACACTACATATAACAAAAGGAAGGAATAGAGGAATTGGAGAGAGGTCGAACTTGGGACTGTGTGCAGAGACTTTGATTCTTTTATGGAAGACATAGGGCTAAGGTCCAGACTTCAAAATGGAGCAACAACGCATAAGGGGCATCCATGGATATTTCCTTTTTGGAAAAGTAAGGTTTTCCTCCTTAAACCAGCACAATAAAAATTTTAATAACATACTCTTGGCCAAGAAACTCGTTGCAAATTAAAGATTACATAACTGTCTTTTTGTTTCTATCCTATATGGTATTGGTGATGAAACACCATTTCTTGCAGAGCAAGTTTTCAAATTAAAAAGCATCCTCCCTGATGTTTCAAAATACATAATATGCAAATTCAGGGGGAAAAAAAAACATGCCCACTGGCAGATCTCAATGTTATGCTTATTCGCATTTTAAAGCAACTGTTAAATGTAGTTTGCCTGGGATGTCCAATATGAACTATTTGCAATTAACAATATGTATTTATTTTTGTGTATAAGTGGAAGATACTGGTAATTAAATGCTTTATTTGACAAAGCATAAATTCGACCATGCATCAGAATGATGCTTACAGAAAGTCTATAGAAACTTCACTAGTAGTTTCATGATGATTCACAAAACCCTGTCCTGATAAACTGATTGGGTTACTAGGGCATCACCCCTTACTGCTCCTTCACTGCACAGTGGACCACATTATCCTGCACCATTGCAAATGACACTTGTCACAGTGGTACAGATTTTCAAATGGTCATTAAACGGTTGTTCAATCTAACAGCATACAGATACATCAATAAAGTTTCCAACTAAATTTACTCATTACACTAATTGAACAAAGATTCATTTCCAATCTTTTTTGACAGTGCTGACACCAATGTATTCATCATCCAGATACGATATGCTGTTATCAACTCTTTAAAATTTTCCTCCACCCATAATATCCAGAATTTAAGCACCTTTTCCAAATGTGACCACCCTCATCTAATCAATTCTTCATGACCTCACAGCAGGAAAATTGCAACAGCTCCCTATCTTTGCTTTCCCTACTTAAAACCCCTCCACTCTATCTTGCTTATAACTGCAAGTTTATCTTCCTTAGTTTCATAATTTGCTCCTAAAAATAATCCAAACTTCTGCCATCTCAAATCTACTCTACTTGGTTTTCATGAATGAAACCTGGAATTTCATGAATAAGCTTCAATCCCTCACCCGCAACCTTGTTTCACACAACATACCAAAATGTACTATCAGTTTCCTCATATTTAAGATATGCCTTGCTCACGTTGTCTTTACCAGAAATACCTTCCAATATCCTTTAGAACCATCCAAATCTCCCTAGCCAGCAAGGCCCATTTTAAGTTCTGTATCCACCATTGAGCCTTTTCATTTCTTTACTGATTTTCCTTCTTAAAATTAATAGTAATAATAACCAGAACTGCAGAGGATTAGGCTAAGGTTTTTTATTTTATGATCCCTTATTAATCTGTACTTGTCTTCCACAGTACTTTACACATTTAAGGTCTACAGTCCTTAAAAAACTGTAAACTCCAGGAGGGTAGAGACTAACCCAATGCCTAACACACAAAAGGAGCTTAAATGTCGACACATGAGTACTTAATTATATAGTCTTGTATTTAGTATTATTTTATGTATGTGGTTTATTCAACTAGCTATAAAAACCTAAGAGCCTTTAATGACTTCTTCCACATACAGCAAAGACACAGTTGAGTATACAGTAGGTTCTTAATATGCAGTGCTTTTCCAGTAAAAGGCAAAACATTTTATTTATGTAACACCCACCCAGCAATTACCATGTGCCAGGGCTAATGCTTTGTAGCACTCCTTTTTAAGTCCTAATAAAGAACTCCGTGAGTTAAACACTACTAAACTCTATTTTACATGAGGAAACCAAAACAGGTTAACTAATTTTGCCCCAGGTCACATATCTAGTAAATAACAGAGCTGGAATTTGAATTTAGGAAGTCTGGCTTGAGACTGGGCTCTTAACTATTATGCTATTGCTTATAATATAACCTCTTATAACAAACTACAAATCAGTAAACTATTTCAAACTGTCCTGGATTAATAATAAAAACACAATGCAGCTCTGGAGGTCATAGTCATAGACAAAATTTTTTTTGCCACAGTATCTGAAGTTCTTTGGTATGTCTATTTGTCTCAATGCCTATTCATAGAAATAGTAATTGTGCAAAAAAGTATTTTCATTTTATTTTAGTAAGGCTTGGATTTTAATGGAGTGGGAATCTTTTTTGTAAAAATTTGAAGTAAGACATACTAATTCACAGACTTTAGCTATGTGACTCTAGGCAAGTCACCTTAACCTCTAAACCATGACTACCTCCTCTGTAAACTTGGTATAATAATACCTTCCTTTCTGGATTGCTGTGAGGATTATTATTCCTTATAAGAATAACATAGGTAAAGCCCTGGCTGACACTAGGTACTCCAGAAGTTATGATTAAAATTAGAAATTAGGAAAATTATTACAACTACATATTAGGCTGGAATTTTTCAGTATTATAAATTTATTATACAATTCAGTCTCTCAGAAAAAAACTTTAAAGCAAACTATTTTTGAGAGGTGGAGGGATGGTCTAGCATTGCTATAGGCAGTCTCAGAATTAGTCGCACTAAATTAAAAATAGGAATGCTTGTAAAACAAATGATTAAGAGTCTAATCCATATGAGGATTGTTTTTTTTTTTACTTGACCTAGAATTTTTACACAAAGTCCTAAATCTGCTTTCCTTCAAAACTGCTGAGCTATTTCGTAATTTCCTTTTGACTGTATTCTACTATTTTTTCATTTTATATATTAAGTTTCAACACAGCTCTCAAAAATACACTTTGTTATTCTCTTATAAAGTTTTCCCAAATTGACCACACATGTAAGCCATCCTAAACACATTTAAATTATTACTTATGAAGTCTTTTAAACAGAGGTAATGATGTAGGATGTCACTAATGGGTTGAACCTAGTGGGGATGAGAAAGCAAACAAAGTCTATTGGAGAAACAGTGAATCACCTATCAGATCTGAAAGTATATTCTCAAAGTGGTTGTGCTTTTAAGTTATACTGAGAAAACTAGCACTGCTGGAACACAATTAAAAACCTAGAGTCAAGCTGAGTGATAACTGTAAAACAAATTAAGGTTCTATACAGTCACAGCTATAACTATGTAGTTTTTGTGAAAAATCTTTCTTGGCCACAAAGAAAATTTGAGTCTGAGTCCAAGAGACTTTCATGATTATAATATGTAACTGATACATCTCAACAACATAAAAATTGTAAGGAGAAAGTTTAACAACAGCAGTATTACTTTCAAGAACTGTGTTGGGAGCTAAAAAAGCAACTCACAAAATTAGATAAATATATCCAGTCTGACATAAACACCATATGGTAACTGCCTTAAGAGACAGGAGTTGTATATTATGTGTTAAAATTATGACACAGAGGTAGTAAAAGCTGGAAACCAAATGCAATTTGCACAGTTGGGTCTGAAGCCTAATATTTTATTTTATTTTTTTAGATATAAAGAATAAAACTGCAATACTATATAGCTTTTGAGTTTTTCTCCTATATAATATACTTCATAGAAAGTAGCAGTCATTATAATACTGCAATAGTTTTCCAAATAATGCATAGTTTAGGAGATCTTTCCTATTTGCACTATTTATTGAATGTTAGTTTAAAATAAAACTTAATGTAATTTGTATCAACTGAAAATAATATCAAAATTAAAAGATAAGTAATTTTTTTTACCTGAAGGGCTAAAATCAATCCCACAATGTAATTAGGAATGTTTCAACTGACCTCTGTATCACTGTAAGGACCAAGCACATGGATACCAAATGTATCTTAGGAAGACCCAGATATAAGCATTATAACATTATAGGTCTTCTGTCAAAAGAATACTTCTTTACAACAGAAAAGCTGAAATACATGAGCAATATGCTCCTTAAAAGTAGGCAGTACAAATATTATTATAAATCAATAAATAATATTTAGATAACATAAACCTAAAATAGCTGAAAGCATCTGCCTTCAAAAACAAAAAGCCACCCCCCCCAAAAAAAAGACAAAGTAAAAAATATAATTAATGTAAACACATTTTAAAGACTTCCTTTTGAGAAAAGTGGTATAATCTCTATCACATAACAGAAAAGACATGATTATTCTAAGTTTAGCTGCTAAGTTCAAATTTACAGCAATATCATTTTCTGAGCATACTGGTTGCTGAATTCTGTGGATTCGTATAGTAGAAACTCTAGTCACAAATTCAACTTGTTCAGCTATTTTGAAATGAAAGGGGGACTTGACCTTTGCAAAAAAGTAATGATGGCCAAAGAAGGTATTTCCAGAGTCTCATTTAATAGAAAGACAGTTAGCAAGTGGTTCTATAACTAACATCTCTGCTTCTTTTGAACAAGGTATAGGTGAAATTAGAGAAAGAGCTGAAAGAGAAGCAGAAAATAAAAGAGGAATGAAAGGAGAAAAAGAAAATTTAGGGAAAGTATAAAAAGAGATAAGGTAAACATCGAATTTCAAAAAAAGAAGAAACTGAGAAAAATGTATAGTCAAAGGTCTCAATTAGGATATATTATTAAATTTGAATAGTTATCTTAAGAATGTTATGAAATCAATTCTAAATTCAAACTATGTAATTTTTTTCTCTAAAGAATTAGTGAGAACTCATTGGTTATTATCTTCTTTTTAGAGATTAGAAAACAAAGGCTTTGAAAAGTTAATATAACTGAAATAAGAGGCAGACAGAGACTGTACTCCTCATTGCCTCATAATTAATCAAGATTACTAAGGGTATTTATATTCACAGTAGGACTCACTGTATGCTCCTTTAAAGAGAGCCAATACTGCCAGTGCATTCAAAATTACTAGATTTATAAGAAATTGATATTTAATGCCTCTGAAATAGTTTTATATAAATCAAGAGAGAAAGACATTATAATTTTCTTTCCCAATCTATAGAAATTTTTCATTCAATATGAAAGCACTACTTTGCTTGCCAGAGATATGAAAAATTTAATTGAAGTGATTTTGAAATATTAAAAACTGTTTTCCCATAGCATATAAATTGGTAACACACCATGTGGTATGAACTCCCATTCATTCACTGTATGAATGATAATTTAAAAGAAACAGTGCTGCAGCCATGCCACCCTGACCATGCCCTATCTCGTTTGATCTCGGAAGCTAAGCAGGGTTGGGCCTTGTTAGTACTTGGATGGGAGACCACCTAGGAATACCAGGTGCCGTAGGCATTTAAAAAAAAAATAGCAAAGTTTGTTCTAATAATGTAGATAAATACAACCCAACAACACCAATCATAGTAAAAGGTGGTACCTTACACTAGATAGGCACATCTGCTAAAATGCCAAACCTATTAAATAGCAATCTAAAGAATATACTAGGTTGCTGACAATGATTTCATGAGACCATTTTTATCCACATCTGTGGTAGTTTCCTATTAAAAATATAAAAATAAAAACAGTAATTCACAATATTATTGGCCTGGACACTGATTCATTACAAGGGCTTCTAAATCTCCAGTATTAATATCTATAGCAATCACAGGTAGTTGAGTTCCTGAAAGTATTCTGCCTTCACTAGACAGACTTTACCTACAGCAGTTGGTCTTTTGAGGAGTTAGCTGCCCAACTGTATTATTCTACATTTGAGAATATATTAGTCATTTTGTAATAACTACACTGTCTTTCATTACCATAAGTGTAATGACAACCTCATTAACACTTTTGAGTTGCTTTCTAACACTGTTCAATAATTTATGCTATTTCATCCCCATTTTCTTATCTGACCCTTTGGCTATATGGTTACTTGGGATTAGTGGTACCAAATTATGACAATGAACGAAATACTCTAAGGTTATACTGTGAAAGGACAAATAATCCAGTTGTTGTTAATCTGCTATAGAATTAATTTAATTAGTTGCTATTTATTCTTCAGAATAAAATATATATGCCTAAGTGTTCATCTCTTCCTTCTGGTGCTACATGTAATTTAAGGAATATAGCAAGAAAGTTGAATCAATAATCATATAGGAGAAAAACAGGTAAAAAACAACATAGCTGTTAAAATAATAAAATTAAAAATGGAAGCAAATAAAAATGGTTCTAAGGCAGACTATTATGCACTTTTTCTTTTGTCACCTAACAGGTTCCTCATAAATAACTATTACAAATGAATACAGTAAAACTAACAAAACTTTTAACACTAGTTATAAAGAAATACTAAATAAGACACCACAACATGACTTATTCTTTCCTTTTTTGGCAGTGGTAGCATTTTAGGAAACTAAAAAGTAAGCTATTCAAGTTGAAAATTAGTTTGTTTTCTTTATAATGGAAAAAAGTCAGAAAAGGAGTTTAATTCAATTGTTGGCATATGTCTATTGTACAGCAATCTATATAAGACAGGCAGTGCCAATGATGAAAAGTGATTATGTGAGGCTTAAACCTCATTATAATTTGTAACCCAAAGGACATTTTACTACTGTTTCAAGGACTAGTCATAGTCTTAATTGTCCTGTAAAATTATCTTAGTTTTGAAAGTTCTTCTTTTGAATCTTCCAGCACGTAGTAATCTCACACAGCCCAGTTTTTCCAGTCACTGAAGAACCCAATTCATAAGAACAAGACAAGGGAAATGTGTTAACCTCCCAGGCATCAGGATATTTTAGAAAATGTAGCCTAGAAGAATGTTTGACTCATGGGAATAAATTGACTCCTGGGGTTGGTGGGAGATATTCTGGAGGAAAAACCAGTCAAATTATACCACTAAGGGGATGGTCCACTTTGCTTGTCACTAAGATTGGTACTAATTACCACATGATAGGGAATTTACAGATTTGCCACATTTATATTTTGATATGTAGGACATGGTCTTGGTATTGAAAGTTAATACAGTATTAGCCAAAACCACTTGGTTTATATAAATATATACAACATACCTCTGACACATATTTAACTTTCACTGGAGAATAATTATTCTAATTGTAATTGATCTGTTATTTCTCAAGAATAGATATAAGTCTACTTCATGTAAATTCATGGCAATATTTTTAACATGTTACTGAACTGGTATACT
The DNA here is from genome assembly GCA_028627145.1 of Eidolon dupreanum. Lineage (NCBI taxonomy): Eukaryota > Metazoa > Chordata > Mammalia > Chiroptera > Pteropodidae > Eidolon > Eidolon dupreanum. Next base: position 50,961,169 of record CM053503.1, on the reverse strand, counting down.
ACCTTTGTTATCCTATTTCCATACTTATCAGTGATATACAGATTTTTCTAATTCCCAACTTAACATATCCAAATATAGAAAATAAAATTAATACACAGCTTGAACCATTTTTTTACAAGTTTCTTTAAAGAAAATACTAAAGGTAGAATCTAGGAAATGCCATAATTTACCTTAATTTTAGGTGAAATTATAAAATATTCATTAATGTAAAAAAATATCCCTTCAAAAAAAGATCTTACCATATGTTAACAGATAATTGTGCAAATTAAATAATTGCACAATTACAATAGCCTCAAAATTTTATCTCATTCATGACTCAATTCTAATGTCTTCTCATAATTTTATAATTATTCTGAAGTGGCTGAAATTTATAAATTCTATTAAAATCAAAGGCCTTCAGCACACTAAAATAATACTGAGACCATTATGATTTCTTATGAATAATCACTGTTTTAAACATCCATGAGTCTTCACATAATGATTATGAAAACTTAGAAGAAAAATATAATAGCGTAATTCATAAAATAAAAAATACAGTGAGTTAGGTCAATTAGTTTTTTTTTTAAAGAACAGTTAAGTTAATGTACTTAGGAACACTCTTCTTCTTCACTAGGATAGAAAGCAAAATTAACATTTTACTCCATGATAGAAAGTTTACTATACTTCTGCTTCACTATCTTCAAAAATACACTTCTCATTGTTTTAAAATACACACACATGTTCTATCCATTAGCATAGTTATTTTTCTTTTTGAGAAACCATTACAAAATAAAGCACTGAAATGCACAAAATTTTACAGGCAAAATTTTAGGAAATCTGAAATCATCTTGCCTGGGTCATAATTCAAAGACAGTGATAAATGTTAGTCAATGGGGAAAAAAATCAGTAGAAATATAAAATATGAAAGTCTTTAAAATCTAGACAGCAAATATAAAAACAGACAGACATATGTGAAAGCTGGGAAAGGTATTAAAGAAATGAGGTATGATGGAGTCATAGTGCTATAATATATCTCAATGTATTAAGTTAATAACCTATACTTCAAAGTTGCAAAATGAGCAAATCATAAACTATTTGCTGCTGTGTTTATATGACCTTTCCGGTCAGATGTTTAATAGTCACTAGTAACCACATTTAAAACAAGTGTTAAGCTAAGTGCACAATCATAAGGTGAGCATATCTGCCACTTAAGAAGGCAAATTATAAGTAAAAACGTAAGCAAATAATTTTGTATTAATAAATATATCAAGCATTTAACATTATCAGTATTTTAAAAATTTAAATAATAAATGCAACTATTTTATACAGAACTGTACCATTTATTATACACACAAGTGTATCAGTTCCCTTTGTTTACAAAGGCTGGTTATAGATAACATGGAATGTTACAGTACCATCTTGCATAAAATTTTAGTATACTTTTGTATTTGAAAAAGGGCCCAGAAACACCAGCCTAATAAATCTGACTGAAGGAAATATCTTTTCTTTCTTTTTAAAAAGTACATCATTAACACACGCACCACAAACTGTACATAAGCTCACTTTTAAATCACCAATTGAAGATGTGGTAGCAGGTATGTTATAATATTAGCAACCACTCCCTCCAGTTTAACATATTCAAGGCTTGTACTGCTACTCATTCAGGAGGCTTTGTGGACATATAAGATTGTAATATGAATTACTTAACTCAGGTAAGTACAATTTAAAGGCCAACAACAGCTGCCAAGAATGATTTATAGTAAGAAATGTCCTTTTCACAGAAGACTTGCTAAGAAGCAAACATTCTTTAGACATCTTTCTTCTTTAAATTTATTGTAGCTGGTCAAGATTCTCCATTCTGAACTTTGGATGCTGGTGGCTGCATGAAATCCTTAAAAGGAACTAGTGCCTCTTTAAGTGCAGAGCAGACTTCTGAAGATGAGCAGGTGATGCATTCTACTAAAGTTGGGTATAAGGCAATAACTTGTGCCCAGGTATTTCCATCAACTGTAATGCAAAAAGTATAAATCCTCAAAACAGGGTGTATTTAAATAGCAAAGATTATCCAAGTAACATAAACACAATCCTTTAAATACAATGCAAAGAAAAAATTCCAAAATATGGAGATTCCACAGCTTGTACTTTTTGTTCTTTTAATCTTTGGGAGATTTCCTGCAATATTTCATAGGTATGAGAGAAAAATACATGGTCAGTGTGCAGAGAGTCATCAATACCAATGAATTTGATAAAGTACATTTTAAATGATATTTCAATTTGTGAAGGCCTTGGAAGCTAACTCAAGTAACTTAGAATAATTCAAACCTTTGTCATTTTTGGAATAATTCTCAGGGAATGCAGTGTACATTTCAAGAACAATTAGAAAGCAATTAAATTTTTATATGCCAAAATATAAATATCTTAAATGATTTTCCTAGTAATGTCCTTGATATTGATTTTAATTTCAAATGATCACACATAGATCCACTCTTCTCTTGTACTGTTGATAATCTTTAATGTATATCACTAGATTTAAACTGTAGTTAGAAGGAACATGACTACCTTTGTCACCACTACCACGAACAACTAGTATATTTGAATGCTATTTGGTGAATGGTCAAAAGTGTTATATCCCAATTAGTTTATAATTTCCTTATACACTGACATCACATATTGTATTTCTACTTTCCTATAAGTACTGTGCATTTTGTTGAGAGTGTAATATGCAATTTAACCTGCTGATAGATTTCTCTTAGATAGCATATGTATGCGGTGACCCTTTGTGGAATAACTCTCAAGTCTAGGATGTAGTACAGTATAAAAGAAAGAATACTAAATTATGCTTAAGGAGCTCTGATTCTACTTTTTACTCCAATTTACTGAGTGCTTAAAAACTTATCTGAAATAAGGTAGTGCTGGGTGTCCCTGATCAAGTCATATATTTTCTTTTTTATCTCAACTTCTGCCGTAGAATAAAGAACTGAGTTTTTAAAACTAGTGTTTTTAAAGTTACCTCTTTTAAAAAAATTCATGGTCAAGTAAGTTTGGCAAATGTTGTATATATTATCTTCCCTTCTGGGGATTCATAATTCACACATATTAAAGGATTGTAGTAAGAGGGTTAACTTTATCTAATCCAGGGTTTCCAAAGTTAATTTTTTTTTTTTAGGCGAGGCAACCCTTGGTTGACCTCACAGATTACAAAGACCTTGTCATCTTCACAATCCTTTATTTTTTATTTTTTTACACCTACAGCACCTGGTCTTCCTAGGTGGTCTCCCATCCAAGTACTAACCAGGCCCAACTCTGCTTAGCTTCCGAGATCAGATGAGATCGGGCTTGTTCAGGGTAGCATGGCCATAGACTCCAAAGTTAATTTAATTATGGAATTTTTCCTACTCAATATCTACTAACATCATTTATCATTAACATTCATTCCTTAGTACACAGATCCTGAGAAATACTGAACTGTTCATATAATCCCCTCTCCACCCTAACAGGGACTTCCTTGGAGTGAAGTTGAGAAAACGGAGAATGAGGCTGATGGATATTGATGTGGGAAGGAATATCAGGCCAGAGCTGTTCTGCTTTTATCTGTTTTATATGTTGGGAATCCATAACAGATTTCACTTGTAGAAAGAATTTTGCTGCTTAAGAAACAACAAAAAGCCACTGATCTAAGACATTTTAAAGAGTCTGCTCCAGCTGTCTTCTGTCAACCTTTCTACTAATCATTTAACAAAAGATTTCAAAGAAAAGATTCTAAGAAAATGGCAGTGTAGGAAGTACCAGAAGTCTGTCTACCAACATAGACAACTGCACTGGCATAATCTGTTTGATGCCATCATAATGGATGGACTCTGGAGCCTATTGAAGGCTTGCAACTTCTAGAGGAAGACTTGGACAGTGTATTGTGGTTAATTTTGGCCAATTTCAGCTCTTAGTACAGTAGCAGCTACCTATCCTCCACCTCTAAGCCATGTGGTAGGCAGCTGCGCATGTCTTCCTGGAGCAGCTTGAACACAGTTTACAGAAGGCCAGGGCAGACTAAAAGGACCCTATCCTCCAAATATCAAGGATCTGTGCTCTAATCTTCTGATTACAGAGGTACAGACAGAAGCCTCAACAAGAATAAAACAACTCAATTCGACTCAATTCAAAAATTGGAAAAAGGATTTGAATAGACGTTTTTCCACAGGAGATATATAAATGACCAATAAAGTACATGAAAAGATGCTCAACATCACTAATTATTAGGGAAAGGCAAATCAAAACTATAATGAAGTAGTACCTCATACTCATTAGAATGGCTACTATCAAAAAAAAAAGTGTTGGTGAGAATGTGGAGAAACTGAAACTCTTCTTCACTGCTGGTAGAAATTTAAAACTGTACAGTTGATATAGAAAATAGTATAGTAGTTCCTCAAAAAAAAAAATAGAATTACCATATAATCTAGCATATACCCAAAAGAATTGAAAGCAGGGTCTCGAAGAGATATCTGTACACACATGTTCATAGCAACATTATTAACAATAGCTAAAACATGGAAGAACCCAACGATCTAACAATGGATGAACAGATAAGGAAAATGTGACACACACACACACACACACACACACACACACACACAATGGAATATTATTCAGCCTCAAAAAAGAAATTCTGCAATATGCTACAATAGGAATGAAACTTGATGATGTCATGCTAAGTGAAATAAGCAAATCATGAAAAGACACTGTATGATTCAACTTATGAGGTACAAGTAGTCAAAATCATAGAGACAGAAAGAATAGTGGCTGCCAGGGGCTGGGAGGAGTGGAATATAGAATGTTATTGTTTAATGAGTACAGAGTTTCAGTTACAAGATGAAAGTTACGGAGATGGTGGTGATGGCCGCACAACATTATGAATATATTTAATACCACTGGACAGTACACTTAAAAATAGTTAAACAGTAAATTTTGTTGTGTGTATTTTATCACAATAAAAATTGAGGGGAAAAATTGCATAGATTGAAATTTACCTAGATTACCTAGATATAGAGTTAACTGACCAAACTAATTCTTGGTTTATTACAGAAATATACAAAATCCATTATTTAAGATAACATCTTAAACTTGGGAAGCTACTAACATTTCTTAAATTAAAATATTTTTTAAAAACTCACCATAGATCTTAGTGGGCACTTTGGACTTAACTATCAAAAAAAAAAAATGTATGTGTTGATATGGAAGATTCTCCACGATATTTTATCAAGTAGAAAAAAAGAATATTGAGAACAGCAGGCATAATATGGAGGATATTCATTTGTGTTAAAACTGGGGGCATATTGGAGTTTACATTTTGTATTTACATAATAAAATAATGGAAATATCCACAAACTAATAAATATGGTTGCCTATGGTGAGGTAAGAACTGGAGAGATAAGAGAATATGAGAAAGATCATCTTAAAACTTTTCCCAGTATATCTTTTCATATTTTTAAAGTTTTGAACCATGTGTATGTTTACTACCTATTCACATTTTTAAATAAAGGTCAAGTAAAATTATAGAAATGAAATTCCCCCAAACTAAAAATAAGTCCAACAAATGCTTCCTCCCCATTAGAAAACTCTAAAACAAATAACAAATGTGCTCAACAGATGTTGGGTACACACTGGTTTCAAACCTTGTAGCCATCCTCCTGAATTAATTTTCGACTGACAATGTGCAGTCCAACATAATTCTGCTGGGAAGGCCTGGCTTTCTCTGATATCTTCTTTTTTTCTGTGTCTTAATGAAGCTTATCATACCTTTCATCGTTTATGGTTACATTTAATTTAAATTTTTACTTCATATACTTAGAAGCATAATTCAAATTCTCTTAAACAATTTTTAACATTAATTAACAATGCCCTATCCATGGCCCATTGGCTTTATTAAAAAAAATTGGGGGGTGGGATGGTGTTGAGTTTTCCTTCCCTATTCTTCCTTTATACAAATTCTGGTTAAATTCTTGACAGTTATCTAAAGATTATACAAAATAGTGCAACTACCATGCACTGAAATATACTGGTTATATTAATATAGGAATAACATGGGAAAAAGAGAATTTTCTTAAATACATTTTAAAGAATCACATTCTATCCTGTGATACAATAAAAATTTTACCAGTCTCTATAAAGTCAATACGTGGTTTCCCTCTCAGAAAAATCAACCAGAATATTTTAAGAGAACTCAAATCTGAACTTCAGGAATGAATACAGGATATTGTTCCAGGATTTTTCTTAGAAATTCCACCCCTCCCTTTGGGTTGAATAAATATAAGTCTATTGCCTCTTAAGATTTCATATAATACTCACCTTTTCTAGACCAAAGTACCAATGGGTAAATTTTGAAAACAGAAAAATATGTATTTAATTATATAATAATTGACAGGAACAAATATCCCATGACTCATTTATTAGAAACTTTTTTTCTTGGGCATTAAAAGTAATGCTGCTTTAAAGTATCATGCTGTGAAGGTGCTTGTACCAGAATGTATATCAACACACTTCCTTCTTAAACAAGGTCTTGTTGTATAAAAATGTCAGCTGAACCAGTGTATTTGATGACACAACTGCTTTATATTCTGGTGCCAGCTTTTTATCTTGTCCTGGACCAGTAACAAACTCTTAAGACCAGTGGCTGGTCCAACAAACCACTTTGAGTAGCAATGTTGTAGATGATTCAAAATCGAACAAAACATGGTCCAAAAAGCTTCTCAAGAACTTTATAATTTAAGGAGAGTGAGTCATGTACATATATAACTATAATACAAAAAGAGTGCTTTAAGACAAAGGTACACATAAAAGAGTTACGAGTTCAATGAAAAGACAAATCACTAATCTTTAAGCATTAAAAAACAGGCTTAAAAGTGGAGTGGTATTTGAACTAGGTGGATGAAGGCAGGAGAATGAAATAAGCAAAGGGTTGGGAATACTTGGGTAGACTGAGAATTTTAGTCTGGTGGGAGAGTAGGGCAAATGAAGTCTAGTGGGAAATAAAGCATGAATAGAATGGAGTCAGACAGTACTCTACACACTTGGTAGGCAATAGTAAATGAAAAATATATTTTTGTTTTGTCTTACAAGGATGGCAAAATTCATGGTCAAATGTACTTTTGGAAAAATCATTTCTGGCAAGTAATGTAAAGAATGGATTGGATAGGAATGAGTAACAGAAAGGGGAAACAAATGAGAAAGGGCTACAAACATGATTCAAAGTTATTTATAAATTTTATATCTATACAGCAAATCAGTACAAATGCAGGATGGAAGCGTTCCCCCACTCAAAAAAGTCAGTGATGCTCTATATTAAAAATATATGAAATATTAATTATCCATGCAACACTCTGAATTCAAACCAATTTAGTATTAAAAAGAAAGTCAGCCAAACTGTTGTTTAAAATAAAGATAAAATATTACAAATTAATTTTACTTAATTGACATCTTAATGGATTTGATGCTGTGCTGTCATAAAGACTGGAAAAAAGAAAGTTATTTAGGAACATAACTGTTATGTTTCTAAGAATTCGGTTAAGAATAATAATATAAAATTACATCACAAATAGAAAAAAATTGTTGAGTTTATAGAATAACTGAGTTTCTAAGCACTTACCATTTTCAGGCTGAGTTTTCTTAAGTGAATCGATGAGAGTACTGACAGCTTTTAAAACAAATATGATTTCTGTTACTTGTTGCCTAAAATAAGATGGAAAATTATCTCCATCAAGATTTTAAAATATGTCATGTGTCCTTTTTTACTGGGTTTATACAGATAAATAAATATACTTTGGACAAAAAACAATATAATGCAAAGTTAATGTTAGTTTTAAATTCTTATTTAAAAAAATCATTTTAACATGTATTTCAATGTGCAAATTAGATTGTCTTACTATAAATTATCAACTTAAAAAAGGGAGAAGAGGCAATCTATTCATGCAAATCTCAATTTATTTGTAAGATATTTCATATAACTACTTAAAATTAAGACATTTTATAATTCATGCTTTTAAAACTTCTCTGTGAAATGTTTCTTTTTTTTTTTTAAATCTTTAACTAATTACTACTAAAAGGGATATGCCAAAGCTTAAAAGGAAGTAAAGACTACTATTACCTCTTGTCACATATTTTATCACGCTGTTAAAAGTACATTTAAAATTACAACAGTACTTATTTAACATTCTTATACAACAAATAACATGTTCAAAATCTGCCCTAAGTATTACTATTTGGAGATGCTACCAATGATATATGAACGTGCAGTAAAGGATCAACAAGAGTAGCTTCAGTCCCCTCTTCCTACCTACACAAGTGAAGCTTTTCTGTTCTATAGTATCCCCTACCTGCAACCCAATTCCTGGCATGAATCTGTGTTACTTTACAGATAAGATTTTCCTAATGTTATGACAGGGTACTATTTCAAGCCACTCTTTGTAAGCACAAAAGTATTTTATTGTGTTGCAATGTAGCTTTTTGGAAAATAATATAATGATGACTGCACCAAACATAGCATGATACAATATAACATTTCATAGCACAACTATAATTAAGACTCAATTTAAAAGCAACAGAATAAACACAAAACATAAAAAAATGGAGGAAAGGTTACTTTCTGAAATTAAATCTTATAATCTAATAAAAATATTCCAAGCAAAACAACTTTATTATTGCTTTTCCAAGTATACTTCAGAGATAAATTTTGTTAAATCAATTTTCAATCATGACTATATCCAAATTATTAACAACTATCTTTGGAATGTTTTTGTATCTAAATACGGGAAGGTATAGTTTTTATGTCTTCAAAATTCAAAATAAAGTGAATCCTAAAAGTAGAAATACAATGGCTAATAACTGATAATTAGAAAAAAAAAAACAGCAAACTACTACATGATTTTTCATTCATCGAATTTGAAAAAGATAAACTGGCAAATAATTTTAAAATGCTAACAATGGAAGAAAAGGACATTCATATATTCCTGGGAGAATGTAAACTGAAAGAAATCTCTGGTTGACACTTTGTAATACATATCAATGGCTTTTAAAATGTCTTTATCTTTTGACAGGCCAATTCCAACTCCAGACATTTATTATAAGTAAATAAGAATGTGCAAAAAGATTTAGGGCCTGTGATTTCTCTCTCCAATGAGATGGGACCCACAGTGATTCTCCTCTTTCCTGACTTTGATAACTTTGTCTGCCAATATTATTTTATCTTTGTTTCATTTGCTTTGCCTTAAACTCTTAACTGCACATTTAAAGATTGGCAGTATAACCACAACTTAAGATTGCATTTTTTGATAAGTTCTGATCTATACCCGAACTTTGACTAGCCTTGCTTAGCATAAAGGCCTAGAGCCCCTTCCACTGTTACAGTCTGGCTAAATGAGAAGCAAATCAGTTTAGATATAAGGGCTTAAATAAGTAAATTGGATAGAAGAAGATCTAAGATATGGCTAGCTGACTTATAGAGAAACCTAGAAATGACTGTAAAATAAACCAGGAAGTTCCTACTGTATAACTTATCTATTATTTTCTCTCTAGAGAGATCCACAAACATGTGCTCAATCAAATTCAGTAAGTCCTTATCCAGGAATCCTTGAGAAGATATATTTTAGACTTCACTTTTGTTTTTCAAATTCAAAAGATAATTTGGTACATATATCATATATTATTTAACCTTCATGAAGAGTCTGAAAAAACACCCCACAGTACTATATCAGCAGCAAAATTTATGAGTATTTACATTGTATAGGATAAACAAAATTATAAACAGCCTCATGTTAAATCCAGATCACTTATGAAAACACTTGATTTTTCAGAGTGTTTAAATTAATAACTATAATAGCGTATTTCCTTCTTCAATAAGTTAAAATACGTACCTTGGAAGAGGGCATTTACCACTTAATCTTTCATCCTCTATATAGCGATGCAGTACATCTTGAGACCGCTTTAAAAGTACTGAGAGTGCCATTCGTGAGATATAGCCTTCTTGAGGTGTTGTGACTTTATTACTGAAGGAAAACTGAAGCAATGTTTCAAAACACATTTTAGAAAATTCTTCTCTCAAACGAATATCAATCTCTGCTTCTGTAAAATAATTTTTTATGATTAATAAAAGGTTAAATTAATACACCTTGATGATAACTCTTAGCACACTAGAAACAGGAAATTGTTTAACTGATGAAGGGCATTATGAAAAACTTAGAGCTAATGGCATGCATACATATATAAACAATTTTCCCCATTGCAAGGTCAAAAACAAGGATAGACTGTCTACTCTCAACACTTCTACTCAACATTTTTGTCTTGGTCTTTTTATAACCTTCAACAGCACTACAAAATACCTCTCAACAGTCTTCCACATTGTCAAACTTGTAATTACCTCTTTCTTTTCCCTCTCCCTCTCCCTCCCTCCTCCTCTCTCTCTCCCACTTGTTTTTTTTCTTTTTTTTCCCTCTTGGCAACATCTTTCCTGGAGCCTGACCTGACCTCTGCTCCAGTCTGGGCTAGTTGCTCTCTAGAAATGCTGTTCACCATATACCCTGGAACTAGTCTTTGCCATCACTGTATGAATTGTCTTTAATCTTTCTGTGTTATATCCTACTTCCTAGATCTCATGCCCTCCCCCTTTTTGGTTTATTCCTTTGTAGCTGAGAGTGAATAGGAAGTAAAATTTTTGAGACCTTGCACTTCTATAAATGTCATTATTTTACAACAGTATTCAAAGTGTGGTTCCTAGCAGCATCACAAGAGAACTTATTAGAAATGCAGCTCTCATGTCTCACCCCAGATCTACTGAATCAAAAATGTTGGGGGCACAGCCCAGCAAGGGCTTACACTCCGGGGTTCATTATGATGCGTGCTGACATTTGAGAATTATTGTTCTACACTCGGACTGGTGTGAAACTCCTTAAAAATCTTTTCCATTTATAACTCTGAAACCACTGCCTCAATGTCTTTAAGCTTCCAATGATGCTACTAAGAATTCCAAAGTCATTTTGATACAATTCTTTTATGTGGAACTTTTTTCTTTTCTTTCTGAAACTCTTTCGGATCTTCTCTTTATACGTGGATGTTTTGATATTTCATGATGATATGCCTTATCATGGGTCATTTTTCTTTCACTGTTCTGGGTCCTGAGTGACCATTTTTAATCTGGATACTTTTTCTTTGTGTTGCTTCTCTGAGAATTTCCTCTCCTACTTTATATTCTTTCTTTCTGGAAGAGCTCTTGTTAAATGTTAGACTCTTTGATTCTTTTTCTTTCTTTCTTCTCAGATTGTCTACTTTTTCGTCTTTGCTCTACTTTCTGGGTTATTTCCTTAATGTTTTTTTCCAAATGTTCATTGATCTTGTTATTTCAGCTATCACTTTTTTAGTTTCTATGAGCTTTTTCATGTTCTAATTGTTCCTTTTCAATAGCATTTTTCTTGTTTCATGGATGTATAATCCTTTATCTCTTTGAGCATCCTAATTATACTAATTGTGCTTTCTTTTATATGTTTTCTATGACTGTGCCTTATCTCTTTCCTACCAGTTTCTTTCACCCCTCTTCATTTGTTTTGGTCTTTTTCTTTCATGTTGGAGGATTTTCTTAAAATCTGTGAGCTTTGGCTGTCAGATCATACTTAAAAGCAGAGGACAAAAAATGATCACTGGAACCTCTGTGTTTATAGATTGGTCTTCTTTAGCAAGGAAGGCTTTGTATGTATATGTTTAAAGAAAACTCAAAGTTGAGAAGTTTATGTTCAATGGCAGTCATTGGAAGAATATCCATGTACCTTCCATATCTTGGTACATTTAATAGTATAAATGGCAAGAGAGATCACCAGAAAAGTACTAAAAAAGTATATGTGATAATCCAGTAGTCCATATTCAGCCTAGAATATTTATATCTAGAGATTATAAATACCGTTATTAATGTGTATTTTATTAAAATGTATCTAAAATTTTCCTATATACTCAATAATAAAAAGTTGAGTACATTAAGATAAATGAACTTGAAATTTTTTTCTCCAAGGTCTTCATGTTTGTGAAATTTGCACTTTACCAGATCAGTTTTAAAAACTGTCTGGGCTAGAACTAGTTTGTAAAGTAAGCAATGCATGGGAGACATCTGGTGGTCAAACTGTGCACATTTATACTCTTTAAGCTTCAGCTCTGTTTAATGCAAAATTAATCCTGGCAAATTCTAGGGATTAAGGATATACATGACGAAAAGTTACAACTTTTTTAATCACCTCACAGAAAAATCCTATTATGAAGCCACCATTACACTTAACACTTGAGCACAGATTTAGAAAAAAGAGAAATAATAGCAAAAGTAACATATGTCATCTCCCAACAAGGTAGCATGATATAATCAAAAGAAGCATGTAGTTATGAATTTTGGCCTCCAGGTTTAAGATTGTGAGCAATTTTTTCAAGACTTCTAAACCCATTTCCCCTTCTATAATATAGTAGAACCTATCCTCACAGAAATGTTGTGAGGAACGAGATTAACATTTTGGGATAATACCCTACACACAGTAGGTATTCACTAATGTTAGTTCCTTTAATTGATGCTAAGGTATCTCTTTGTTTTTAATGGATTTACTCTAAAATTTACAGCCTTGAGAGGATGGTATTCATATCTTCATTTTACAGATGACAAAACTCAGACTTAGACAAATCAACCAACTACTAAATGGCAGAATACACACTCATTATCTCCCTCAATAATCCATGACTACACAAAACTGGTTACTTGTGTCAGCCTGCCAAGAATTAAGCAGACTCCCTAAGTGTTTTGCAATTTAATTCATCACCTATGGTCCACAAAATATTTACCACATTTTCCTCTCATAAAAGTTAATGTTCTAAATCAGTCTTAAAAATTACCTCACCATTCTCTCATATACATTTACCACAATCATAGGAGTAAACATTTCTACTGTCAGCTTCTTAAAAAGTACTTCAACACTTACTAAAAGTTTTTTTTAAATCACTGAAATAACATACCTGTAAATGAAGATGACTGAGAATGTATTGAGCCCTTGTTTAGCATGGTCATTATCTGACCAACAAATTCCTTAGGAATAAAATTGGCATAGGGTAGTATCTCAGTACTAATAAGCTGAACTACCTAAAACAAAAGAGGCAAATTCAAATACATCTTTTTCCTGAAAAAGACTAACTCAAGTGATAATTTCTAAAGTAAAATTTAAATTTGCTTTTTAAAAAAATCAGTTAAAGAATCTTCCTTAATAGAAGTACACAAACATTTTAATGTCAATACTGAGGATTAGTCTGTTTTCCCCCTCTGTCTTAGTAAATAGCTTTATCACAACGTAGTCAATAGTATAAACTGTTTACTATGCAACAATTTTGGTAAATGTTGATCTTCAACATGGTATATGAAAATAATGCTCTAGAGAAAAAGTCAACATATGAAATTTATCCATGAATTTGTCAGCATATGAAAAATATCCAAAACAAGATACGATCTAAATAATCTTTTAGAACCATAAAAATGAGGTATAAAATAAGGTGAAGTTATATTCACTTTTTAATAGCTTATTTCTAACATATGTGTTATTTTGCTTTTTGAAGAAAAAGAAAAGTTTACAAAAATTTTAACATAGTAATGGGACAAAAGGCAACATTTTGTGTTTATATGATCATGTCTATGTTTTTTTATTCACACTATAAAGAAATTTATTTGATTTTATTTACTTAAAAGTTGCCCAATTGCACTTAAAAAAAATGAAAACAATGATTCCCTCAATGACAACAAAAAAAAACCCATAATCAAGAACAACTTCTTTAAACTCCATTTATAGTCAACAAAATATATTCTTTAAAAAAACACTCATTATTTGCTTCAAAAATTCTAGAGGCTGTAACTATGGTTGGTTAAAAATGAAAACATCTAAACAACTCATTGACTAATTTGAACTACAAACATCTGATTTAAATCATCAAACTGTAGAGTAAGCTCTCAAATACAAGCTTGCAGACTAATGGATTTATTTTACTGAATTAACTGTTGTTTAAAATTATTACATGGACACAACTAAGTATCTAGAAAACATACACATAGCACACAGCTAACAAATATAAGGAAGTCATTTTTAAAATGTCAGTGCTTTAAAATTAACCTTTAACCTTTATGAGATTTAATGCATTTAAGTTCGAGCTTAACCTATCCATTTTATTCTTTTAGCATTTTAGTTTCAACATTTCTACTAGGTGGTTTACACAAATGGTCAAAGGAAAATGTTTTTAGTTTTCTCACCTCAACATCAATACTTTCATTTCTTTGAAATTCTTGAATAGAGAGGTTATCTGGAGGTATGCTAAAAAATAAATAAATAAAACACTTGATTTTTAAAGGTAAAATATTTCCTGGAAATACAAATAGAAAAGAAACAATATTCAAATGAACAAAAAATTACATTTTCTCACCTAGGATGGACATTATCATTTATTTTAAAAAAACAGTATTTTTAATTAAAGTTATTAGTATAAGTGACTAAATTAATAACAAATGTGAAATTCCAGCTACAAAAATACTTGGCCCAATCCTGAACTAAATAAAATCTACAGAACGAAACTTCTTTCAATACTATGAATATAAAACCAAAGAAAAATAAATCATCTGCTGTCATAGCAAAATTACCAAAATTACTACTGTAATGATACCTGAATTAACATATATTGCCAGTGATTCAAGAGAGTCTTAGTCAAGTTGCTGAACTATACACTCAAGATAATGTCCATTAATCATTAATTTGTAATAAATACATTCTTTAATGTATTTATTTACAATAAAATACAGAGAACATCTGAAAAAAGAGAACTGATTCAGATTTTCCAAAGCAGAAAATTGTTCCAGCAGGATCAGAAGAAATCAATAGTTCTGAGAAAATCAAGGTGAATTCTAGACCTTGTAGCTCTTAATAAGAAAGAGAGTAAAATGGTATTAAACTTATGAAACAGTATAATATTAGCTTCTTAAAAGCAGCTGAGAATAAGATGGTAATGATTATTAAAACAATAATGACAGCAAAAATTAGGGAGCACTCCCACTCTGTAGTAAGAGCTTTATTTGTATTATCTACTATGTTCCCACAGTAACCACATGTAGTATTACTGTATGTAACTGATGGAAGAGGAAACCAAAGCTTAGAATGGAGAGTAACATGACAAAGAACACGCAGAAAATAAATGACATGGCCACAATTTGAACCTAGACTTATCTGATATATCAGCCTAAATTCTTCTTTTTTATGTTCTAAATGTAAAAACAGTATTATCGCATTTAGGCTTAAAAGTATAGTACATAGTATTTAAGGCTGTTCTTGCTCTACTTGGTATTATTTTGTTCATCGTTTCACAGGTATTAAAATACACACACACTTGAGCACAAATACCAACTGGCTGACTACCAATTTAAAAAAAGCTTATTAGAAACATACAATAATAATATTATTGGGATTATATGTCAAAAACACTGAACTGTATTTTTAAAATATCTTATAATGAGAAAAGAGAGTCACATACAAAGCTAAAAACTGAAATATTCATTCCTTCTAATCTTAAAATCATTAAAATCAGGAAATTATTTGATTGTGCACAGTTAGGTATTTTGACCTCAGAACCCAAACTAATGGTTATGTATTTTAATTTATAGTTAGTATCCTTACCAGATATTTTGAGCATAACAAAAACATTGGGTGATTGAGCTTTAAAACATGCTGATGATTAACAGAAGTTACCTAAATATTATAAGGGGAGACAGTCAATATTGCAGGTACAAATGAACCATATAAGATCCTTACAATTCTCTCAGTATGGGGAATACAGTAGTGATTTTTGAAAAATTCTTTTCATTAATCTTTATTTGAAATAAAAGAGCCTTCAAACTGATAAAGTATTATATTTTTTATTATTCTCTCTGTACAGTATATTAAAAACTTTATTGAAATATAATTCATATACCGTAAATTCACCCTTTTAAAGTGTTTAAGTCAGTGCTCTTTAGTACATTTACAAAGTTGTGCACTGACCATCACTGCTAATTCTAGAATATTTTCATCACCCTCCAAAAAAGCTCTGTACCTCATTCTCCCCGCCTCCTACTTCTGGCAACCATTAATCTATTTTGTTTCTACATATTTACCTATACAATATATGGCCTTTTATGTCTGACTTCTTCCACTTAGTATGTTTTCAATATTCATGTATGTTGTAGCATGCATAAATATTCTATTCCTTTTTATGGTAGAATATTCCACTGTATGAATATACCACATTTAATTTGTCTATTCATCAGCTGATGAACTTTGAGACAGTTTTCATTTTTTTGTTATGAGAATTCTGCTATGAATGTTAGTGTATAAGTTTTTGTGTGAACATGTTTCATTTTAATTATTTGGGTAGTACTTAGTGATTTTTAACTTAAGGTCCACAGACCATGTGTCTACTAGAGCAGGGGTCCCTAACCCCAGAGCCACAAACTGGTATTGGTCCATGGCCTGTTAGGAACTGGGCTGCACAGCAGGAGGTGAGCAGAGAGCAAGCAAATCATCATCTGTATTTGTAGCCACTCCCCAGTGCTAACATCATCACCTCGGCTCCACCTCAGACATTAGGCATTAGATTCTCATAGGAGCACTGGTCCCTGGTGACAAAAAGGTTGGGGACCACTGTTCTAAAGGACAAGTACCATGTTTTGGTACTCAAGAGGTTGGCTGAATGAATTCCTAATAGACAGTGTCTACCAGATTACAGCTCTTAGGTTTTTTCATCTTTAATTGTGTTGTTCTTCTCCTTATTTAAACTATTTACTTATGATAGCCCTCAAAGATGTTCAAAGGCTTTCTTCTAATTGATTTTGGTTTTATTTGTATTTTATTTGTAATATTACTGCTTGCCAAAGGAAGCAACTTACAGACCAAAAACAGTTAGGAAACAGTCTTATTATTCTCAGCAACATTCCAAAATACCACTGATGAACTTCAGTTACAGAACATAGTCTATTGTAGCATAAAATAAAATTTAAAATTTAACAGCTTGTGATTTCCAAAGTAATCAGTTACTTGGAAAACAAAAACAGAAAAAAGAAAATACGCATGGTTTTTAAGTTCTCTTAGTGAGCACTTAATTTTTAGTATCAACTAACTAATGAAAGCTTTCAATTTGAGCCTTGAAGTATTTTTGGACTATGAAATGAAAAATAAACTGGCTTTATCCATATAGCTGTTCATTTTAAAACATTATGTGAAAATGTATACAGTCATGAACTTTTACAACTAGTCTAATCAATTTCTTCTTACAATGAAAGTAAATGATGCCTAGTGAGGGGAAATGGCAAGATCAAGGTCAACAGAAAGTAGGTGGTAGAGTCAAGAGTAGGCCACATGTCTCCTCTCAATATTAGGTTTGTTTCAACTACTCCATGTAGTAGAAGGCTTAAATCTGTAACCAGAATAACCACAACTTAGAACACTGATTCTCTGTTACTTGATAGCAGAATTCAGTACTTTTTTTTTTTCCTAGCCATTAAAAACTCCAAATTTAGATGTAAATTTCCTGGTCCCAGTTACTTAGAGTTTTGATCTTTTTAACTTTTTAGTTTAAAACATGGTTGTCTTATGGGAAAGGACATGAACAATGTCAAGTTTCTCTTAAGGGAAAGAAATCACCAAAATGAGGATAACAGTGGTAGAAAGCATTTTAAAAGCACTTACACTACAGGCACTATTCTGAGTATCATTTACTTTAAGTGATTTAATTCTCACAATAACCCTATAAGATAGGTAGCATTATTATTCCTATTGAACAGATGAAGGAAACAAGTCAGTAAAAAGTAAAATAATCTGTCCAAAACAACACAAAGCAACATTGAAATTTGAATCCAGGTAGTCTGGTTCCTGAGTCCGTGTTCTTACCCACTATGCTAGCTGCTTCTTAAACAATGTGATTTTTCAACACATCCAAAACACTTCTTTAATGTAAAAGGGCCTCAGTCAGGCAAAAGATTGTAATAAAATTATACAACTGCATTAATACAAAATTACATAAAATGTAAATTCTCTATTATTGGCCCTTTGATTCCACTATCCACTTTCCTGTACTAAAAGTACTTCGTAAAACTGAATTTAATAAAATGAGAACAAAGTTTGGAAAATAAAGAATGTTCAACAAGAAACTCGAGAATAAGGATGATGGTGGACTCAGCCACAGAAAAAGAAATTCTTAAAGAAGTTGTACTCATTGCGAAAATAATATGAAAAACAAAACTGATCTAAAAGTTTATTCAGAGGTGATATCAGCATTATGGTGAAGTAAAACGATCCCTTTTTTTCTCCCCTTTTATCTACAACTAGTGGGACATTTATAGCTCAACAAAGATTCCTGTGCTCAACACATTAGGATGCCTATGAGATCCACACATCTGTACATCTGAAGATAGGTGGATTGGAATGAACAGGGTAGGCAGAATTGAAGGAATGACAGGGATGTTGCCTGTAACCCTGGTTCCCCAACCATGGTGACTGAACCTGCAGCTCTAGGGAGCTCAGCAGAAGCAGCAGAGATGGGGTCACAACTCTAGCATACCCTACCGGAGCCTCGGCAGGGTGGGCACCAGAGACGCAGCCCCCTCCTGTGGCTGTGGAAAGGCCGTATCACTAAAGTAGTGGTGCACACAACTCTGGTTACCTGGTTAAAGCAGTGCCAGTGGCCACAAGAAATCAGGCAGCAGCAATGGCGGGGCTTGGGACTCTGGCTCCCCAACATACACGGCCCGAGACCCAGACAACCTGGATGCATCAGGAGCATGGCCATCCCTGTAACACTAACAGTGATGCCTGTAACAGCAGGGAAACCCACAAATGCAGCAACAATGAAAACAGCAAGGCACACCAGCAACCCCCAGAAGCACAAGCAGTGACAAAGAGGGCTCATTTGACACCTCTGGCAGAGAACTTAGAATGTGGAAACTGCTGGCTCTCAAATATAACTAGAATCAGCCCAGGTAAGAGAAACCAAAAACTTGTGCTCTATCTCCACCTACTGGAAAACTAAAGAAAGGCCTCTAATTATCAACCTGCTGAATTATTAAAATTAAAGCTGTACCTAAAGAACAAAGGCATTTGCTACTTCAAATGCACCAGCAGAGGAATACCCATAAAGCACCATGAATAATCATGGTAACACAGTATCATAAAAAGAAAATGACAATCCTCCAGAAACCAAACTCAAAGCCACAAAAGATTGTAATCTAAATGACAGAAAATTCAGAATAGTTGTCATAAAGAAACTAAACAAGATACAAGAAAACTCAGAAAGGCAGTTCAATAAGCTCAGGAATACAATTAAATAACATGAGTAGTTTAGCAATGAGATTGAAACTCTAAAAAAGAACCAAATTCTATAGCTGAAGAACTCAATAAATGAAATGAAGACTGTCATTAGAAATCACTGGAAATAGAGCAGACCATATGGAAGAGAGAATTAGTGAGCTCGAAGGTATAAATCTACAAATAATTCAGGTGGAAGAGGAGAGAGAACTGTGATTTCTTAAAAGTGAAAAAATCTATAAGAGCATTCAAGTCCATTAGAAAAGGCAACAAAAGGATAATAGGTATCCCAGAAGGAAAAGAGAGGCAGAAGGGACAGAGAGCCTATTTAAAGAAATAATAGATGAGAATTTCCCAATTCTGGTGAAGGAGCTGGACATGCAAGCCCAAGAAGCTAACAGAACACCTAATTACCTCAATGCAAAAAGATCTTCTCCAAGACACATTATATTAAAATTATCTAAAAGTCAATGATATAAAAAAAAAAAATTCTTAAGGCAGCCAGGGGAAATAAGATAGTAACCTATAAAGAAACCCCCATCACACTATCATCAGATTTCTCAGCAGATACCCTATAGGCTAGGAGAGAGCGGAATGACTTATTCAAAATAATGAAAGATAAAAAATGTCAGACAAGAATAATATATCCAGCAAAGTTATCTTTCAGATAGGAAGGAGAAATAAAGGCTTTCTCAAACAGAGAAAAGCTGAAGGAGTTCACTTCAAAATCTGCCTTACTAGAAATGTTTAAATGTTTAAAGGAGCAGTTCTCCTGGAGATGAAAAGGCAAAAGTATACAAAATTTTGAGTAGGGTGACAGAGAGACAGAATCAGAAAATTACAACTCTATTACAGACTAGAGTGTGAGATATTGAATTATAGCATAAAAGTTAAAGGAAAAAGAGCATTAAAAATAACAATAGCTACTTTAATTTGGTAGCTGAACACACAGCATAAAAAAAAAGGATTATTAGTGACAATTAAAAAAAGAAGGGGAGGAAGGAAAGAACAAAACTTGTAGAGGCAAATGAATATAACACGCTAGCAGAAGAAAAAAGACTTTTATCTTCGTTTTATATAAACCTCATTCATGGTAACCACAAAACAAAAATCACATCATAATCAGGTGGGATTTATTCCAGGGAAGCAAGGATGGTTCAACATCTGAAAATCAATCAACATGATACACCACATTAACAAGATGAAAGATTAAAAACATATGATCATCTCAGTAGCTTCAGAAAAAGCATCTCACAAGATTCAACTTTCATTTATGATAAAAACTTTCAATAAAATGGGTATAGAAGGAACGTACTTCAACATAATAAAGGGTAAATATGACAAACCCACAGCTAACAGCATAGCAATGGTAAAAAACTGAAAGCTTTTAAGATCAAGAGCAAAACAAAGATGCCTATTTTTGCCACTTTTGTTCAGCATAGTATTGAAAAGTCCCAGCCAGAGCAAATAGTCAAGAAAAAGAAGCATCAAAATTGGAAAGGAAAAAGTAAAAATGTCAATCTTTGTGGATGATACGGTTTTATATACAGAAAACTCCACCAAAGACTATTAGGAACAGTAGATGTATACAGTAAAGTTGTGGGGTATAAAATCAATATATAAAAATCTGTTGTTTCTATATACTCATAACAAACTATCAGAGAAAGAGAAATCAAGAATCTCATTACAATTGTAACAACAAAATACAGTATCAAAGAATAAATTTAACAAAGTAAGAGAAAGAACTGTACCCTGAAACTATAAGACACTCATGAAAAAACTGAAGAAACAAAGAAATGAAAAGATATTCCATGCTCAGGAATTGGAAGAACTGACAATGTTAAAATGTCCATATCACCCCAAAGCAATTTATAGATACAGTGAAATCCCTATCAAAATCCCAGTGGCATTTTTCACAGAAATGGAACAAAAGAACATCCTCAAATCTGTATAGAACCACAAAAGACCCCAAACAACCAAGGCTATCCTGAGAAAAATGAACAAAACCAAAGGTATCACACTAACTGATTTCGAACTATACTACAAAGCTATAGTAATCCAAACAGCATGGTATCGACAGAAAAAAAGGACACACAGGCCAATGAAAAAAAAATTGAGAGCCCAGAAATAAACCCACAGGTATAGAGACAACTAATTTACAACAAGGAGGACAAGAACAGACAGTAGAGCAAGTCTCTTCATTAAATGATACTGGAAAAACTGAACATCCACATGTAAAAGAATGAAACTAGACCACTACCTTACACCATACAGCGAAATTAACTCAAAATGGTTTAAAGATTTGATATAAGACTTGAAACCATAAATACATAGAAGACAACATTGTCCTTAAGCTCCTGGACATCAGTTAGCAACATTTTGGTGGATTTGACCTTAAGGGCAAGGGAAACAAAAACAAAATGGGACAACATCAAACTAAAAAGCTTCTGCACAGCAAAGAAAACCATTGACAAAATGAAAAGGTAACCAACTGAATAGAAGGTATTTTTAAATGATATATCTGATAAGGAGTTAATATCAAAAAATATATCATGAACTCGTATGACTCAAAAAAAAAAAAATTAAAAAATAAGCAGAGGCTCTGAATAGACTTTTTTCCAAGGAAGACATACATATGGCCAACAGGTATATGAAAAGATGTTCAACATCACTAATAATTAGGGAAATGCAAATCAAAGCTACAATGAGACAGCACCTCATACCTGTTAAAACGGCTATTATCAAAAAGACAAGAAATAACAAGTGTTGGAGAGCATATGGGAAAAAGGGAACCTTCACACACTGTTAGTGGGATTGTAAACTGGTGCAGCCACTATGGAAAACAGTATGGAGGTTCCTCAAAAAATTAAGACTAACACTACTATATGACCCAGCTATTCTACTTGTGGGTATTTGTCTGAAGAATATGAAAACACAAATTTGAAAAGATACAGGCACCTATATTTACAATAGGCTAGATTTGGAAATAACTTCCATTTATCGATGGATGATTGGAAAAAGAAAATTTGGTGTATGTAAATACACAATGGAATACTATTCAGCCATAAAAAAGATAAAATATTGCCATTTGTGACAATATGGATAAACTTGGGGTATTATATGCTAAGTAAAATAAGTCAGAAAAAGACAAAAACTATATGATTTCACTCATATGTGGAGTATAAAGAAATAAGAAACAACAAACAATAAAAGTAAACTCATGGATAAGGACAACAGATTGATGGTTAGTAGAGTGGAAGGAAGGTGGGGGGGAACAAAATGTAAAAAGGGTCAAATGTATGGTTACAGATAGAAACTATACTTCTGATGATGAGCATGCTATAGGATATACACATCAAATTATAATGTTGTACAATTTGAAATTATATATAATGAAACATATATAATGTTATAAACCAATGTTACCTCTATTTTTTTTTAAAAAAGCTTATTCAATTTATTAATAGAGCAATATTCACAGACAGATAACTGGGGAACAAAGAGGAAAGTTTAAATTACTAAATCTATTTGCTTTATATAAATTAATACAGTGGTTTGGACAATGAGGTCCATAAAGGAACTAATATTTTCAGGGTTATTTTAAAGATAAAAACATAAGTTATTTGACTATTCTTTGAGTCCCTATAATTTTCATTCAAACACAAAGAGTATGTTTGCATTGATAGCAATAAAATGTCTATAGGTAAGAAATATGTAAGATAGCAAAACAAAGTCTGACCATTTTCAGAAACAGAAATTAGAATCATACACATCATTAGTTTCAATTCTGAAATATGAGATAAGGTTTTATAGCAAAAAATATAAGTTAACCCTTCTGCACACTACAACTTTACTGAATAACTGAACAACATTAGAAAGGTAGACAGAATTTCTACAGTTAAATCATTCTGTTGTAGTTTCATCTAACAATTATAAATGTGCTAATGTAGGTATTTTTCTCAAAGTATATCAAATGCATAATTTAAATGGTTTCAAACTAATTTAAATGATTACATAGCAGTGCGTTGTATGTTTATCATTTATAGTTTTAAAAAGTGAACAATGTATATAAAAATAGAAAATTTTTGTTGTCACAGAATTTCACTACTATAGCACAAAAGAAAATTAAGTTGTAGAACTGAAGACTACCTGGCTATCACAGCTATTACAGGTAAGTCCATCATTAGTAAAACGTCACATTTTAGATCAGTGCTGACCAAAGGAACTTTCTGTGATGGTAGAAATGTTCAATAATCTGCACAGTCCAACATGACAGCCACTAGCCACACATGTCAATGAGAATTTGAAATCTGGCTAGTGAGACTAAAGAAATTAATTTTTAATTTTACTTAAAACTACTTGCAGCTAGTGACTACTGTATTGGATAGTACTGCTCTAGATGGACCACAGCAGATTTCTCATTCAAAAAATTTCGTCTGTATTCCAATTACTCTATTCTCACTTATTGAGGCATCAAAGTAACATCCTTAACCTATGCCCTCAGTTGGATATCATACAATGAAAATTCCATTTTTCTTTGCCAAACCTCACCATCCTTTTTTTTAACCACATCACATAACTATTATTTCAGTATATTGTTATAATTGTTCTATTTTATTATTAACTATTGGTGTTAATCTCTTACTGTGCCTAACTTATAAATTAAACTTTACCATAGGTATGTATGTATAGGAAAAAAATGTAGTATATACCACTTGTGTTTTTGGGCATCCAGCTGGGAGTCTTAGACTACATCCCCATGGATAACGGGGTCTACTGTACTTCCATTTTGAATTTTTTGAGGAATTTCCAAACCTAAACACCTTAAAGAGTCAATCATTATTGACCCTGATCCTATTTATTCTAACAGAACATTGATTTCTGAAATTGTTTTACTCTTGTAATACAAATAACTATTCAGTTTAAAAAATAGATCTTCTTAGCTTCATCAAGTTAAAACCATTTATATAGTGATTCCTATCTGACAAGCAAAACCACTAAACACAGAGTAAAAATCTCCATTGTTCACAAGTGATGTATCCAACAGATAAATGCCTAATGCAGTTGTGCTTTGTATACAATCCAGTAATCTTAATAATCAATTACTTTGTTAATGAATAATTAGAAATACTGTTTTTAAAGCAATTACAAGTATAAATTGCAATTCTTGAAAGACTGTCCTAATTGCAAAAATAAATGAGCTGACCTTTTAGTAAAGAGAAAGTCTTCAAAAGTGTTGGCTAGCTCTGGCCACATACTGTCAAATTTTCCAGAAGAAGCATGCTGCCGGGCAACAGGTAGCCCAATAGAAAGAACTTTAAGAAGAGAAGATACTGCTAGTTTCCATGTGCTTTCAGAAGGGCAGGAATACTTCAAACTGAGAGGAACCCTAAGGGTCTGTTAAAATAAAGACAATTTAAAATAAGTATTAATCAAAATATATAAACACCATTTTAAATACTTAAAAAAAAAAAAAAGGATAGCAGAGAGAAAAGAAATAATAGCATAGGCATTTTTATTGAAAAAAGAATGTTATTTTCTAGAAAGACCAATTCTCAGTCATGGTCCTCAAATCCTACTGCCTAGAAAGATATACTTTAAAACACTAACTCCATTTTATAAGCAATGACCCTGAATAAATAACAACCTTTTTGAACCTCAGTTTCTCATCATAAAAGATAAGGATGTTATTGAAAAGTTAAGAGTAACAGTAGGAAACTAACAACTTTGTAGCGTCTCTCAGCTTAATGTTATGGAATTAAAACATTCTGCTATAGTTCTTCTAGCAGAAAATAATTTGACTGATGGAGTTCTTCCATCCAAGAAATATCAATACTGCTTACATTTTTCCACTAATGGTTAGGGGAGAATAAATGTAGCTTAAGCATCATTAATTTGAAGTCTCGTGTTTTATCTCTAAAGTTCAGTGAATTTTGTTTTATTTTAACATTTTAATGTACCTTTTCCAAATGTTTTAGTAAACCTGCAATTTCAAAAAGATGGTTTATCTTTAACCCTTGAGGATACAGAAGTAGAGCATCTGAGCTATAGTGATTAAGATGTTGAGACCTACTTTTTAATTGATCGACTTTTGAGACAGGTTATTGTTAACCACTGAAGAACTAATTTGGTGATTCAGAATAGATTTCCCTGGTCATAAGCCTATGCAGCAACTAGAAGACTGGACTCACTGAACTATCACAGAGAGTTATCCTAGAGTATCATCAATTAATAGTACTCACGTACTATCAGCTAATTTGAATTAGACTGAAAATTCTGCTTTTATATGACAATTCTAGTCAGAGAAAGATAAAGAGTAAAGAGATAAATTTTCATATTTTAATGTTATCGAGTGATTATAAAACCTAATTTCATCATCCTCCACACAAATTATTACTAAGTACTCACAAAGTGCACATATAAACCATTATATATTAGTATGAAATGGAATTCCACAAACAAATGATTAGCTTATCCAGAATCTATTTATCCCTTTCCCCTTCACATTGCTTTGGGGAAGCTGACCCCATTTCCATTTGGGAATTAGGGTAAGGAAATGATTAGCTTATTAAACCAATCTACTCCATTTCCCTGGCTACAATCACCGGTTTAAAATTAGACATGGAACTAAAGTTAGTCCACTTAAGGTTAATTTAAGGAAATTAATAATGATGTAATAGAAGTGCATACACACTGGACATATAATCCTTCTTTTAGCCAAAACTATAAGAAAAAAAAAAACACAGTGAACATGTAATCAATCTTAGCAAGCAGGCCACAGAGAAAAAAATTGGGGTTTTGGTGATACTGCTGAATTGCTGAATCAACCAATCCTAAAGCCTTCCATGTCTGAATTTTCCAACTAAGCACACCAATAAATCCTTTTAATTGTTAAAGCTAGTTGGATCCTAAATGTATGTCATTTGTAAACAAAGAACTCTAAATTATAAAAGGGCCACTGTTCTAAGTTAACATTTCATAACTCAAGGTTAGTATTTTACTTAAATCAAGGAAATGTTAAACACAGCAGATCTATTCAATTTATACATTTTATTTTTTTAAATATTTAAGCAATTAATACAGGGATTGGAATATAGTGAATACTCAGTAAATATATGTGGTACTGGGAAATTCAGTTCCTGCTGTCACAAAGCTCACTTTTCGAGAAAGGAAGAGCCTTGTCCAATTAACCACAATACAGTGTAGCAAGTGGCATAAACAAAGTATTTGGGAGTACAGAAAGGAATATTTAATTCTTTTAAAAATGCAGACTGATTCATGTAACTCTTCAATGTTTAATCCTTCAAATGGTTAAAGAATAAAGTCTGATTGCTTATGAATAAAATTTATAGCTACCTTTTCAGACTTATTCTAGTCTGTCACCTCCCTAAACTGGATTCCTCGACATTTGTTTAAAATATACCATGATATTTTATGCTGCTTAATTTACTTAAAAACACCTCTTTCTCTCTTTTTATCTACCAAACTCTATTACTCCTTTAAGTGTCACTTCTGTTAATCCTTATCAAAATCTCCTAGGTGGTTTAGTTACTTGTCTATGAGAGGAACTTTTATTCAGCAGACTACTTAGAAAACACTATTATATTTATCTCAATTCTCTTTTTAGTTAAGACATGTAAGTGATATTCGTATTATACTTCTTTTACAGATAAGAAACACTCTTGGACCAGTTTATTTCCCCCAAATCATAAAACAGCAAATAAATTGCAGTGCACTATTCTAAGCCAGGTCTATATGAATGCAAAGGTGCCTCCACGTTGAGGCTCTCACTTAGAACTTAACATACCATATTTGTTATCTTTCTATATTCCCTATACTGAATTATGAAATGTAAGAATTAATCTTATTCATTTTTAATCCTTACTATTTAGTTAATACCTGGTAACAGAGATGATTAAAAATATTTTCAATAAATGAGGAGACAGAGGACAGCTGTTATGGTGTGAGGGGCAGAAAGAAGTACAACAAAAGTCAAGGGAAGAAAGTTTTAAGACAAGGGCAGTACCATGTTATAGGGAAGATGAAGAATTAGAGAACAGCTTAGGACTTGAAGATTTGGTTTTCTGTAACTTTAAATAAGTAGCATCTGTAACATAATACACAAGTAAGCCAGCATGTAATAGGTCAAGAATGACTGGTGGCTGTGAAAGCCACAAGCTATTTAATGGAGTTTAGAAGTAAAGTTGAAAGAAGATGGCAATTTGAGTAGAAAGTAAATTGAGAGAAAGTTCTTCTTTAAAAGGCTTAATCATCTTTTCGGAATGAAGTATAGGAGGCAGAAAGAAAAATGAAGGAAAGAATCACCAACAAAGAAAGGTGCGAAGAGGAAAGGATAGGCACAAAGAAAGGAACAGAGAAACGTCTTCCTCCTTGAGGAAAGACTGTTCATATTGGCCTGTGTTTGTTCAGTATATACAAGGCATGTGTTAGAAGAGCAAAGCTTAAGTCTGTCCTTCAAAATAGAGGAAAAAAAAAAGAAAGCAGCTTTGGAGGAAGGGGATACACTCAACAGAGATGAATTTTAAAAATGACTATAGGTAGACAGTATATATGATCAGTTAAAAATCAATGGGCTGTATTGTGAATTTCTCCCTGAATGCTCATTAACCTCAAATTATGATAGGTACTATCCTAAGGACCAAGATCCTCATTGACTTAAGAATTGTAAAAAATATAATGCATACTTACTTTACAATATTTTTCATTAAAAAAAGATTGTCATACTTTAGAAAAACAGCCTTCTAAAAAAATGGCTACCCATGAATGTTGGAAGTCACTATTATAAATAATAATATATTTTCCACTTATCTCAATATGATAATATATTACCTAAACAGTAATTTCAATAACATTGTCATCATCAAATGAAAGTATAGAAATTTTTTAAAAAAGAGATACCTTAATAATATTCTGGAGCACTTTCTCATTCACCACCGCTTTGTGACAGGCTGTTTTTTGGTATAAATCCACAACTACTTCTAAAGACCTTTCAGCAAATGGTACATAATTCAAGGCTACCCATTCCGCCTAGAAAGTAATATTTTTCACATGAAGTTAAAAGTATATGAGATTAAAAGGATCATATTGTTTTCGAAGAGAAAGCTTCTTTGTCTTAAAGTTCAGGCCTTGGTTTTGGGTCAGATTATATTACATGCAAAGTTTTCAATGAGATATTTATTTCATGAAATAATTTTCAGCCAGGCAAAAGTTAAAACTACTGGGAAAAGCAACAGAGCATTCTAACAAGAACTGGGAAAGATGCACTTTATTTCTTGCCAATAGGTTAGGACAATTTTAGGAAATTTAACTCACCGGTGCAAATAGTTGGATCTATTGTGATTCCATTGTGTTGCAAGACAAATAGAATGAGAAAAGTTAATACACATTAAAACTAATTTTCGGACTATGTAAAATTATAATTTTTATGTTGTGTGAACAAAATCGGCATGTGCATGCATTCAGAAATTTACTTTCCCCTAAGCCAAAACAAAGTTACAATTTGCCAATTATGGCTATAAAATTCTTTAATGAAAAATCCAACTAAATTTCACACCAGTAGTAGACAATTTCTTATTTAGTATACATAGATATCTTCATTTTGCATTGCACATATCCATTTCAGGTAAGATTAGGTTTAGGGATTTAGAAGCCCTAAATTTGTAGTGGGATGGGGCAGCCAAGAAAGGAACTTTGAAGAAAGATGTACTATAGAGTAATATGAAAGGCCCAACTTCCTAGAGAACCACTTGGGAAACAAAAATCATAAATAAGAAAAAAAGAAACACAGAAAAGATTTTCCAAGTAGTATTTCTTTTCAGCTTAAACTGTTTACAGACATATGAAAGTCTATTTGTGAATGAAAAATTTCTTAATTAGAGTCCATCTTAAGCAAAAACTCACTTGTATTTATAAGCCATGTAATCTTAAAGAGTAAATGTAACTTAGAGTAAATTACCTGATTATATTTTGCATTTGCAATGTGCTTTGTTTCTAGCTGTCCATACTGTGGAGGTTTACAGGAAAATTCTACAAATGCCAATAACTGGTCAAATATAGCTGGATACATTATCTGCATGTTTTCTGGACCTACGCAGATAGCCTATAAAAGCAAAATAAAGAGCAGATTGCATAATCTGAACTCCATTAAGTTCTTTACTGTTATGAGCATTTGTTTAAATAAAGACTCTTGAAGACTGTCTATTTTACCTACGCATTATACAATCTTTTATAAGCCTTCAAGGATATTTAAGCTATTTAAACTATTATTGAATAAAGTATAGGCTAAATGTATTAATCAACTAAAACATGTTAATAAAAAGTGATTTATTACTTAACAGACTGGAAAAAGGGCAAGCACTTAAAGAGAAGTCCCAGGCAGTCCTGAGGTTCTACAATTTGATCATTTGTTCAGTAATACAGTCATCCAACCATTGAGAATGCTTCACTGACCAAGATGATATTGACTTCTATCTAAGGGAAGAGATCGGTTCACTGAAGACACAGCTGATTTCTGCACCACACTTGGTTCACTTACTTTAACAAATAATCATGTGCATTACAATTGGGAAAATAAATCATGTATGAAAATTTGTTTCTAAAAGAAGTGCATATATTAATTTTTAACAAGGTAATCTATATTTAATAATATCTAATGTATCTGAATATATACATTTGATTTAAAATAAAGTTAAAATATCTTAATAGAAATTAAACTCATTGATACAAATAATTTGACAAAACAGAATAAAATGCACATCCTGACATCACAATTTTAATTACCAATTCAAATATGTCGAAAGTACTTAAAATAAGTCTTATTTCTTTTTTTCTAGCCACAAATGTATCTTCTCATCCTTTCATGTTTTCTGGTTTTAGTGTTTATTTTTCTCTGTGGGAAAAATATTTAATGATATTTTTTATAGAATGTCTAAAATATACTGTGCTCTACACAACAAAACCCATAATTACTCTACCTACACTTTAGTACCCTCAAAACACTAAAACAAATTTTTAAGGAATTTATTTTAAAAGATGTTTATAATATTTATATTTTTATGCAATTTATGGCTTTTTTAACCTGTCATATAATAATTAGATCAGTTTTGTTTTCCCTCAAAGAAGACGTAGCCATTTAGCTATAACTGAAATTTTAGATAAAACTATCCTGAGATAGAAAGTGGATAATCAAAGTGCTGCCCATACCTAAATAAGATCATCATATAATTATAATGTAAAAAAAGAGTAAAGATCTCTAACCCTATCTTTCAATATTTGTTTTTTTTCTTGCCAGAAATATTGAATGAAGAACTTGAATGGTATACAGCCTAAAAAATTCTCTCTACTGACTAGTTTCTAATAGCTTCATCTTTTTTATTAACATCTTGCTGAGTCTTAAATCTTAGAAGTAGAGAAGTAATAATTACTGTGGAAAAGAGACAATTATCCTAAATGAATTCTTTTATTTTCAACAACTGAAAGAAAAACAAAACTGTGTAGATACCTTAGAAAACTAAGTAACACAATTTCTCTGGAAATATCTTAGGACCAAATAATGACTTTTACTATATATTTTGATTTTTGTGGTCCTTTACAAAAAGAAAACATAGTGTTATAGATTATAGGGATCATAAAATGCAAAATATAGTCAACCTTTTTTTTGTTTTTACAACAAATTCCATCTAAGAAAAAGTTATTATTGGCTTTTCTTGAATATTCTGAAGTCTCTATATCAAAATAACCTATAGTATGAACTTGATAACAAATTTTAGTCCAAAAGCTGAAACTCAATAAGCAATCTGAATAATACTTCCTAACAGTCCTTGAAAACTGTGCATGTAAAAACAAGAAAACAAACTGGATGTCTAGTATGGTTCAAGGTTTCTCTCATTAAACCATTTAACAATAATTCACATTCAGTGCCTACCACGTACTAAGGTCTTTACTAAAGAACTTGATGAAGATAGTTAACAGCTAACATTTACTGAATGTTTAACTCTGCCAAGCACTAAATATATTAGAAATATTATCCTATTGAATAGAAAAAAAAGTTGTAGACTTATTATTTTCATTTTATAGATGAAGAAATACAGATTCAGAAATTTGGCCCTATTGACTAGAAGACAGAGCTTTATTACACAATTCTGAGGGCACCATTCATAATGTGATGATTCTCCTTAAGTACCACTCCAGCAGCCATGACGATGGATGCAGATAGAGTATCTAGCCATCTGACTTTAGGAAATGTAGCAATAAATAAGACATATGCAGTCTCCTGATCACAGAACTTAGGAAAAGCAGATAATCAAATTCTCAAATCCCCCATGTATGACAAAATATCTCAGCAAAAGAAAAAAAAATCAATTAGCATACATAACTAAGTCAGTTTGGTTGGGAACTAGTGATTTGAGAACCAGAAGACTGTGACCCTGAATATTTGGGTAAACATGAAATCAAAATGTTTTTCCTTTAGGAAGGAAAATAGCTCTTAATCAATAAAATGTTTTGCTGGATAGCTTATTAGTTTAAAGATAAAGTCCCAAAGCAAGTAAATTTTGTCCTAAAGCTAAAAAAGTATCCAACGCCTATGGGAGAAAACATCAAACACTCTTACAGATAATGAAAAATGTTAATTTTTCTCTGTTAAGAAGTATTAAAGACCCCAGGTCTGTATCACTTTCAAGCATTATGAAACATCATTTAGATAATTATATAATAGACAATGAATATAGTTTATTAATAATGCAAAATATCAATTTGATATAAATGAACAATAAACTTTAAGTTTCAGGTTGAAGGTATTGTTGTTTTCAAACTACTGATTGAAATGATTCCTGAAAATATAGTCTTTATATATTGTTTTCAAAACCATTAAAAGCTCAGAACAAATTGTTAGTAATTGGGATGAATGTTTCCACTTATTGTCTCACAGCTAAGGCAGAGGGTTTTTTTAATTATATACTTTTTTTTCTTTGAAAAGTATTTTTAGCATTTGCTCTTTCTTCTTTATTATCCTCTACACATACATAAAAGCTTGAATTAAACATCTGAATGAGAATTCTGGATTATAGGCATCCCCACAGGCCTGTGGCTTTTCTCTTCTGATAGAATAACTTTTCCATTCCCTCCAGGGCAGTCTGTAAACAATTTATGAGCATGGTCAATCAAGGAGAAAAAGTAATTATTGAGAGGCTACTGTTTTTCCCCCACTGAAATTAAAAACAGCTATTTTGATTTCGACTGTAGAAAACTGATAATCTCTACAATGAATTTTTCTAAATGCCAGATTTTCTTAAATTTTAGGTTTTCTACACAATGTTTCCCTGTGCAATGAGACTAAGGTTAAAGAGATTAAGAATCAGCTTGACTCCCTCCAGAGGCAATTAAGAAACCTCCATTCTTACTGTGAAAGTTTTCATCATTCCAGTTGGGTATAATGCAATCATTTCATTAGAAAACACAATTTATAGTATACAAATGGCTACTGATCACACATGTGCAATCAAGATCTAATTATATTCTAATTTTGTTAGAACATCATAGCTACTTTGTTGGAATTGCTGGCTCTTCAGCTGGCACTTTTTTGTTTAGCATCTAGGTTGTTGTGAACTGCACCAACAATTACATTGACAGTTGAAAATAATTCTTTGATTTTGTTTGCTAATTGGAATTTGCTCAATAATTTTTAGGTCTGTTTTAATAATTTATTGTAGTAACAAAACACACACAGGTAAAAATATATCATCCTATAATTTCTGTGAGAAATATTTTATAAATTTATTACTTTTTTTAAAATTTAGGCTTCTAAGAATTTCAGAGCTAAATTTAAATAGATGGAAAAAATATATAATCCATTGCTTATTAATTTTCTAACTAGGTAAGTACTTTACTAAAGTTGTTATTCCAAAAAGTACATCCTCTCGTGAAGAGATCCACAAACTAAAACCGCCTGTGACTAGAAACAGGATGCAGGCAGTTTGTTAGAGACTCTCAAAACAAACATGAATTATCTTCTAAAATATAATAGAAATCCACAAGTTTTTAAAATAACTAGATCTTTACATTCCTAAGTTTATCCCAAAAAGTCTATATAGCAAAGTAAAAAAACTTCCAGAGAACCATATGCAATATTGCTTAGACAGCAACTAAAGTTCTATTACCTTTTGTAGAACATCTAAAGCTGTAAGTACAGCTTCCTGTAAACTTGTCAAAACTGCTTCAGTATAAGATGGAAGAATGAAAGGGGATGCATCTGAACTTATTGGGACTGAAACAGCACTGTGCAATATGACTCCCAACTTTTCCAAGTCATCCATGTTGAAACCAGTTTTTATGTGCTGATAGAGAGCTGGAAATATCTGAATTAAAGCTGTAAGAAAAGGCTGGCTAGGAATGAAAGTCAGTTTATCAAAAGTAATAGGAGGCTTAGTGCTTTCAGATCCAATTCTATACCAGGTATTCCATGCAGCCCACCAGAGATTCAAATCTTCAAGCTCATCAGTAACTATGGGTGGTTCACAACTACTATATCTTCCAAGTCTTTCTCCAATGGAATCTGTTCTGACAAACGGCCTGCTCAGGCCAGGGCCTGATATGGACCCTAA
This sequence comes from Eidolon dupreanum, assembly GCA_028627145.1. Lineage (NCBI taxonomy): Eukaryota > Metazoa > Chordata > Mammalia > Chiroptera > Pteropodidae > Eidolon > Eidolon dupreanum. Next base: position 50,927,202 of record CM053503.1, on the reverse strand, counting down.
AAGGACAGGCACAGGTACATTAACTGCAGGCGGTGTCTCGGGCTTATCTGAGTCTCTGACAGGGGACACAATCTGTAAAATTTCCTGGAAGCTTTTCAGCGCAGCCAAAGATACTTCATTGTTTTTGCTCAGTGCTGCTGACTGTATATGGTCAAGAAGAACGTCCCATGCTCTTGAAAAGTCTCCTATATTAGGAAGAAAAATAAAATCACCATAAAACTGATCAAATTTTCTCTATTAAACACTTTACATTTTATTTGCTTTATTTTTCTGCTTCAATTCCTATGGAACTAGAAAAAATTTGCTTAAGTAATAAGGTACTAACAATGTGAATTAAAATCATTACGACCTGAAAATCCAGGAAAATTTTTTTCAGGTAAAGAAAGAAAAGGCACCAAGAAGAAGATAATGGGTATATCAAACAAAGTTTCGGCCTTAAATACAAAACTGTAAATGTCAGTATACATATTTATACTATTTCCTAGTAGTTCTGCCTAAGGAGAACAGAATAAAAATTTAAGAAGATGAAAACAAAAGCTTTTTAGCAACATCTTTGGTCTATCTACCTTAATTAACAATTAAAATGTTATCATTCTTAAGCATACCAGAAAAGTTACAAGTTATAACAGTATGATACAGGTTTTTATAGGTCTAAATGTTTAAAATAAACCGTATGTCATACTCCATTAAATCTTAACTTTACACTTTAGTTTTCATATTTAAATAATTTATACTTGCAGAACTTAAACATTTTTTCCCCAGAACAGTTAGTGAGTTATCAGTAGAAAATGCACCATAAAGAACAGCCTGTTCTTTTATAATGAGTCTAAATTTATTTCTCTCATATGAAACTGAGTTTGGTGATCCATCGTCAGTAGAGCATGGGCTGAATGGTAGTTGCTGGTTTCCATGGATCAATTCAATCTCCTGCTCTACCTCTATGACCAACTAAACACATTTATAATGAAGCTTTCTATGGTCAGGTGTAGTTTGTTTCTATGAAGCCCAGCAAAAATGACCTTGTTCCTACAGCAATCTAGCCCAATGGCTTTGTTAATAGCCATATTTATTCTAATAGTCACTTTGTTACCCATACTTGCATTTAAATAATGTAAAAAATCAGAGAAACTGGACATTTTCCAAAGGAGGATAAATAAATAGGCTATGAAACATATAAATAGTTGAAGTTTAAAGACTTCCATTTTAAAAAGTTTATAAATGACTTGATTTTTTTTAAGGTATAAACCCATATGCCTGAAGTTAATAGGAAAGCTGGAAGTAGGTCTGGTATGGAACAATAAGCACTACTATGCCTACACAGGACAAACTATAACACCTTCCCAGTTACATGCCTCTTCCTTTCCATATCTTTTTTTTTTTTTTTATTAAAAATTGCGGTATAATTTACATACAATAAAAGCACAGATTTATTTCAGTAAACTGTTCTAAGAGTTTTGACAAATTACATTGAAAAACTATCAAAACAGCTAAACAAAAACACTTCTGCCTGCTGCCAACCCAATTTAAAAGTCAGATGAAACACTACATTTACCAATTAGAATGGTGACCTAATATCAGATTTAGAATATCCATGCCATTGGGGGGAAAAAACCCCCTACAATTCCTCTATTAATATATTCTATGTCTAGGCAGAAGTCATCTTTCTGAAAGTCTAGGTATAATTACACATTACACAAAATATGAACCTCATTCTAAAATAATAAAAACCAGTTTTTAGCTTTCAAGTTATAAAGAATTATTCATGTGACACAAATTGCCTTACGTTTTCATTTTAAAGATTTAAATCTGTATCTATCAGTTCTTGCCTTTTTAAAAAAGTAACTCTGTAGTGCAGATGGGTGCTAGATTAATTGGGGGGAGGTCAATTCATGAATTGTATAAATGTCTAACTTTTTTAAACTTCAGAAATAAAAAAAAAATCAACATAAAAAAAGTAACTCATGGAGACATTAAAAATGATGCTTATTTTGTCAAACCTCAGCAAATATACAGTTAAAATCGAAACATTTCATTGTGTACATAAATTTTACATGGAAACAAAAAAATTAAGATTAAATATATATATTAAAATTAAGGCCTAAAGTGCAAAATGGATCAAACACTATAAATATTTCTTGAAAAAAAATGGAAAAAATGCAGATGAAGAACACCACACAAAAATGCCTATGAAGAGTAAATAGGCACATGCTTTAACATAAACAGTAAAAGCCAAACATAAAATAAAAAATAATATGTACAATATGCTTATAATTATGTATAAAAGTATTCATTTTTTTCTACTGCCACTATCACTACTATCACTATCACTACTAGAATTGCAGGTATTATAATCTATTCTGGGGTTTCTTAATCTTAGTACTATTGACACTTTAGGTTAGATAATTCTTTGTTGTGGGGGGTATCCTCTGCATTGTAAGATGTGTAGCAGCACCCCTTGCCTCTACTCCCCAGAAACCAGTAGCTCTTCTCCCTCCCTAGTTGTGACAACCAAAAATGTCTAGACATTGCTAAATGTCCTGGGGGAAAGAGCGAGGGCAAAATTGGCCCTGGCTGAGAATCATTGACCTATACCAATAGCTTCTAACCAGTCTAATAGTGTGTTGCCACCTTTCCTTACTGCCATTTCACTCCACACATACCATCCAAAGTGGTCTTTCTGAACTGTATATCTGATCATGTCACATCATGAGTTAAAAACCTTTTAGTGTTTTTTCACTGCTCTTAAGATGAAGTCCTAACTTATGAACATGACCTCCAAAAATTTTCATGGTTTGACCTCTCTCTACCTCTACAACCTTGCCAGAATCACATTTTTCCTTGTTCTCTTCATTCCAGACCTTCAAACATGCTAGGATCCTCATCATCCCTCCTCAGTTTTCTCCTGCCTATAAGGCTCTTCACCTTTTATCTTATCTGTGCATGATGAACTACTATATACCCTTCAGATCTCAGGTAAAATATCGCTTTCTTAGGGAAGCCTAAGTCTGGACCTCACTGGCCTGATTCATGATGCACCATTCCTTTGTAGCATTTATAATTGTAGCAATTTTGCATTTTTTTAAAGGTAAGGTCTTTTTTTTTCAATTATAGTTGACATTAAATATTATATTAGTTTCAGATATAATGGTTAGATATTTATATAATTTACAAAGTGATACCTCCATTAAATCTAGTACCCACCTAGCACCATAGTTATTACAATGTTATGGACTATATTCCCTATGTAGTACTTTATATCCCCATGACTGTTCTGTAACTGCCAATTTGTACTTCTTAATCCTTTCATCTTTTTCACCCAGCCCTGTAACACCTCTCCAATCTAGCAACCATCAATTCATTCTCTGTGAGTCTGTTTCTGTTTTGTTCACTTTTTTTAGACTCTGCATATAAGTAAAATCATATGGTATTTGTCTTTATCTGACTTACTTCACTTAGCATAATACCCTCTAGGTCCATCCATGTTGTCACAAATGGTAAAATTTCATTCTTTTTTATGGCTGAGTAATATTCCATCGTATATATGTACCACCTCTTTATCCAACCGTCTACTGATGGACACTTAGGCCACTTCCATATCTCAGCTATTGTAAATAATGCTACAATGAACAGAGGAATACATAAAGCTTTTCAAATTAGTATTTTGGATTTCTTCTGATAAATACCCAGAAGTGGAATTGCTGGTCATATGATAGTTCTATTTTTACTTTGTTGAGGAACCTCCATATTGTTTTTCACAGTGATTGCAACAATTTGCAGTCCCAAAAGTAGTACAGGAGGGTTCCCTTTTCTCCACATCCTCACCAACACTTGTTGATTTATTGATGAAAGCCATTTTGACAGGTGTGAGGTGATATCTCATTGTAGTATTAATTTTCGTTTCTCTGAAGATTAATGACATTGAGCATCTTTCTGTATGTCTACTGGCCATCTGTATGTCATCTCTGAAGAAATGTCTATGCAGTTTTGCTTTTTTAATGTAATTATACTTCCTCCTTCATGCCCATGACAAAAAGAACAGTGTGTATTTTGCTCATCATTGTATCACCTACCTACAGGCGAGTCCACAAATGATACATAATACGTATCTTCTCAATGAAATGAATGAAAACATGCATGCTCATGTACACACCATACATAAACACAAAGAGTGGCAGTTAAGATCGATTATTCTTGTAAAGTAGTATTTATATGAATTTTAAAAGAATCTTCTGTATTTTTCAAGTTTCTTTTAACATAAATTATGTCACCAAAAAATGTATATATACCTAAAGGTTGCAGTAAGTATCTTCTAGTGTTGAAGATTCTTGCTACTCCAGCCAATGTTAAAACCCATGTCTCAGCCCACTGCTTCTCTGCTGTGTCTCTTGAATGATGAATGAGAATATTGCCACCTCCAGATTCAATCTTTTCTTTGTCTGCAGTGGTAGAAGACTCTCGAACTCGGTCCAATAGATGAAAGAGAACCTGAATATTTATTAAAATACATACAAAGGTATTGATAACGTAGCTTATGTAACCACACAGAAAATTAGGAATTGTTATAAAAATTATACTTGATGATCTGATCAGTCCCAATATTAGAAGAAATTGAACAATAGAGGTATTATCTTCTTAAGTTCACCCTTAAGGTCATGAAATATGAATAATTAAAATAGACAGAATATTGTCTAAGAGTTGTTGAGTTGAAGTGTCAGTGGAGCATTTATGGGGTAATGTACAAGAAAGAAACAAAACTAAAGAGAGGGGTCTAGGCAAAAATATAATTATGGGTGATATCTAGATAGAGGTTATAACTGAAGCTTCAGGATTAGATGAGTGCTTGGAAAAATCAAGCAGAAAGTGGTTAGGAACCGGAGAATGTTTAAAGGGTAGTTTCGGGGGAAGAAATAGGGACAAAAAATAAAAATAGAATATAGAAGCAGAAGCATGCTGTAAACAAACCAAGTAAAGAGAAATTTCAAGGAGAAATTAATCAACAATATTAAATTCTACAAAAAAAATGAGTAGGATAAGGATTGAGCATTGGGCAAAATATTTGGCAATTAGAAGACCACCTGTAGCCTATGAACAATTTCTGTGTTTCTCAAAATATAGTCTCAGAATCTGCAGCAGTAGCCTCACCCAGGAGTTTCACAGACATCCAAATTCTCGGGCCCAATGACAGGGGAAAAAAGAACCAGAAACTCTGGAGGATAGGGGTGTTGGCTCAGCAATCTGTGCTTTAACAAGTCCTCTAGGTAATTCGTTACTAAGTTTTAAAAAGCTCTGAAGTAGAATCATCTGAAAATCAAATTACAAGGGAAAATGGGAGTGCATGGAGAGGTGAAGAAGAAAAAAGAAATCACTGAGAATTAGGCAGCATGATTAACAATGATGCTGTATGAAAGGAAAACAGGTATCAGGGAAAATACCAGTTCATTTCTTAAAACAGTAATGGAGACTTAGGCATGTTTGTGATCTGAGGAGCCAGGGGAAAGTTGAAACACAAGACACAGGAGGGAGCAAAGCTTTTAATTATTTTTATTAGGGAACATAAATTATTAAACTTTTAAGAAGACACTTTGGGGTCTCTTTATTAAACTGAAAGCATTGTTAAATAAAATTTAGGTTTACTACGTTGCCTATTGTCAAAATTACTGATCTCAAAAATTCACGAAAGCAGTGAAAGGATTATAAATGGAATTTTATTAAAATGGAACAGATAGAAAAAAGCCTTTAACGAAGAGGAGATGCTCACTAATAAGGTGTTGCCTTTGTTAAGAAAGTTTTAAAAAAAAGGATGAAGAAAAATTGAAAAATAAAATTGCATATTTAATGAATGAACACGCAGAATTTACCAAATGAAGGTTACTTTTGTTTGGTGATTCTGCAAGTAAAATTCACAATTGCTGATATTCTTTTATTTATAAATTCTCATTTGGTTATATATATATATATTTGAATTATGTGTATCAGTTTATTAACTCCTAATTTTACCACTTGGGAAAATGGTAAAAAGAGAAGAGCAAAGGCAGAAATCAGAGACAGAGATAAGAAATGAGCTTTAAATATTTAATACATTCTGTGCATGGTGCAATTTAAAATATGACAAAGCTAATGTTTTCTGTTTTGTCAAATGCACAAATGCACAGAAATTCTTTAAAAACAAACAGGAATAAGTTTAATTGAAAAAGTATATAAGTATGTTCCAATTAAAAGCTAATGCGTCAAGCTATTTTACAATACCTTCCAAATAACAGTGTGCCATGTTGAATGCTGTAATAAAGTTCCATGTGCACCAATTGTTGAAAACAGAGTTTGTCCTGCACTCTTCCTGACAGCAGGTCGGGGATCCACACACAATTCTCCTAATTTTGCATAAAGACACAACCACAAACAATCAAAGGGTGGTGCAGGGTGGAACGGCCGATGTAAAATGACTCCTTTCTCTTCTGCCTGCTTTTGTTGTGCTGCCTCTTCTTTATTTAATTCTTTTTCAATAGTCTCTCCTCTTTGGAAAAAATAATCTGAAATATTCCACTAAAAAGCAAAGCAGAAAAATATCATTTTATAGATTTTATTTTAAACACATAAATATAAATGTGCAACTCAGAATAAAACTTTTAAAAAGTACTTCAAAAATCCCTTTCATAGTAGAAGAGATTTAATGAAAACACCTCTTCCTGTCAAATGTCTCTAGCTGGTTTCTGGAGAATATGGGGGAGCAATCTTGTGCTAACATTAATATTTAAAAAAAATTTTATTATGAAACATTTCAAAAACACAGAAAAACCAGGAGAATATATCAATATGTTGATATACCTACCACCTAGATATAACAATTGTCAATACCTTATTTACTTTATGCCTGTATTTTATAATTAAGACTTTAAAAAACACAACCCTGATACCATTATCACCCTAAATTAACAATTGCTTAATATTACTAAGTAATATTTTGTAATTTCATACAAGAATGACTACTATCTCCAAATGCATCTTATGACTTCTTAACCACAGTAAAGCATGTAAATTAATGAGAATTGTGTCAATGGCAGAGTGTATACAGAGTCCAATACCTGTGAACATAAATATAAAGGACGTGACAGCTAGCAAAAATTTAATCAACATTGAAAATTTAATCAAACACTCTTCAGGAGCAATTATATACACAACATACCTAAGTTTTTCCCCATGATTACATTTTTAATAGTAAAATATTAAGTTATCTAGCTTGTGAGGAATATTTGACTTTTAAAACTTTTGAGTTAATGTGGACAATGGACTAGTGGTTACCAGAGGGTGTGAGGAGGAGGAAGAGAGAGGTATATATACAGGGGGAAAAAAAATTAAATCATTTCTTTAATTACAAAAATAAGAAATAAAATATACAATAAAAAAAGACAAAAGAATAAATAAAACTTCTGAGTTATAATACACATTTAAAAGTCTATATAATTGCCTTTAAATAAATTTATATTGAGAACAGCTTACTATATATTTTTACTTTATGTAATATATATCAATACCTTAACTTAGATTTCATTACTCCTATATTCAAAATAAGTAAATGAGGCTCAAGAGGTCAATAATTTAGCAATTAACAAGAAGCAAACAGAATTAAAACACATATTATCTATTTCTAGTCTAGGCTCTTCCACTATCACATGCTGTCTTCTTACAGCTAACAAAGCAGTGTTGACAAACTACTTTTACTGAAGCTTTATTTACTAAATAAGTAGTATATGAATATATTGCTACAAAAATAATATTGAAAATTAATTAACCTTCACGCTACAGTCAATTAACTATTTCTCTTGTATGTACTATTATTTGTTTACTAAATCCACCCAAAACAAATCTTGTAAAAGCCAAACTTCAGCTCAATATGTCAAAATTATTCCAAATAGTCTGCTATTCATGATTTCTTAAATGATGTCATTCAACCCTTTATGCAAGATATGTTTAGTACTCCAGAGTCATTTAAACCACTCCTACAAAGCCAAAAGCATATTTGCTTAGCATTTACTATCAACTGCAAACAGTGATTTCTATGTTATAAGAAAGGCAATGATACTTACCAGTAAACCTATTGAAGTTAAACTAATATTAAGTTCTTGATTATGAAGTCCAAAGCTACCTGCAACATCTACAACTATCTGCAGGCAAGTGCAAGGCATTGTTGGCAGAAAATCTGTCACAACCAACTGAAGACACTGGAATGCAGTTCGTATCAAGGATTCGCTGAAACAAAACAAAACAAAACAAAACAAAAGAAACTTACACTAATGCATTTATAAGAAATACAAGAGAAAATACATTCCTTACAGTCCAAATACTTTATAAAAGCACATAAGATCCTTCATTATTTTGGCTCTGTCCCTCACCAGGTACAAAGGCCCCACCCACTGGAGTTCTATTCTTTTGTGGCATAACAAACTCCTCTCTTAACCAGGATCCTACTTATAGGGCATGTTCCTTTTCCATAAAATTCTACTTTTAGAGCAGGAGCTATTTACCTATGTAATTGAAATAACTATCAAGCATAGTATTTGGAATATACTAGGCACAGAATAAATATTTAATAAATGAAAAATTAATGAAAAAAGTTACTTAAAAGTAATTTCTTAGACTTCCTAATATATAAAGAGAGGTCAAGCCCTAAATGTTAACTCGCATCTTACCAAATATTTAACAAAAGAAAATCCAATCTTTGGTGTGTTACAAAGTTTGTTAGATTGGTACATTTATCTTATTATAAACAACCTTGTATTCTTATTGAATGTCAAATAAATAGCAATTTTCCCATCCTTCCAGAACAAAAAAGGTGAGCCAAATTCCCTGTAGCCAACTGGGGGGTAGAATTAAGAAAATCTATTCTAGATCTTAAACTTAAGCAGAAGGGACATACACAAAAAATTACCACTATTACAAGATTTTAGGATGGATTCCCTTTTTCTATCACTTTTTGGATGTTAATTTTAAACACTTACCCTTGATCGTTTCGGATTGCTCCCATGACTCCAAGCACTAATGGCCATCCAGGCCCAAGACTGTCACCCTGACTCTGCAGAATCTGCAACACACATTCTAATTGCTTGAGTCGGATATCAGGATGGTTAATACTGGACATCTCCTTTAATGGGTTCAGTAAAAGCAACTGCAGCCTCTGAAATGGAGGCAAGAAACTAATTAGGAAAAGAAGCCCAAAAAGACAAGGCAGCTCTGCTGTTGCTTTTTAAGTTTAAATTCACCTCCACTCAGACTATAATGGTAAACAGAAATTTTTCTAGTAAAATAAACATCAACCATAATTTTTCTAACAGTAATAGAGGTTTATTTTGTCATGTATGTCTTTTTTTAAAAAATATATAAAAATCAATCTTTAAGATGTTAGATATAAAGATAAATGGGGAGTGACCTTATGTTAAAAGATATTAATTATAGATCCACATAGAAATGAATCTCGCTAAAGGAAATATATCTATATAACATCTAGCTCTACTTGGAGGAAAACAATTCCCAATTTCTAAAATTACCTTTCGTTTACTCTATTAATATACGCCACATGTATTTAAATTTAAAATTCTCAATACTCTTAAAAAATGAAAAAGTATGGTAAACAAAGATGACATATAACCACAAAATCTGCTAGAGGGTAAAAAAAATGCACTCCATTCTATTTCTTTCAGCATCTGAAAGCACTTACTTCATTTTTATGTTTCTTCTCTCCAAAGATTCATTTAGTTCACTGATTGAACAAACATTTACTAATCTCTCACTATGTGTCAAGTATTAAGTGGACATTGAGGATACACATAAATAAGGGTTTTCTTTTCTGTCTTGTTCATCATTCTATTCCAAAAGCTAAAATATTGCCTAGCACGCAGTATCTATTCAATAATTGTCTGATGTGTAAATCTGTAGAACTCAACTACAATAAGATAATGAGGGCAATGACAATGGTTATTAAATGCCTCACTCTTAATCTTCAAACAAAATTTTGGTAGACTTTTAAAAAACGGTATTAGATCTATGTGAATGATTAGGTGAGTGAGGACAAAGAACTCATGACGAAAAGAAATTCTGAAAGTATAAAATAACTTTTAAAATTACTTAAAAATAAAAATCTATTTTACTATACCTGTCTCCTCTGCCATTTGTTTTCTCCCCATGTATGGGTAATGAGAAAAAAAAATCAGAGACAGGTAAGGATCAAAGGAAATGGGGCTAATAAAGTAGGGACCCAAAATGAAGCCTGAGCACTGAAACTTCTAGACAGGAGACCAATTCTAAGTAGTTTATTAACTTAGATCAGTGTCATACATAACAAAGTTTTACAATTTTAAGTAAAGATAATCCTAAAAAATCTATGCTTATGAACCTTCTGTAAGAGATCTGTGGCCTACATATAACAGAATACTAAGCAACGAAACCTACTTTTAGAATATCATCCATTTGATAAATTAAGAAAATTACATATGGCAGATGATTTTACATTAATATTAAAAAAAAGATTTTTTTTAACCTGGTTTTGCAAAAGTGGAGGTTCATGGTTAAATGTTAATCCAGCTTTAATAAGTGAAGTTAAAGCTTCTGCTCCCCATTCTCTCATTCGAGAATTTGGATGCTGGCAAACCTGAAGGTACATACATTGAACAAAAATTAAATATATAATTTATATACTTAAGCTCGTACAACAATTTGAGAAAAGAAAAATGAAAACATTACATTTTCTATTATTTCATGTTTAAAAATTTATATCAAATGTTCATAAATAAAAGCTGAAGGAATATTATATCCAAAATGTAAGTGAGCTTACCTTCTGAATAAGGGGCAAGAGGAAGCAATAGAGAGACAGAAGATAAAAGATGAAACTAAATAAGTCACAGAAAACAAGATTTCATAAAAGTGATGTCATCAGAGTAAACAAAAGAAACAAAATATTAAGATTCCTAATTAGAACTACCCTTGTAATCGAATATGCTACAATTAAAAAAATGTACTTTTTGCCATTTGATGAGAATGTCCATAACAAAGAAATCTGCACATATCCTTTAGTAGTTCATAAAAGTAATCCCAATAAAATGGAAAAAAGAAAGAAGAAGACAAGCTCATTTGTTTTTCTTATTAAGAATAATACTTTTCTAGGGGAGAAAAAGATAAAGGTGAGTAAGAGGTTCAAATTTCAAGTTATAAAATAAGTCCTTGGGATGTAACATACAAAAAAAAAAAAAAAAGAATACTTTTCTCAGGTTACTAAAATAATATAAAATGATGATCATGGCAACTTAAATCTAAACTGCACATAAATGTGTATCCTATAGAAGCAACTATTATTAAGAAGCAGCTAATTAGTAAGAATCACCCAAATTTAAATACAAGGGAATAGATATCCAGATAAAATTCCCTGGTACTAACTATGATCAGTAATACCAAAACAGATTTTTCCCTTTATAGAAGACCTACCTCATAATTATAGGAAAGCCTAAAGGAGCAGTATTTACTATTAGCCCCAATTACCTTGAAGTTTCAGAACTAGATGAAACTGAGGTGATCAAAAGATTGAATAATAAAAGAAAAGGGTCCCAAGCTAGCAGCTGAAGTAGACTTCAGAGATTTCATTGAGATGTTATCCATTTTCAGCCAAAAAAAAAAAAAAAAAAAAAAAGCAACCTATTCCTTCATCAAAACAATTACTATAAAACTTTAGTCCCTGATAAAACATATAGATATAAATACAGGAAAAAAAGAAGTTAATCCTGATTTTTCATATGGTTATCCAGAATCATCAGTTTACTGTCTATCTTTATTCTTAAGAAAAAAAGAAATATAATTTTTAAAAAGAGGTTACCTCAAGTAGATGGCCAGTTAGAGGTCGCCATAGAATTTCTATTCGGTGCATGTTAACTAGACCAGTTTCTAACAATTTAGCAACAGCAAAAAGAGATGGTTCCTAGGGAGAAAATATTGCATCTTGATATTATAAGGAGATTTTAGTACTTTGACTATAAATAAAACTGAGAATACTCTGAAGAGCATGAGTATAATTAATAAATGATTACTATAAATTAGCAATAAATATAACAAAATCTCAGTTATAAGGAGACAAGCCTTCCTGCCCATCTTCAAGTATGCATAATAGCCCCTAACTAGAATATTTGGTTAGGGAGAGTGAAATTCAAAAATTACACCAGAAAAACAGAATAGCTTCTGACTGGAAGGAAAGGTGATTTACGCTATGAACTGAATTGTGCCTCCTCAAAATCTCTATGTTGAAACCCTAACATCTAATGTTATGGTATTTGGAGTTAGGGCCTTTAAGGAGATAATTATGATTAAATGGGGTCATAAAGATGAAGCCCTGATATAACAGGTTTAGTGTCCTTATAAAAAGAGACACCAGAGGGCTTGCGATCTGCCTCCCCACTCCTTCCATTCATTACTCTCTTCCCCTCCCTTCCTCTCTCCCCACTCCCCTTTTTCCCTGCCATGTGAAGGCACAGGAAGAGAGTCCTCACCAAAACCAACCATGCAGAACCACCCAGATCTTGGACTTGCAGCTTTCAGAACTATGAGAAAATTAATTTCTGTAGTTTAAACTATCCAGTCTATGGTATTTTGTCATGGGCCTGAGCTGACTAATATATAATCTTATTAACAAAGTCTTCAAATGTCCGGTTTTATGTGCAAATGTCAGAAAGTAAAAAAACGAAAAGAGACAAGTAAGACCAGTGAAAAGAAGTATGAAGTCAAGATACGGCACAGGTGAGGGCTGTCAGTTTAGATACTAACAAAAAATTTGCAGAGTGAGAAGACAAAGCCCTCTCCTCAATTGCTGACATTTCAAAAATCTCACACATGGCTAAATTAGAGTACTTGATCCGTATGTTATAAGAACAGTTTCAGAGGAAAAAAAAGGGCAATCAACTCTAATAGAGATGTTAAAATATGCTTAAATACAAACTCAGCTGATCAAAACCATGAGATTTTTCTTATGGGTAGCCATGTATTTCAAATAGAGACAATGCATTAGAAAAAGAAAAAAAAAAATGGCAACTGAAATTTTAAAAGGCAAATAATGAGCATAATAATTTTATAATTTTTAAAGGAAAAGATATTTAAATTCTATATTCTTAACATTTTTACAGTGCTGATAAAAATCTAACACGGAAATGTTTGATATTTTTCTTTCCTAGCAGAAGCCTATGAACTAAGTACACCGGAGTTTTAAAACAAATATGATGAAGCTGACCCTGTCTGAATGTGTTAATTTTGCAGGTACCCTAAAAATTTTTGTGGAAAAAAGATTTATCATTCTGGAGACAATATGATATAATGGTTATATTATATAACCACACTGTGATATACACATCTTTAAGCCCTAGAATATTTAACTTACTCAAATGGCTGACATTGATAAACTTTTTTTAAAAATATAGAAAAACACAGAAGTTTCTTATTTTAACATCTGTGTATTTATAATTTTATAGAAAGCACAACTAAATAATAAATTGTCTTATGCCTCCATCAAAAAACATTTTTATAAAGTTTATACTTGAATATTTTTAATCTTAATTCCATTCCATAATTATCGCTTCAGGTTATAAAATTAAATCCTAAAATGGAGAGATGTAACATTCCCATGGACGTCATTTCTATTCTAGTGTATCCATTTTCTCAACATTTGTTCCCTCCCAGCATTCCTAAAATATCACATGTATTCCTACCAATCACTTGAAATCTCTTATTTTTTCAGTCCTCATTGATTTTGACTTCTTATAACATTTTCCTCTTTTGATTTCCATGATCTTGTCCTTTCCTACCCATAACCTACCATTCCATCAATATCCAGCTCCAATAATACTAATTCATCTCAATTAATCTTAACTCATTTTAGTAGAAATATGTATCAAAAATGTCTTATGTAACAAGTTACTAAGGATTCAAAGAATAAGTATCACATCACTTAATACTATACTATTTATTTAGCACTTTATCCCACTTTAACTGCCACTTAAATCATGAACCAAGTTCCTAACAGTGTCATGTGCATAGTAAACTTACTGTACTTGTTGAATGAATACATAAATTCCCAAGACATCACTATATAAACTTGCTGAAATTTCATTAAGCTATTCTATTAAAAATATTATCTTTTGTTAGAAATTAATCTTAAAAATGTAGGATTATTGAAGATATCAAGATATTACTTCATTATATTTTATATTATCCTTGCCTTAATTTGGAGTAAACCTAATATATATTTTCAAATACCTGGATGTGTATATAATTATGTAGCTATGTGCTATAGCATACAAAGCTTTGTCACAATAAGACCTTACTAACTAATCTTTAAATGAATCACATGAGCCTAGGTGACAAGTTATGGTACACAGAATTATAATTAAGGACTAGGCAGACAACATAATTTTGGATCCTACAGTCAGATGTTAAACAAGTTACAAAGCTCCATTCTCTGATTTTTAATCATTTTTTGGGAGTCTTCACTTATTTGTAAATGGTCCAACTACATTTATTCATTTAAAAATGTAGAAAACATGTTATTTTAAATAATTTCTAAGACATAAATAAACCTACATATTTTTGTGTTTTCCAAGTATAACAGAAAATAGTATTTTGTATGCAGAAAAAAATGTTCTCAAAAGTACTTCCTATTCATGTAGTCAATGAACAAAGTAAAAATCTAATTTTTAAGGCAGGAAGAATCATTACATTCAGAAAGAATTAATTAGCTCTTTATTGCCTATTCCAACAAAAGCAAGAGACACTGAGACATATATTCCTTCATTTAAATCTTATATTGCCCCAATCGTAAATTATAATTATTATTGTGACATATTATGGAACTCATTTATAAAAGTGGTATGGCATTATTCTTTATAAAAATTTTTTTTTAAACATTCAGTACACAAGAAAAATGAACACAATTGAAAATTATAATACATACTGGGCTATATCACAAGCCAAATCATGTCCTCTTCATTACTCCCTCAGCAAATAAATACCATAAATGGTAAAAACCCAAAAGAATAGGATTAGCCTACAAGGTTTTGATTCCACTAGTAAAACGCTAACAACATAAGTATACACTTCAACTAAATAATGTACCATATTTAAAACAAAAAGGTAGACTATCACACCT
Organism: Eidolon dupreanum; assembly: GCA_028627145.1. NCBI lineage: Eukaryota > Metazoa > Chordata > Mammalia > Chiroptera > Pteropodidae > Eidolon > Eidolon dupreanum. The sequence goes on along the minus strand of CM053503.1, from coordinate 50,912,036 downwards.
TATTATTTCCATAGGCCATATCCATTGCTTCTAGGGATAAGGAGCAAAGCGCATTTATTAAATGATGCAATGATACGTCATCAAGATATCTAAAATGAAAAATGAAGAAGTAAGACATACTGATCTCAAATATACAGCTAATAATGTTTCTACCAATTAAGAAAACTGATTCTTACTGTGAGCTTTCAAACAACCTTGAAAGTATATTGGAAATCACTGGTAAATCTGTCATTACTGCTGTTGTTAAAACCTAAGGAAAGAATAAAATTAAATGTAACATATAAACATTTTGGGAAGCACTAACTGAGTAAAAATGACTAGAACTTACTGTACTGGGTCCTTCTACAGCTCTCCCAGGTTTCAAGGCACCACCACTACTAGGCTTTAATCCCAGAATCCATACAAGATGCTGAAAAAAATTTTTTTTAAGAATACAAAGAAATTTATAGTTATAAAAATTCTAATAACTAAAGTTAAAACTCAATAGTGACTTCTAATAACTAAAATTAAAATCAGGTTTCTAATAACTAAAGTTAAATTTGTAATTAATATTCATATTAAGTACTTATTACATCAAGCATAGGCAGTAGAACTTAGGCCATTATGAGAAGTATTCCACTACTTTATATAAGTCGTGTCTCCTCTCCTTTCCAACTTCTCCTTTTTCATACTGTCTATTCCTCTGGCCTGCTCATAGGACCAGCAGGCATTGCTTAGTTTAATTGTTGGCACTTGGATATAAAAACAACACTATCTCTGACCCAGAGATGACAACATACCTGTAGAGTTGCCAAGACAAGTTGCCACGATGTTCCAAGAACAGCCCCATGACAGTGTGCCAAGTTAAGTAAAGTCCTCATGCACTGGATATTTTTGGAAGTAAGCTATATTAAAAAATAACATATTTGCAAGAACTGTTATGCATTCTTGAAAATTAAAAGCTTGTAAAGCAGCATTATTGTACTCAAATAATTATTTAAACAAAAAACAAAAATATTAAAATACAAAATATACCAAACAAATTTGTTTTGTACAGAACAAATTCATTTGCTTAAAAGTTGCATTATAGTTGGTTATGATAATGTCAACTGCATATTTATCTAGTTTCTCCTAATGGTCTGTCCCAGATAAAAGTAAATAAGTATAATGATAAATTTTGGCAAATACACAAAAAAGGGTACAAGTTTCCTTGACAGTTACTTGGTAACCAAGAAAATGGTACTTTACCATTACAGTCCCTTGAGGCTGGACTGCTAATGGTTGACCCACTGCCACAACTTGCTGGTGAGATTCACTTGATGGACTTATCATCATAACACTTTGGCCCTGAATGGAATATGCTAGAACACAAAAGAATACCTAAATTATTCACACATATATATTTTTAAAAGCAGAATTTATGTATGTAGTGCTCATATATACAAGAGTGTTTAATGATGAGTAACCCTAAAATATACTTTTCATGTTGCATTCATAGTAATGTTGTTACATTTTAAGACATTAATTTGAAGAAACTAAGTTCAACTATTACACTTATTTAGTAACCTTTATGCAAACATTTTTAAAACTAAAGAAGTGCAAAATAATAAGTAAATATTAGGTAATTTTCTATATAATCTGAACAAGTTATAAAACTTTCTTCATAAGCAAAACAGAATTTGAACACTAAGTATTTTAAACATGTATTCCCAATAAACTTTTCTGGTCAAAGTTAGAGACCAATACTCACATTTTCAATTTAAAAACTCAACATCATATTGAAATATATTTGTATTACATGAAACAAACCTGAATGTTTTCAAAGTATTCAAGAAGAAAAAATTTTCTGAATATCAACTTAATCTAAGTGGTTACAAACATTACTGTTCTACTAGTTCCGATAAAGAAAAATTAAAAAACACCACCATTTCAACAGTATGTTGTAGTTTACAAAGGACTTCCAGATTTATCTTCTTTTATCCTCACCATTAATCATATTAATGATTAAAATTGGCATTATTCTCCCCCTCTATATTTCCATTGCTTTAAAAAGATGGAATAAATTGAGGCTCAGGGACATTAACTTCTCACAGAGGTCACAGAGTCAGTGAGTAGAAGAGTAGAGGCTTAAACTAAGAATTTCTGTAATCTTTTCTCTATACCATGTCATCTTACTAGGTGAACAGAACTTCAAGTAAGTTAAAGTCTTACATTTGTTGGAAAGTGTGGCTGCAGTGGTGGTATTCAATATAGTAAGAGCATAATGGGGAGGCAGGGAACCTTTGCATATTGCAGTTATAAAGGCATCTCTTGAAGTTACAAGGCCCAGTCTTCCACAAAGAGCAGCCATAGTCAGTTCAGCTTTTAAAATATTCTCAGTGGCAGCTTCATCTGTGCTGAAAAAAATTAAGTATGCCATTTAACATGATTAATATGACTTATTTTTAATTATGGTACAAATGTGATATGGAATTAGATATTCAGTGAGGTTTTAAGAAAATCTATTTAAAATTGTCAAACTCAACATACTTAAGGAATTTTAACTAACATATATGTGAAAATAAAAAAGATCGAGCATTTTAAAATCAGCAAATTCTGCAACTCTGAAAAAAAAACATCAAAGAAACTGAATAATATGATCATAATTGTAAAAGTAGTAGTAAGGCTTAAAATGAAAAAGGCATTCTGTAATTTTAGGATGGTATTTTCCATTAAAATGTTGTGGGGAGTAGGGGACGGATAGAATGGCAGAGCACCATTGCACAGAGAATATTATACATATAAAAAACTAATATAAAAAAACAATTCTTAGGACAAATTCAAGTAAACAATTTTAGTGTTTTTAACTGTCACATGCAATGTAAAATTTACAAAGACTTAATACCTGGCATCAAGAAGGAGTGAGAGAGCAGCAAGTAGACCACACCAACAGGCATTCACCATTTCTTCCCAAACAGCTCTATTAACTTAAAGAGGAAAAAAAAAATCATACAATACTTAATGTTAATTGTTGATGTCATAGTATTTAATAATATGTCAAATTCTAAACAATCTCTGGTCATTTGATAATATAGCACGTATTCCATCAACAACTCAATTATTCAATACTAAAGTTCTTATACTTAAAATATATCTGAATAAATGAAAACATAAAAACCATGCTATAGCTTCAGAATTTAAGAAGTCTTAAAACTAAGGTATTTTAAAATATCAATAGTAAGATCTTCTTGTATACAAGTTAACTGACATTATATCTACATGTATACACACATATATATTTATGTATTTATTATATATTGTATCAGTTTCTATACCTTTTCCCTTCATTGGACCAAACTTTCGGCCTGTGACCAGCTGTCATTGTGTCAATGTAATAAGCCAGCTCAGCCATAAGACTGGTTACATACATTGGGAATCAAGCAAATAAGTAAATACACTGAGTAAAATGGGATCAAATTTATCACTGTGGGAGAAGGGAATTACTGGAATTGGAAAAACTGGTGTGACCTCTTGGTATTTAATAAAGAAAGATATTTTTTAAATGTAGAAAGACAGTGCTTATGTGTATGTGCGTGTGTATTTCCCACCAAGAAGCAAGAAGCATACCTAGTGTCCATATGTTAGTTTCTAAATACTATTCTCCACTAAAAAGAGCTAGAGCTCATTGGAAAAATAACTAACTCCCAGGCTAGACAAGAAAAATCCAAGATGAGCTCGGAATATTTTGTTCTATCAGATAGTAAGATAATGCTCCGAAAACAACAAAAGGACATGGGAACAGGTTAAAAAGGGCACACACAGTGCTAGTTTGAATGGGGCCCCAGTGGCCATGTTGGGGACAATGTGAGTCTCAAACTAAAAAATGATAATCACAGATTATAACACTGAATAAAACAGGAATCCAAGAATCCATATTAATATAAATATACAAATGAAAAAAATAAACGAGAGAGAAGGGAAAGCTCTCTTTTATAGTAGAGATCTCAAAGTATTTCTCAACAAAAAGATAATAAACTTTAAAATGAAGAAACAGGGCAGACATCATATCAACCAAATAATAACAGTTAGCATCACCAAAAATGAGAAACATTGATATTGTATACCTCCTGATGTGTTGAATACACTATGAATATATAGCACAGTAACATTTCTGTGGTAGCCCTGCCAGAAATAATTACATTAAATCTAATTAAGAGAAAACAAAAGACAAACCCAAACTAACTGGCTTGTACACTTAAAAAATGTTAAGGTCATATAAAACAAGAAAGAATTAAATAACTCTTCCAGATTAAAGGACAATATAGAGACATGGAACTAAATTCAACATGTGATCCTTATCCATAAAGGGCATCACTAGGGCAACTGGCAAAATTTGAATGGAGTTTGGGCTTAGATGATAAATACTGGATTGATGCTAAATTTCTAATGGTAACTGTACTGTAGTTATGTGGGAAACTGTCCTTATTTTTAGAAAATACACATTAAAGCATTAAGAGGTAATGGGGCATCATGTCTGCAACTTATTCTCAAATGGTTCAGAAAAAAACACAGTAACGTACATAAATACAATGATAATGCAAATATGGTGGTGTTAACTGGGAAATCAGGGTGACGGATATATGGAAACTATTACTTTTGCAACTTCTCTGTAAATTTCAAATTATTTCAAAATAAAAATTATAGAATCATAATAATATACCTATTTCCTTATCCATTTGGTCTGATGTTGACTGTAATTCTTGCTCTTCTGATGACTGTGTTGGTGAAGAAGCTGCTTCAGTGGTAGTCTGACATTCTGTTTCGACTTCTCCTAACTCTCCTTCAATCATACTAGTGATTCCACGTACAAGGTCTAACAAACAATGGAAAGCCACAGACATGGCATAACCTTCTGGTATAGTCGGTGGCTCAACTTTGTCCAGCATCTCCAGGCTAAAATTACATATTGGGGAAAAAAAAAAAAAAAGAGAGAGAGACCACTAATGAGAAGCCACAATGATAAAAAATATATCAAATTATTTCCATAATTTATAAATTATAGAAATCAAAAATCAAAATTAACAGAATAGCAAAAGTAAGTGGACATTACAGAGTTTATTTCCTTTGAAGGAGGGATTCCTTCATAGTATTCTAAGAAACTGATTAGAAAAAATAAGTCCTGACTACTGTCATAACTATTTTGATAATTTACTTTTTGTCTCTCCTCCCACAACCGTGCCAGTATTTTCATTAATTGTTGATATTAGAAAAACATATACAAAATAAAATAAGACTTCAACCAATTATAAAATGTCTCAAACTCTGATTTAGGTGCTTTTAAAATAAGGTGCTATAAAATCAAATCAATGCTATAAAAGGAACGTGCTTTCACACTGGGGAAAAGTTACTGTGAGATATCCAACTCACCTATCATCTCAGATCCAATACTGCCAACAAGGTAAGAATAACACTTAGGGTACCAGTATGTCAAGTTCAAATTTTAGAGCAGTTTCTACTCTGTGATTTGGACAAAGCTTTTAGAAGACAACAAATCTTTTGTATTAAATTATGGCAAATAGAGGATTATAGTTATAAATTCCTTAATTTTAAAATCTGTCCAGATATTTCAATATAGAAAAATTCAATGGGGAAGAAATGAATGGTCCTGAAACAATGTGATATTCACATGTAAAAGAGTGATATTAAGAGCCCTACCTTATACCATAAACAAAAATTAACTAAATGAATCAATGACCTAAATGTAAGAACTAAAACTAAATACTCTTAGAAGAAAACACTGGCAAAATCTTCATGGCCTCAAATTAGGCAATGGTTTGTTAGATGTGATACCAAAAGCACAAGCAACAAAAGAAAAAAAAAGATAAGTTGAAGTCATTAAACTACTGTGTGTCAAAGGACACTATCAAGAAATGAAAAGACAGTCCAAGAATGCAAAAAATACTTTTGCAAATCATGTATCTGGTAAGGGACTAGATGCTGATTATAAAAGAATTGCTACAACTAAATAATAAAAAGATAAATAAACCAATTAAAAAGAAGCAAATGATCTGAATAGGCATTTCTCCCAAGAAATATAAATGGCCAATAAGTACATAAATGAGATGCTCTATGTCATTGGTCATTAGAGAAATGAAAACTGAAACACAGTAAAATGTCACTTAATATCCACAAGGATGGCTATAATCAAAAGACAGACAATATCAAGTACTGCTGAGGATGTGGAACAATATGGACCCTCTACATTGTTGGTGAGAATGTAAAATGATGTGGTCGCTTGGGAAAACAGTTTAGCAGTTCTTTATAAAGTTACACATAGAGTAACTTATAAGTCAACAATTCCACTCTTAGGTACATATATATTCAAGAGAAATGAAAGCATATATCTATGTAAAAACTTGTACACAAACGCTCATAGCAGCATTATTCATAGCCCCCCCAAAAAATCCAAATGTCCATCAATTAATAGAGATAAACATGTGATATATCCATACACTGGAATATTAGCCATAAAAAGAAATGCAGTACTGATACATTCTACAACATGGATGAACCTTGAAAACATTATGCTGAAGGAAAGAAGCATGACACGAAAGAATATTTATTGCATGACTCCATTTATATGAAATATACAGAATAAGCATATCAGTAAACAGGTTGCTAGAGAGTAAGGAAAGGGAGATTGGAGAATGACTGCTAATGGATGTGGGGTTTCTTTCTGGGATGATGAAAAAGTTCTTGAATTAGATGGAGGTTATGGCTGCATAACTTTTGAATATAATAAAACAATGAACTATACAGTATAAAAGGTTGAATTTTATGGTATGCAAATCGTACCTCAAAAAGAAAATTGACACCACTAAGACAGCAAATAAAAGTAATTTCCTATCCCAAATTCTTAAAGTCTCTGAGTCATAATCAAGATTAGATAAGGCAGGACATTTATAAAGAAATTTATAAATTTTAACTCAGAATAAACAACAAAAATGTCTATCTATGTATAGCTATCATTTACTGAGCAATTACTCACAACCTGGGATTATATATATATATAAAATTTTATATATATATATTAACTCCTCACAAAACCCCTGAGATACAAAGAGATACAGATGATGAACCTGAAGACTACAGTGACAGTTATTTATCAGCAGGTTTTAACCCAAGTCTGACTCTAAAGCCTTATCAACTTAATCCCTACTATGTGCCAACTCTGAGCATTTTAAAATTTAAGTAATCAATAAAAGTACATTTACATTTCTGATCAAGAAATTTAAGCTCAAATGGGGAGCTAAAGTTTATAAGTCTAATCTTTCTCAGGCTAATTAGCCTTATAGAGCCATATCCTAAACCAGTAAGTGTTAAGCATCTTTGTTTGACAAATCTCTGTTTTTGAAAAACATATGATCTATTAGAAAAATGCATATAAAACAGATAAAATAATTCTAAATATTAGAAATTCTAATTCTCAAATCTAAGGTACCGACTTTAAGTGCTAGAATAATTAAGAGACAAAGGTAATTTGTATTTATTTTTATTTATACCACAAACCTTAACAAAGCCCACATCATCTTACCTGTTTCATTGCTATTTTATTAAAATTACTATGTAAATTCAACTGTTAAATAAAATGTAATCCATTTATTTAAATATGTTAAAATGAAGGTCAAGTTGCAAAAACTGCTACAAGTCCAACTTTGAAAGGAAACCATAGTGTAATAAATCTGAAAGAATGTCACCACTACTTATGTCAAAACTACTTCTGTCTACACATCAGTTATTTTCATATTATATACTTAAGAAACTGAAAAGAACAGAATACACAATTAAGATTCATACGTATGCCTTCAAATAAAATAGTGAAAATCATTTTATACTGAAGCTCAATGAATGAATTGAAGATGCCAATTCAATAGGGAAGCTCCAATGTAAACATATTAACCCATGTGCAAAAGAACACTCAAAATTTTCGGGCTGAAAAATAGATATATAACTACTCCCATTTTATAGATGAGAAAACAGATTTTAAAAAGGTGAACTAATCTGCCGAAGGTAACTCAGTATTAGAAGATCTACGTTCAGAGTCTGAAATCAAACCATACACTTAAATCAAAAAGCCAAATAAAACAGTGAAAGAGGTCCTTAGGTGAAGAAACCACATTTTGTTGTATAATGCTGTCATACAGTCTACAAATAATACAAAATAAAACTAAATCCAATCCTAGATAAAATTCTTAAAATACAACAAAGAAAATGAGTTCTAAAATGTGTTAAAAATACTAGGTCTAAAATTTAAAGTATAAAGCAGAGAGAAACATTTTAGGATAAAATATCATTCCCAACAATACCATTCCTTACAAAATAATGCTACTACTACTTACTAAGTTGCCTTAGCACTGCCTTGTACTGTTATAGTCAGAATAGGTATCCAAGTCCCTCTATATTCAAATGCTGGTAGCAAAGTAACACCTCCACCAATCCCCAACATTCCTGAATTAGCTGGTGCTGAGACAGTGCCACCTGAATTATTGTTTCCTATTAGATACAGGGAAGAAAACAAAGATATCAATTTATTACTTAATTGCAAATCAATAGTATTAAAATGACTGGTCAATTAAAAAGATTTTTGTGCTATAGGAATGGATATTGCAAAAAAATGAAATTTATCAATCCTATTTTGACTATTAAAAAGTCTCCGTTTCCCCAAAATATCATTTCCTTTTTATATAAAAGGTACTAATAAAAACGCAGATGAATTTTATAAGTAAATCACTATTTATCAGAGGTGAGAACAAAGAATAAAAAGCCACTAATCAGATAGTGAAAAGTGGAAGAGAAAGAAGGTAAAGAGAAACAAGACACATATTGATTTCCAAATTTAAACCAAGTTCACTGTTTTGTTAAAAGAGAGACTAACAGACCTCCCAAGTAGTAACCAAACTCTTTTAAAGAAAGGCACCAAATAAAGTTTCTTCTAAAATGAAAATTAGCATTTTCATTTTTTATGTTATGTGATTAGAGGAACTGAAAGTATATCAAAGAAGAAAACATATTCTGGAAATAAATAAACATACTTGCTTCAATAAGATCAAATTATTATTTAAGTGTAAGCCTTTATTTATACCTACATATAAAATAAAAATACTATAAATAAGCATAAAAAATATTACAAAATAAATATATACATTTAAGTAGTCTAAATTTCACTAGTTACAAGATTTCTATAAAATCTCCTCTCAGAATAGTGAATATTGTAAATTATGACAATATAAAAATATAAATAAGCCTTTACCAGCTTGGTTTGTTGTAGCAGGATTTCCAGTAGGAGGAACAAGAAACAATGACTGGATAAACGATCCCAGCGCATTCACAATATCACGAAATACCTTGGTAGAATGTTGTTTCATATCATAGGACTGACAAAATGACCTATAAAATAATTTTAAATGTTTCTGAAGAAAATATTTGAATATATTAAAATTTAAGTCTTTTTTAACAGCCAAAGAATGTTGATCAATCAGTGTCAATGCTATAGTTAAAACTTCATCATGAGTGAATTTACTGATTTAGGACAAAGGTTCAGACTGAGGTCAATACTCTAAAAAAATTTACCTTGGCCATATCAACTCAGTAAATTCAACTGATGGCAATCACTAACTATACTTTTTGCCCATCTCCCAGTTCTTTCCATACCCATACCCCTACCTCTCCATATAAACACAATACACACTTTTGTTGTTTAGAAGTCACTAATATTTGGGACTAAAACGAACTCTTCCTATGAACCTCCCTATTTAACAAAAAGTTGCTAAGGTTTACCTTAATAGCTGAGGCTGCACACAGAGTCTGTGTATTGATTCTACTGCAACAGCTCGTAGCCACTGTGGTTTATCTGCATCCAGAAATTTCACCAGAAGTGACAGAAATATCTCACATTCAGTTACCTAAAAAGTATAAGATTTTTAAATAATATTTCTTTAAATCTAAGGATTATAAGATACATTCTTGTTCTTAATCCTACGGACAAGCCAATAAAATCTTTTAATTTTAAACAAATTAAAATTCTTAATGGGGAGTAGAGAAAAAAAAAAAGAAGAAAAAAGTAGTTATATGTGGAAAGTCTAACAGTGTAAATAGTGTTTCTCTAAATACATCCTTGAAAACTCACACTAGTGATCTGCTAACATGGTTAATTTTTTATCCTTATTCTTTAGAAAGCACTATGTACCATCACTCCATCTTCATTCCTGGCTGGTAGCATAAACTGTTAATGCTCTACCCTTCAATAATATCACAATGGTTTTTTCATGTGTTCTTTGCTTCTTAACAAACAAACAGGCTAAGCCAAGGGATGCATATGTTTCCAGCAGGAAAACAAAAAGGAACCTGTAGCCTTTGATAGACGTAATATATATATATAAAGTACCTAGAACAAAGCTTGGTACACAGTTTTTTGCTTAATATTTGTTACCTTTGTTATTTCTATAAACCATCTCCTTGGAAGACTTTGTAAATAAATAATGTTTAAAGCCCATTCTCAACATTATTTATTAAATGTCTGATGACTGAACAAAGAGCAACCAGTTTAATTCAGAAGTTAATGGATTGTTTCTGTTACATATTAGTTGAGGACCCAGCAGGAGATCTGGGAGGTAAGAATTAACCTGACATTGTGATCAACAGGCCAAACTGAATCTTCCTTCTACTTCCGGTGTAGCAGGTTATTGGACATTTTAGCCAGTGGTGCCCTGAAATGAGTGAGCATTACGTGGGGCAAGAGATTTGGAAATATAGTAGCCCTCGGGATTTTAGCCTAAAGTCTTAGCAGTTGGTATTTTCTAATGACTTTCTGTATTTTTAACTGGATGCTTAAAAATAGGACATAATTATGAGGATAAAGTAGGAGATAACTGAAATCAACTTTATCCTTAGACTGCTATGACTGGGGAAGTCATCAGCCTTTGTCACTGCCCTAAACATGATGTGGAAAAGCACCAGATGGCTCAGCTTTTTTATCCACTAACTTTGTGGATGACAAGCAAGGAAACCTTCTTACAAAGAAGCTACATCTTGCTGAAAAATCAAATTAAAAAAAATGCTCAGAATAAAAACATTCCCTAGTTAAGACAAAGTGATATACAAATACAGAATGATTATTTTTTTCTAAACATGACTTTTTTTAGTGAAGAATTGAAAAAGAATAAAGCTAGTGACTCACTGGGCAACAGTTGTATCTACTGAAAAGTTTTAACAATTGTAGGTCCTTCAGTGCACTTTCTGCTTTATAGAGTGGAAGTGGAATATAGACATGGTGGTAAAACTGAAGGCTCATCAATTAGGTGTTGAAGCCAGAAAATAAGGCTCTCAGAAACATCAAGTATATCACAGCCAAAGGAAGGAATTACTAATGTTATATAACTTGCCTTGAAGAGTATATCATTTTCTCTCCTATGAAAGGGTGACTACAGTACAAATCAATCACTCAATTTACACTACAGCCACTAAAATATTGTGATCTGACACAGATCTCCTAAAATCCTTGTAATTTCCTGAATGATAGCAGCATCTGACACATAGCTCCTAAATCTCTTGGAATTTCCTGGGTGATTAGGAGCATCTTTTGTTCTAATGAGACAAATATTGGTGGACACCGGAATAAGGTCAGGTTACCAGAAAGACCACACCATGATTCAGAAGCTTGGTACTCTCAGACCCACTCTCCATTCTCTGGAGAGGAGAAAGGAATGCAAATTGAGTTAATAATCAATCATGCCTACATGAGGAAACATCCATAAAAATCCCCAAAATATGAAGTTTGGGGAGCTTCCACGTTGGTGAACACATCCACATGCTGGATGGTGGCACACCCCAACTTCACAAGGACAGAAGCTCCTGCTTTCGTGACTCTTCCAGACTTCACCCTATCTTATCTGCCTGGTCATTGGTATCCTTTAAAATACCTTTGTAACAAATCAGCAATACAGGTTTCCCCCACTGTCCAAAGCAAAGTATACCTAAGAAACCTTCTGTAAGCCAAAATAGTGTAAAGCAAAGAGCATTCCCCTTTTCAATAGTTCACATTACATCACTTTGCTTTTATGAAAGACTGACATTATTAGTATAGTAATGGCTTTTTTCATAAGAGCGAAAATCTTCTACAGATTTCTTTCAATTAGCGAAAACAGGTTTCTCAGAAAAGTGGTGTAATGCAAACTCAGAAAGTGGGAGATACGTGTAATAAGTAAAATGTCTTCCTGGCTTTTACGAGCCACTCTAGCAAATTATTGAAACCAAGGAGGGTGTTGTGAAAACCTCCAATTTGTAGCCAAGTTAGACAGAAGTTGTGGATTACCTGGGGATCCACTACTTGTGGAAATGAAACATAAGACACCCAGCTGTCACAGACCTGGTAAGTGTGGGGGGAAAGAATCCACATATCTGGTGTCAGAGGTATTGTGAGTGTGAGAGTAAATCATAGTGCATTTTTCCTAGACATATATACATTGGTCAGCTTTACAGTGTACCATAAGTCTCCTAAAATCTCTTAATTCTTTTTTCTTTTTGTTCCTTTGACTTGATCATTTCAAATGGCCTGTCTTCAAGTTTACCAATTCTTTCTACTGCTTGTAACAGTCTGATGTTGATCCCCTCTAGTGAATTTTTCAATTCAGTTATTTTATTCGTTGGCTTCAGAATTTGGCTCTTTTATACAGTTTCTATCACCTTGTTGATAGTCTCATTTTGTTCATACAATTTTCCTGATTTCATTTAGTTGCTGTGTTCTCTTTGAGCTCATTGAGGATCTTTACAATGCTTATTTTAAACTCTGTTAGGTAACTAATCAATCTCCTTTTCTTTAGGGTCAGTTTCTGAAGATTTACTTTGTTCCTTTGATTTGCCCATGTTTTCCTGTCCATTTATTTGTAATACCCTGTTATTTTACATTTATATTTTAGGCATTTGAAAATACAGCCAAATCTGTTACTTTTTATAGATTATTTTTGTACAGGGAAAGATCATCTATCAACTTGGCTAGAGATTCTGGAGTCCTCTCAAACCTTTTCTGTCGGTCAATATGTCTCCTCTGGGCTTATGTGTGTAATTTCCCAGCTGAAGAGACTGGCCTGTTTCTATTCAGGAGTTCCCACTGCTATCTATCCAGAGTACTGCAGTCTCTGGTGCTATAACAAGCCACAGGGCTGGCCTCTGTTTTCAGCAAGCCCCCAGGCATTCAAGAGTGCTGTCACTTTTCCTGTCAGTGCTTCAGGAATTAAGTAAGACAAAAACCAGTCCTTTATGCAGTACTCCAAAAAGTCAGGATGTTGGTTGTACATTTCACCCTTCTTCCCCACCTGAAGGAGAAGTCATAAATTGAGAATTTTCTCTTGATCATGCCAGGCTATGCAGTGCCAAGAGTGGAATGAAGTACGGCAAGTAAGTGCAACAGGCTTTTCTATCCACTCTAATGAACCTCTTCTTGGCCTTGCACTTGCCTGGAGTGCTGTAATCTCTCAACCAGTTTCTAAAGTTCTCACAAATGCAATCTGGCCTGTGTATTATTGTTAAGTCAGTATCTCCATGGAGGATGGAGGGCCTGGAGCTTCCTATTCCACCATCTTGCTGCTATCACTCTGGTTTACATTTTTTTAAGTTTCTTTATGGATTGAAACAGATTATAAATACAATACATGAAATATAACAACTGACATGTAAAAACTTTCCATCTTTGGAGAAACTAAGCTACTTTTCATTCATTTCAGCATATGCCAACAGCCCTTTCAAATTTTCTAAAAATTTATCAATGTAGAAACTCACAGAATTTTCCTCCATTTTAATTGTATATAATTAGACAATAAAATCTTGGTTTTTCAATTCAATAACATTATTGAAAATTATATAAAATACCTTACACGTTGTGGGGAATACTTATTACAATTTTTAAAAAGTTTCTCCTTACAGAAAAAGATGGCAATAAGTTCATAAACTTATGCACCTTAAGTTTATTTACATATTATTAATTTTAGAAAAACACAACACATCCAAGCCAACAATTATGATACCAAAAGACTCTTAACCCTTGGCAACAAATCTGATAGCTTACAGTGTCTCTAGATTGTAACACATTCTGAAATGATTTGATTTTCTACAAGTATTTCTAAACAATGCATTAAATACATCAACATGTATTATAGATAGATCTTGTGTGGCCAGAAATAATAATAACTACAAGTGCTTATAAAGATTATTTCTGGATGCATTTTTGCATAAATGGATTTGGAAAAGAAAAGCAAAATCTATAACAAGTGTTATCATAAATATAGAAAAAAACTTTATTTTAAAAAGCTCTCCATATAATTTAGTATAAAAACTATCTATACTCTCCATTAGCTTATAATGTTGTTGTTTTGCTCTAACATTAGTATACCGAATGCTCCAGTAGGTTATCAATAACCAATTATTTTTGTTAATGAAAATTAAGGATATAAATGTTTAAAATTATACAATGCTGAATTCGACAACATAAAATAAAATACACCATTTTCTCTGACTAATATTTGAATGTTTAAGAGTAAGCCATTACACTGAGATGGGGAATATCATAACATATTCTGCATCCATACATGTATGCAAAATAGATACAATAAGGGACTAGAAGTCAAAATTGATTTCTAATTCTATAGTTCACCAAATCTTTAACTTCTCTGCTTTAATCTGTTAATATACATGATATAGTTTAAGTGAAAACAGTAAATTGTAGACACTATCATATTAATTTTCATCTATTTATAATTAACTAAAAACCAAATTCCAAATCTACAAATCCTATGCTGGCTTCACATAACAGGATATGACTCTATGAAACATACATTAAAAATATTATATAAGCAAGATTCAAGAGAAAATAAACAGAATGAACCTTTCGAGTATCTCAGAGAATGCCTACAGGTACTCATTTTTTAAAAACATCTGCTTAACTCAAGTGAAAAAGCTAAATACACTATAATAGATCATCTTCTAAAAAGAGCACGGCCTGCAATTATACACACAAATAGATATGAAAATTAACACTTACCAAAAGACTGTAAAATTGCTTTATCAGAACAGATACTACTCTCAGCAAACGCATGCAGATAGGAAAATACGGTTTTTCAACTGGTGCTGGAGAAGATGAAGAGCTGGAACCTTGTCTGAACTTTATATTTGGAGAAAAAAGCTTTATCACAAGAGGACATACTCTTTCTTTAAGGAGGAAACTAAATTCCTGGTGCTAATTGCAAAAATAAAAAAGAAAAAGAAAAAAAGAATTAACTTGGTTTGTACTTAATGCTTCTTTAATATTCTCCCTAAGAAATGAAACTTCTTCATAATCAGTATGACTAATTTAGCCTTAGGTTTATATATAGTTTATTATTTTACCATTTACACACAATTCTGAAATTAGTATTGCTCTCTGAGAGTGTAAGATCAAAATGATATTTCAATAAATTTTTTAAAGAATCTAATTAAAAAGAAACATTTAATGATTTTGGAATTAAGTGATGTTTATTGACAGAAATTTTAATTTTAGTAAGACACTAGCAATTAAAACCAAATAACAGAAGAAAGAAAATAGATTACACATTTTCGACAGATAAAGCATTTAAAATAGGCAGCTGAGGAGAGAAAATCTGATTAATAAAGTATCAGGTACAATTTACAGATTCTTTTTTGCAAAAATAACAATTCTATTCATGCATATAAGATTAGCATAATATTTGTTCTACTTAGATTGCTTAAACAGAACATAATAAGCTGATAAAAAATACAATGACAAACAAGCATAATTTTTTTAGTCTGATAAATCTTGCAAAAAATTCTTAAATTTTACTTATAGTCATGGCATATTATGCAGAAAACCTCCCTTAACCTGTTAATGCCCTGCCTAGAGGAGTCAAAGTAGTCCCATTTTACTGACAATGTAAGTCCTTGTTGACACATAATGTCTAACTGAAACATATATTATTTTGCTTTAATTATCCAGGTTTCACTGAGGTTGAGAACAAAGACACAATTACAAAAATCACCCAATTTAATCCTTTAATCCCACAAAAATAGAAAAATAAGGCGTAGAGCAGCTTATTTGCCCAGAATCACAAAAATTTTTAAATGTATCTTTAAAAAATCAGATTCATTCAAGAAAATTAGAGAGGGAAAAATCAGATGCATTAGAGAAAAAATGCAGATAAGTAAAAAAGATAAAAATAAAAGCCTTGTATCATCTCACCTCCAGGAGATAAATTAGTCATTATTAATTCCAAATGTATATCCTTCCAGACTTTTCTGTACTTTTTAATTCTTTCCCACCAAAATAGGATCTTTAGACTTTAGAGATTTGAAACTCTACTATCTTATCTACAGTTAGTTTCTCTGACTGCCAAAATTAAAGGCATAGATAAGTTCATTTTCATACTTTACTAAATAATTTTACATATTGGTTAATTTATATTACAGACATCTCTTAAAAGTTTTATTTATTTACTTTTCCCCTAACTACTAAACTGATTACAATTTACTCCACAATCGCCACAAACTACTCCAACTCAATTGAAACTGTTCTCATTATATTCATAGTGATCTCTGTGATCAAAGCAAACATTGCCTTTTCAGTCTTCACCTTACAGAAATCTTTGAGATGACTGATTACTTGGTTCACCTTGAAGCTTTCTTTGCTTTTGTCTTTTATCACGTCACACTCTCAGATGTATTCTTGCCTTTCTGACCTCATGTTCTTAGTCTTGTTTATATTCTTATCATTTTATGCACAACCATTTAATGTTGAGATTTCTCAGAACACCAAAGTACCAGCCTCTCACTTTCTAGTCAGTGTTATCACCAAAGGTGATCTTATTTACTCCTATATCTTCACTAACAATGATAAGCCAGTGACGTTTAAATTTATAATGTCAGCCCAAAAACTTACTTCTGAGCTCACGATACATAAATTCAGCTAACATTTTGTAGTATCTCATTTTGAATACCTAAGTATTTAAAACTGAATAATCTATCTTTTGTAATAAAGTTCTGCCCACAGTGTAATAAGATTCTGCCCATCTCAGCAAGCAGTTCATTGCTTAAGCCAGAACCCTGTAAGTCATCTTTGATTCACAAAGTATAATAAGTTATATAATTCACTGATTTTATTTTGAAGAAGACAAAAGACTGCCTTTTTCCTCACCTATTACATTTCATTGCTTTATTCAGCAACGACTTGCTAACTGCTTAATATGTACCAGGCACTATGCTAGGGAAAGGGGTTCGGGATAACACTGAATTTTATCCATGCCCTTTTAGAGCTCATTTTCTTGAAACAGACCCTTCTTAGGATCACTGCTCTGGAGTATTCTTTTCCTATTCTACCTACTTTGGCCAACTAACTACGCTTCATCCTTCATGTAAACACTTCATATGTTTGACTCATCATCAACTCTCCACTGCACTTAGTACCTATGTTATTCATTTCCACAGCACCTTTTATATTTTTCCTTCACAGCACTCATCATATCTCATTATTCAGCTAATATTTTCTCTCAATTAGACTTGTAAGTGCTGTAAGGGCAGGAATTTTATCTATTTAATTTCTGTATCCTTGGCACAGAATACATAGACCACCAGCACATTGTAAGTGATTGGTAAATTTTGGTCGAACAAGTAAATGATGAGTAAAAGAAAACAAATATTTATCTCTCAACAAAAACTTTATAAGAGTAAATTCGAGGATTATATATAGAATAATTCTTTTTTTTCCTCCCTCTGCTATAAAGCAGGAAGAATAGAGTAGGAGTTTTGTGGGCACAAGAAATCTGGAGACATTTTTTCAAATCTTTCCCTACAAAATCAGAACATATAATCCAAACCAGAAATTTCTAATTAAGTTCATTCACCAATTTATTCACTTGTTCATCCACATATTTATTAAACACCTGCAATATGCCAGGCACTATTACAGGCACCTGTACAACAGTGAACTAAGACCCTGTCTCATAGGAGGTCACTTTCCTATAGATGGGGAGAAAAAATAAACTAATGCACAAATACATATATGTCAGGAAGTAATAAGTGCTATAAAGAAAAATAAAGAGGGGTAAGAAAGGATACTAACATAAAAAAAAAGTTGCCATTTTAAACAAAGTGTTTGGGAAGGTTTGTCTGATAAGTTGACCATTGAGCAAATACCTCCAAAGAATAAGAGAAGAAGCCATATAGGATAAAAGCATGCCAGATCCAGGAAACAGTAAGTACAAAGGCCCTTAAGCAGGTGTCTACTTGGGTCATTTAAGGAACAGCATGACTCACAGTGGGGCTAAAAAGTAAAAGCAAGAAGAGCAAAAACAGGTAAGGTAAAGGAATACTGAGGACTAGGTCATGAAAAGTTCCACAGATCATAATTAGGACTTTATTTTTTACTCTGGACAAAAAGGTCATCTACTAAAACACTTTTACAAAAATCAGAATAGGTGTGACTTGTTTTAAAAGACCATTCTGGATGTGGTGTAAGAAGCAACTATAATAGAACGGGGCAGATATAAATGTAAAAAAAAATACAGTTGAAAAGCTAATGCATTAATTCAGGTAAGAGGTGATGGTGGCTTGGATGAGGATGATTACGGTAAAAGTCATACGAAGGACTAGATCCTGTATATATTTTGAAGGTAATGGCTGAGATGTGGGTGTGAATGTAAAAGGGGATAGGAGAAAAACTAATTTGGAATCTAGATCAACATGGGTTCAAATCTCAACTGTCACTTACAAACCACTTAACCCTCTAGAAGTCTCAGCTTCCTCCTCTGTAAAGTAGGAATAACTGGTACTTCCTAGGCATTTGTAAAGATTAAAGAGAATGTAATATAAGTGTAATATGTAAGGACTTTGTCACAGTGTAGCAGTCAAAAAGTGGTAGCTGTTATGGCCATCATTTTAAACAAGTTTTATCTAAATACTACTTATTCTATTATAGTACAAGAAAGGGAATCATCAGTTAATATTGTTCACTATCACCAAAAGCACTGAACATTTGCCTAACATATACCAAAAATTATGAACAATATAATAAAAACTTCAGTTCTACCTCCTGGGCTAAAGGATCTACTATTGCAGTACTTAATTCACATATTTTGTAGATAAGAGCAAAGAATAAAATAGATGACTTTATAAAGATGCTAGATTAGTAGCTTTTTAACTAAAAGATCTAAATTTTAGTTCAAGATTTGCTAATAACTAAGGAACCCTATGTAAATCACTAAATCAATTTTGGACTTTAGCTTCTAACAAGTAAAATGAAAAGTTTGAATTCTTACTGTTTCCCCTATTAGCTTTCTGATTTGAAATATTTTTATTGCACATTAAAATTATTAAGTATTGGCTACTTTTTTTCCCATTTAATTTATCTAAAAGCACATAGCTACATATAAATAAATAAAAGTAACTATTTCTTTTGGTTTTAAATATTATAAAAATAGCTCACATATCTCATTCCCTCATATACTCATTGATTGAGAAATGCCCGACTAGACAGTCTCTAGGGGTTCCTTCTAATGTTAAAATTTCAAAATGCTAGGGCACTACAAAAATGTAAGTTTAGGTAACAGTAAATCATCATGTCTAAGACCTAAGGATAGAATTTTCTGCATCTTTTAATGTGAGAGAAAATACATGTTGCTTTCTTGAAAAATATCTGTGAAAAAATTAAACATTAATTTTCTTGCAAGATACTACTGATGGCTTACTTGTAAAAAGACTTGTGGAAAATCATTCAGGACTGATTCAAGCAATTCGAGGCCAAATGTTCGAGTCATTTCTGTCATGCCTACTAGCCAGTAAGGAGCATCAGCATTAACCAACTGACAAAGGTCCTATAAAAATACGTCAAACAATAAGTAAATAATAAACATTCACATGCTGGCATAAAAGATGCTTTTCAAAATTCGTAGTTCATAAACTTTTTTTTTAAATCTCTTTTCTTATATAGTAGTTGTTTTAACTTCTTAGAAACTATGCATTGGTAATTCGAATTTTGACAAATCGTATACTTAATTACATTAAGTAAACCTTTAAAGAATTGTATAACTATCAATAATACAGTGCACAGATAAATGTTAATCTAACATTCTTTTAATGAAACCCAATTAAAATAATCCTGTACAACTTTCTGTACAATACTGATTCTCATCTGGCACATTCTAACCAAGTTAAAGGTCAATAAACTTTTTGAATTATTTCGAAAAAAAAGGAAAACCCACTTAAAATTATTAAAATATTAAGTACAGATGAATTTTTAACTTAAATATTTATTCATGACCAGTAACATAAAAATCAGATATTCATATATCAAATTATATTAAGTAGATCAGAGGTTTATTACTTAAGTTTTCCTGTTGAAGAAATATTTTATATGACTAGTCATCCCTAATTTATCTATTTTCTAGTTCTGGGTTTAATTTATTTTATTTCCTTAAAGTGAAACATAACATTTTATCATGTCAATTAGCTATGGATGCCCTTTAATGCCTTAGAATTTTTTTTGAAATACTACTTTGACACTTTAAAATTTGACAATCTTAAATATTGACACTTTAAAAAATTAAATCAGATGTATAAAATTTCAAAATCAAAAATTCACCCAAAACTATATTCTATAATAAAAATTATTTGTATCAACTGAAATACCTGGAAAAGCATATATGCATCTTTAGCACAAGGTTTAAGGGTACTGACAGATCTTCGGTTACTATTTGCTTGGACCAGTACTGGTTGTTCTATAATATCTGCAATCAAAACAAGATGGGGTTTAGGAGTTCATAATGATCTTTAATAAATCTAAGACTGCATACTATTTAAAAGTCATATTTAAAATAAATATTAGTCTATAGAATTATAAACTTTATAAGCTTAGAACTATACCCCCAAAATAAAAAAAAAGGAGAGATCTATTTTTATCAAAATGCCATTAAAAAATGCCATAAAAATCACAGTTCACAATCACAGTTCACAATCTTATATTCATTTTAATAAGTTTAGTCTCTTTATCCATACATTTGACTTTCCAGTCTCCTATTCTGTAGCTCCTTTATTTCATGGATTTGAAATTCACATGATCTTTGAATGTGTCTTTAAATATCAATCAAACATATAAAAGTTAACTACATGGTTAATTCTTTTATCATCTTACCACCCTGAAGAGAATTAACTGCTTAATCTGCCACAATTACTATGTCAGTTATATTGACTAGCTAAGAGTCAGTGAGAATGGTGCTTATCCACTCAGCATTTTTTTGAATACTAATAAAATATCATTCATTGTAAATTATGACAGGCTGTTCTGAATAAATGTTGACTTAATGACTACTTGAAAAGAATGAGGTTCTAAATACATTCTACGTTACTAGAAAGTTTCAAATGAGATATTAGTCTTGAGACACACAGCTAAAACTACCAATCCAGGAATTATATTGAGGTTATGAATATATGAGACATTCAAACTAGAGAACTGTCCTGTTTTATCCTATAAGCTGAACTTCTTAGTATTTCTTTTCTTTTTTTAAAATTTTATTAGCATTTATTGATGCTGAATTTGTTCCTGGACCATAATATTTTGTTTCTTCAGTTTCTTCTGGAATCTTTTTCTTCTGTGCAACCTCTTCTTCTGGTTGAGGAATAACCTGCTCTTTGGCAGTAAAGATCATCTCAATATGGCAGGGAGAGCTTATGTAGGGGTTAATTCACCACAAACTCTGTCAGTTCTGCATCATATCTTGGGAGCTTTGTTCATCTGGATGTGCTCAATGACCTACCAGAGAATCTATATTTAAACTCTTAAGTTCAGCATTACTCTCTGCATTTTTAAGCTTGTGCAGCAAAAATTCAGCACTCTTTTTCGGCCACTGACCCTGCACCCAGCCTCACTGGCCTGAGCACACCTACCAACTCCACCATTGAATGACGGAATGGCACACGCTGCTTCTGTAAAGTGATATCCTTCTGATAATTTAGTGGCTTTTCAGATATGCATACCCTTGATGGCCTGAGCAGTTTCAAAAGTGTTAAAGCGAACACGAAGAGTTGCATGATTCTGTGGGGTTTTCTAGGTCAAGTGAATAGCAAACCATTTTCAGAGGTCACTTCAGGCCACTTACAGGAAGAGTTAATTCTTAAACTGCTATAATTCCAAATGCATTTCCCATAGGAAAAGTGCATAAAAATAAATATACCAAAATCAGTGGGAATATTCTAATAAACCAACAGATTCATAATGCTTCAATCTGAATGTGAAAAATCTAACCAATGGTTAATTTCAGGAAAAGTGAGGTAATTATTAGAGTAGGAGGCATTACCATTACTAGTATTGCTATTTTTAACAGCATTACCAAAATAACATCAAATAAAGTGAAAGACTACATAAAATTAGGAGTTAAGGAAAAAAAATTATGTAAAGGGAAAGATAACAATCTTGTTTCTTGATTATATAAAGCAGAAAGGTTGCTCATGATTGTAGCACCTTATTATGACCCTTTCAACTAATCATGAAAAAAAAATTTACCTTTCATCCAATAAGGATAATAAATGGAAAAAAATTTTTCTATAGTTAAAAGTTATGAAATTATAAAAACTGAAACAAACAAGAGCATCTGCCAGTTCTCTGAAAAGACATGTTTCTAAGTTTTTAGGAAATTTTTTAAATCACAAAAAAAGATGTAATTGTTAAAAATTACAATAAAGGTGTTTGGTGAAAATAGGCAAAGATTAATTGTACATTACATAAATATTCTTTATTAACACATGTTAATAAGTGGAGACAAAAATTCACAAAAAAATGTTAAAAAACACAATAAAGATATTTGATGAAAATAGGCAAAGATCAATTGTACATTACATAAATATTCTTTATTAACACATGTTAATAAGCAGAGACAACAATTCACATGAGGGAATCCCACTCTTGGGAATTTACACTAAAGCAGTAATTTGAATGGAAAAAAATACATGTAGAAAGACACTGAAAACAACACTAAAATATCAAATGCAATTTAAGTGGACAATAGAATACTAGTTCATTATAGAACAGCAACCAAATATAAAGCAACCACTAAAATTAAAACTGCATAAAGAATAATATGAAAAAAATCATGTAATGTTTGGTTAAAAATACATGTAATGAAGTATGTGCTATAAATGTGAAATTATCATCTTACTATTAAATTATGCATAGCCTAGAAATAAACGTGGAAAACAGCGTGACTTCTTAGTGTGACAGAATTGTGGAGGATTTACTTTTTGAATTGCCATTATCAATATAATAATGTTGCTTAATATAGTTTTCAAAGTATTCTCTTTTTTTAGGTAGCCTAAGTTCAGAAGAAAAAGGCTAAAAGTAAATAAAAATCATGGATATAAGAACCACCCAATGTCAAAAGCAAACAACTTTTATCACTTTACCTCTGTGTCGTTCATCTTCAGCAACCATCCTCTCAAAAACAACAGTAACAACTTGTCGCACTGTAGCCGCAGCTGTATTATTTGTAATATTATCTTTTGTGAAGTGCAGTCGAAAACAAAGAACAATTGCCTAAAAAACAATTTTAATTTAGTGTGAAATAAGATTGAAGAATACGGCTATTATCTTTATTTTATCTGATGCAAACCAAAATTAACTTAATATATGTTTAACTGTCCAAATCACAGATACTAAAAGTCCTTTTATACAATAAAACTACAAAGATGCTTGTATTTTAAAATATTCAAACTCTCAGTAAATGTATAGTCATGTAAGATTAGCTAAGGTGATGTGTAATACAATCTGGTACTTCTAACAAGTATATAACAATGTACTATGCTTTTATTACCCTAAAATAACCTGCTTTGCAAATAACAAGTACCCAAAGTTTGTTATATCACTAAATCATCTAGAAAAATACTATATAAACTTGCTAAGCATATAAATAAAAGTATAATTTTTTAAAGGAGTCATTCTTTTTAAAATCAACTTTATAAAGTATAATTTACATACAATAAACTGTACCCCTTCTAAATTTTATATGTGATGAGTTCGGACAGTTACATTCACCTATGAAACTACTGCCAGAGTTGAGATACAAGAAATTTCCATCACCCTGAAAGTATCCTTGTGCTCTTTTCCTGTCCATTTTTCGTCTTCTACAGTCCATTTTTTTCTTCCACCCTTGGCCCCATGCAACTACCCATCTGCTTTTTTCACTATAGAATCAGCTGGCGTTCTACAAACAGAATCATTCAGTATGCACTCTTTTGTGTCTAGTTTCCTTCACTTGAAATACTTGTGATATTCATCCATGTTGTTCTTTTTATCAGTAGTTTCTACTTTATTCCTGAGTAGTATTCCAAGGTATGGTTATACCACATTTTGCTTATCCATTCACCTGCTAATAGACATTTGAGTTGTTTCCATTGTGGGGCTATATAAAGCTGCTATGAATATTCATATACGAGTCTCTGTGAGGACATGTGTTTTTATTGACCTTGGGTAAATAAACACCTACAAGTGAAAAGGCTGGATTATATGGTAAGTAAAGGTTAAACTTTTAAAGAAACTGATAGTTTTCCAAAGCTTTACAATTTTACATTCCTGCCAGTAGTATGGGTAAGTTCAGAACTATTCCATATCCTCAACAACACTTGATATAATCAGCCTTTTTTAATTTTAGCTGTTCTAATGAATGTGTTATGATGTCTAATTGCTGTTTTAATTTGCTTTGCCCTGATACCTATTCATGTTGAGCCAATTTCCATGTATTCATTACCCAGCTGAATACCTTATTTTGTAAAGTGTTTGTTGAAATCATTGCCCATTTTTTATTGGGTTACCTTATGAATGAACTGCAAGAATTTTTTTTATAAATTACATATAATATCTCTTGTCTGATATTTGTGAATATCGCCCCCCCCCATTTTATAGCATCTTTTATGATTCATGGATTTTGTGCCCCACCTAAGATTTTCTCCTGTGTTCTAGAAGTTTCACAGTTTAAAAAAAAATTCTTGAAGAAAAACATAATGGTAGTTTAAATTCTATGCCTTATTATATTAATTATATTAAAAGTTTTTAAGGAAATAAGTGTTTGATACCACTATTACTCTTTAATTTGAACATAAAGGAAAGGTACATGTTACATAGAAGTTTCTGTATTATTCAATTTTGTATTATTTCTTTATACTTCATTTTAATCCCAAAATATTATAGTTCCAAATTAACCAACACACTAAAATAAATCCTGTACGTAGTTATAAAACTATTATCAGTTATTGTTTTGGTAGGTCAAATGGTAATCTTTTACAACATTTTAAAGAGATATATAAGAACATAATTTGATAGCTAGAAACCAAAAGGAACTATATATGACAAAAGTATATATAAAAGTAGATAAAAAAATTTTCTAAAACATGTATGAGCTTAAAATAAGCCACTTGCAATTAAGTAAAATTTTATTATGACCTAAGAACATTGAAGGAATAACTGGAAAATATAGTATACTCTCCAGAGATAGTATACATAGCTTAATCTGACAGTGTACTTTTCTACTTTATAAGTCATCCATCTTTAAAAGCATGCAAATTATACAAGAACTCTCAGTAAAAGTCTAACAAATTCCTTAAACAATAAACCATTAATTAAAGACTGTTCTTCATATCACTGTCTGTACCTTCTGTTCTTTAGAAATAGTTCATAATTTTAAAATACTTTTTAAATAGTGAAATAAATAAAAGAACAGGTGTTATATTTTCCAAAGAGGGTGGGAGTAGTAAGAAATGAGAAATAGCTACCACACATGCAGCCCTTATCTAGTACAAATGTCAAAGACACTTCTCCAGCTACTTAAGGGACAGGTTTAAACAATCTAGCTTATATGTCATATACATGTGAAATTATTTTTAAAGGGGGATAAGGGAGAGCTATGAAAGGGAATACTCAAGGCAATTGTAGAGAACACTGATACCTCAAAACATATTTTTCTCTCTTTCCTCTTTCTCTACTCTTATTCCTCTGCTACTTTTCTTTTTCTTTTTCCCATTCATAACAAACCTGTTAATTATACCCAAAGGGCTTTGCTTTCACCTTAACCCGATTTCAACTCTAATCTGAGGAAAATAAGGTGCTGATGGTTTTTAATGTGCAGTGTCCATTATCACAGTAGGTACAGGAAAGTAGCTTTTGGTTCAAACAGTACCAGGGCTTTTCTGTTTCAGTATTCAAATACTGTCTCAAAGCACTTACGAACTTCGTCAAACAGGTTTCCTACCTTAGAGAGTGCCTCATCATGAACTACTGTGTTGGTTGTTAAAAGAACAAGAACTGTTTGAAGTAGTTTAAGTTCTTCAAGACTATTTTCCATTAGCTGCCAAAGCATGTTAATTATATTTCCAGCTGCAGTCTGTAAAATAATTATTTTAATTACTGTCAAAAAAATAAAATAGCATATAACTATTACTTCACCGGAGAGAATTTCTTGATTACAATAGCAAGGCCTGCATTCCTAGATATACAGATCCAAATACATGTCTCTCAACCAATTTGAGACAACCAATTTTCTTCTCAAACAATTAATTTCTTTAAAATATACCATTTGAATATCTGCAAATAGCAAATATCTGCATACAGTGATGAAATACCTAGTCAAAATCAAAGCTCATGTCTACAATAATATGGGTATATTTCACCTGGACACTGATGAATATGGATATATGCAAATTATGAGTCTGCTACTGTTTCTTATATATTATTCCATTTACAATGTTATAGTAAAAATAAAATGAAACCTAACAACACATTTATAAACTCAGATCTGACATTGTTTAGAATGCTATACTAAAGGCAAAAGAATTTACCACTTCTATTAAAGTAACTTATGGAGTATAAAGTTAAGGTTAACACCACTACATTTGAAAGCAGGATGCAGATTTATAGTGATAAAATGTTTCTTCTTGTTTCACCATCATAAGATTAGATGCAAACAATACACTTAAGTTAATGAACAACAAATGATCACTTCAGATAATCCAGGAAAGTCATGATTTTCCCTATCTTTACAAATTTTTTGACTTATAATTCTCTTCAATGATATTGAAAATTTGCTTCTCAAAATAATCATCTTTATTACCGAACTATGACTATGTAAGTTATAAATTACTTGACACAATGCACTGCATCTTTATCCATTATTGTGTTTAATAAAATATTTTGTTAATCTTTTAAAATTAAGACATGTCCTTCAAGAACACTGCTATTCCTAAAACTGTTTGACATTCAATATCAGGTATGTTTCATTCTCCCCTTAAGAAACCTCCTGATCTGATTCTCAAGTGCACAGTTCATATAAAATCTTCACATTACCTCAGACACAACTTCATGTGACATGAGTCTCTGAACGGCAGCCAAACATAACTGAGTGATCTTCGGTTCCTTGGTTCCACAACCCATTAAAAAAGGCTGAACAACTTCTGAGCTGTTCTCTTTCAGTGCTTTATTTAGAACACATATAAAATAAATTATTAAATCTAATTCATAAATAGCAATACATTTTCTATATAATTATAACTCATAATGACAACTTAATAAAAATTACTTTTGGTAAAATAAACACCAAAGTAAAAATCAAGTATTAGAGTTAAAATACTTCAAACAGATACTACAGAACAGACTCTGTATCTAAATCACACCCCTAACTACAGCTTTGTTACGTATTTCTCCTGACACTCCATCCTTTGGTTCTACCCCTCTTATTATAAACTTTATACAGTCAACTTCTCAGAAGTTCTATTCTGCCTCAGAGAAGCATACTATTTCTTCAATAGTGCAGAAGGGAAAACACAAATAAGAATTTGTATCCTAGAGAAGAAAAAGTAATTTAAAATAGTATACACATCATCACCACCACATTTCTGAATATTCAGAAACTCCCCATAATTTTATTATATGCCTTGAATTTACATAGCCGTAATTTCTTCTTCAAGAAGCTCATTAAAAACAATAACATTATTCCTCTTATTACTGAAGCATTACTTTAATTAATTGGATGCGCATACTAAAATTCCAAATCCTAACTCTTCCTACCAAGCCAATTCTTTCCAAAGTTTTAGAGTGGCAATAAAAATGTAAAAGGTTAGAAATGCACAAACTGAATCATATATAATTACAAAACAAAATTAAATCAATACACACTGAATACCTAAATAAAGATAAATAAGACAGGTTTGTCATCCTTGGGAAATTTGAATATGGAATTCCGAATCAAGAACACATAAACGTACGTGTTTGGTATACGCTTCCATGGTACTGCTTTTTGAAATTAAGACTTGTAATAAAGACATACAAATCTGAGTTTCAACATATTTTTCAAAGAAACTGTAAGAAAGTCATCCAGAATCACCATTGAAAGTAAGTATAAAACCAACATTAACATTAATTTTATCATTTAAACCTCCAGCTCTCTGCTCCCAAAGCTTTCTTTATGGTATGGTAAATAAAGACTACAATTTCCTACAGCATGCTTTGCAAAGTCCCTCAGTATGCCAGCATAAATGAGTGAATTAGCGAAGCTGAGAGACATATATGAGACAAGAGGTAAATATGACTAGAAAGAACAGTTTCCAAAAGGGGTTCCCTGCCTTATTTCCTTGCTTTCTTATGTACAAAGGTTTTGATTTAAACCCAGAGACGTAAATTTTCCATAGCAATGTTTCGAAACAATTACATGAATCATTAAAAGATAACAAGAAAGCTCAAAATATACTGTTCTGAAGCAGTAAATATCCTACCATATTTGATCATGCTAGAATGAGGCTACTCCCCACTCTGCTGAACATTTCTAATTATTAAATGTTGTTTGGGGAAATAAGTTTTCAATAGTAACAAGTTGCATTTGCAATTTTTATGTTAATATGCATTTCTCATTTGAGTATCACAATAATCACACAGAGTTTATAGGGCATGATTTGGCCCAAGTGACAAGTAAATAGGTGGTACAATCAGAATTTGAAAATATGTCTTCTAACTTCTGGTTCACTATTCTTCTTATGTTATGTTGCCACTTTTAAAAATAAACAGCACTAAATGCAAATAGAAGTAAAAAGAGTTAAAAGTATTTAAGATAAACCAATGATCTGCACTTTAAAGTCTGACTGAAGTCTTCATATATATGAAGAAAAGGGATCCTATCCTCATAGAAGGAAAAACAATGTACTTTCATAGTCTCTGATGACAGTGACTTTAAGACACAGCTGTAATATCACACAGAAAGAAAATCAAGGCCAATTAAACTACGATAAAATAGTCACTAATCATTCAGAATTTTTCTTCACAATTTCATCAAGGCCATCAAGAGCTTTGGAGATACTTCATTTTATTGAAAGAGTACTTCACCACTGACTCTAATTTAAACCAATTATACCCACACTGCATGTTTTGATCCTGGTGCTTTTCTAATCTTACCATGAGACATTAATAGAAAGTTTTTGCACAACTAAAGTGACATTTTAAATAGCAATTAAACTTATGTGATATCAACAATGCTCATAACTTAACTGAACAAATATGAACTTGTTCATATGCACTGAAAAAGACACAACACTACCTAGCCCACAGTGATTCTAAGATGCCATCAATTATAAGATGTATACCAATTTGGGGAATATTAAAATGTGAAAAAACTGTGCATCTTATAAAGAATAAGGTGAGTTATAGTGAAGTGTTGTATACATGTCGGTCACAGTTATCCAGGTCTATCAAGCTGAGATAAAGCAGTAATGAAAATAACTTAAAAACCTCATTTTAATGCAACTCAAAGGAATCAAACTTCTATCTCTCTTCTAACTTTTTTCCTCCCAGTTTCTATGACAATACAGCGATCAAAAATGAAGTTTCTGTTATCCAGAATAGATGGTCATCAAAAAAATAAATAAAATATAACCTATTGATCTATTGTCTTTTGAAGCATAATGTGAAAAACAAAAATATATCTACCCTATCCAGATCACAATACAGTAAGATAGAAGAAATCTGTTTTCTTCTTTTAAAAGTGATAGTTGTCCTACGGAGCAGAAATTTATCATGCTCTTCTAGTTTAAACAGCTGCTCTCCTTTTATATACAGTAATTTTAATGACATGCTATTTAAGCATAAGTTTATATAAAAAACTCTGGGTTTAGACTCTAGAAATCACACTAAAGAAAAGGCTGTATAGCAATATAAAGACATCTTGACTTAACCACTTTATTTTTTTTATCATTCCAGGAAAAGAAGAAGAAAAGGTCAATTCTCCTTAATCAAAATCTGTTACTTTGATTTCCATTAAAATATAAAGATAGTTTTGGGGGGAAAAAAAAGTAAAACTTTTATTTTCTACCTAAATCTCTTAATAAGCATAACTCCTTTAATAGAAAACACTGTGTGTTGTTAAATATATTTTATTTCCAAATTTTATAACTGTGAGATCAGATGAAGCGCTTTCACACACCTGAAAGAGGTCCAGCAGGTCCCCATATCCTAGGGGTTTCCTTGCTCTGAGCAGTTTCACTGCATAATTGCAGTTTTTATCCTGGAAAAAAAGAATTAAACTAGGATACCCCACTATGAATCACATTAATAGGGGTTAATAAAAGTTTTATTATAATAAATTTTAATGGTCATTAAATAACAAATTATAATTCTTGTGAAAGTAATAAAATGTGATATAGACACAACTGCTATCCTCAAAACCCTTAAAATCTTATGGGAAAGACTGATATTCCTAAAATTTTAAAAAATCTCAATGGCTCAAAAAGTCTGACAATGTTTTAAATGATTTAAGAATTGAATAACAAATAAAAGTACAGGCAGTATCATAAAAAGCAGATTATTAGAAAAGGATTATTCAACAAATTAAGCTGGTAAAAACTAGAAGAAAATAAATGACTATCAACTACATAGAAGAAGAAGAGCTTCCTAAGTGGAGTACAAAAAAAAAATTAGAAAATTTAAATTAGGTAAAAATAAAAGCATCTAGATAAAAAATTAAAAAGTAAATGACTTGCAGAAAATATGATATACACATGATGGGAAGTTAACATTTTTGCTACATAAAGCTCAAACAATTTGATAAGATACATAAAAAGAAATGTAAAATAAAAAAAGAATTTAATATATTCAGAGAAAAATGTTCAACATTAAAAATATATGTGAATTAAATGAGAAGTCATTTGTCTATTCTATAACCAAAAAGACTTTTTAAAATAATAATCTGGCCAGGATGTCATAAAAATATACTCACATACTGTTGGTAAAGGCATAAAATAAAGTTTTATCTTTTCAGAAAGCAGTGTGATGACAAATTCTAAGAATATGATTATACCCTTTAATAATTTTGTTGCTAGAAATTTATCTTAAAAAAAAAAAACTCTAAACACTGAAACATGCCTAACATAAAAGAATGGTTAAATAAACTACAATCACTTGCTAAAATATTATGGAGCAATTTGAAGAATTAAAAAAAAGATGGCATCAAAGAAAAGTATATATGATATAATAGAAGGTAGGATACAAATTAAAACTTAAAAAAGTAAAATAGAAACCCAAGAAAAAATAAATAAATAAGGAAACATTACACTGTAGAGAACTACATAATTTCTCGGGCTAGCTGGGTCAACTTGTGCTCATGGCCTTAATTACAGCCCCCTGTGTCTTCTAGCCTGGATTATAGAAAAAGCCTATCAACAGACCTCTGCCTTATTGATAGCACAATGAAATGTATCTTCTGAATTGCTATCAGAGTAATTCACATAAAAATATTCATATGTGTCATTTCCCTGATTCAAACTCTTTCCATTAAGCTGCTGAGGATGTCACACAATAGCAATACTTAAATAGTGTATCCAAATAGATCAAGCTGTTTTATACTTCATGTATTTAAGTATTCTCCTTTACTTTCCTCTTCACCTTATGTGCCTGGCTAACTCCTCTTGAAACTTCAAGACTCACCTTCAATTTCCCAGAATGGGTTAAGTTCCAATAACAAGCCTGTCTATACTTCCATTTTGGCATTTACTACATAATATTAAAATTCTCTGTTTAGGATCTATCTCCTCTGTTATCTGGCTGATGTGAACTAAGTAAAACAAAATTCATGTACTCAAATAATCATAACATGTAAAAATTAAAGAGAGGTAGACAAACATATTAGAGGCAGCATTGAGAGACTTATTTGCATTTTTGAAATGACTCACAGAGCAGCCTACATTTAACCAGGACTTACTACTTCGCATGTAATGTACTATTAGCACCACAAGGAAGAAAAAGATATTGATCCTGGCCTCAGAAAGTATGTCATCTGGAAAGGAAAATTTCTGGCAAAGGACTTCAAAATGCAGGTAAGCTAAATAGCATGAATGGCACAAATATACTGTCAAGTATATTTCTTACATTTCTATGTAGATTGTAAGTGAATTATATTAACCATCTTTGAATATCCCCAGTGATTCTTACATAATTATTTCCTTACTAAGAATATGTTGTATGGGATATTATAAAGATGCTTATAAAATATCATAAGTATATATATTGATAAGATAAAATATACTGATGAAAATCAGCAGATAATTTACCTTTTAATATCAGGCAAAAAAATCCAAAGTATATTTATTCAAATTACTTAAAGACCTTTTAGTAATAAGACCATGTAGAAATGAACAAGGTGAGGGAAACTGTGTGAGAAAAGAACACAAATCACACAAAATGATTATCTCTGCAAAAATTCTATATGTATACTGACAGTAGCTGAAAACAGCCATAAGTAGATGTAATCTTTAGAGTTCTGAACAGGGGTTAAAGATATGACAACTTCATTGATTTCCTTGTTTAAAATATTTATTCTAAAAAGATTGTTTATGTAATTTTTGTATAACACAAGACTTCTCAATTTCAAATATGTTGTAAACTGAAATAATAAAAGTAATTTGGAATATATGGTAGTCGAATGTAAGATTAAGGCATTTGGCCTTATAAATCAAAAACTTGACATTGTTCTCTCTCATTCACAGAGGTTTATCTTTAAAGAAAAAAGAAATTTGAGATAATGATCTGTATATTTAAATCAATGCTGACATTACCTGGCATAGCATTCCCACTTATGTCAGCATTCATGACAGCAGTGAAAACAAAGAAAAATAAACATTAAAGGAGGATGCTTAAAAGAAGGGGAGATGTAAAGCAAAGATTTATTCTGCAATGTAGTCACCTTCCCTTGGAAATAAATCTAAGAAAACTAAAGTTGGCCAGAAACTTATGCTGAGTATAATTGTTCAAATTGATACTAATTAAGGGTTCTGATTTTTATAGCAATCCTTTATATTTTCTGAATATGCAGGGTATCTGAGGATTCAATATCTCACTTGAGACTCATATATATTTAACTTCTATTATAGGACAAAAATAGTAACCTAGTCTCTAGCACTATAAAGAAGTAAATATTTTTCAAAAAACAAAAATTTCAACTAAAATTTTTTCTCAGCATTAACTGAACTATGAATTGTATTTTGAATCAGTTTAGAAACTATATGTATTGATGAATTTAATGTCTCCCTGTTCTTAAGAGTCTTTAATTTTCCAAATAACAGTGGTCTAAAATCTATAAATTTTGAGATACCAATTGCTATAAATACTTGGTAAAAAAAAAAAAAATACCAGAAAATATTTTAAATGCTAATATAGTTCTCAAGTACATGGCTCTGGATACTATGGATATTAAACCATGAATAATTAATTCTATGTGCATAAAGATTTGTTCTACCTTGATCTCAATAAAACTAACTGATTAAAATGAAATTAATAGCTCATCTATATTAAACTCATACTGAGACAAAATTTCTCTTACTCATCCTTAAGATGAACTAATTAGACATTTTACTTAGTATACAACTCTGTAACAGACAGTGATCCTCTGAAGAAATCGATGTTTTTAAAATATCTTCCATCAACTACAGGCTCAATGTAAACTCCTAGTACCAGAGAAAAATTAAAGACTTACCATGATATCAGCAATTATACGAATAAAATTAAGTATTTGTAATGATATTCTAAAATGATTGGCCAATGATGTCTCCGACTTAAAAACATCCAGGTCATAATTTATCTTTACATATTAATTTCCTCATAGTAACTAATCCACCCCACATGCATCTCCCAAAACCCACTTGCCCACCCTCCCAATTCAACCATACATACCTTTGCCTTTAACAGTAACATCACTTTCACTATACCCCTTCTCAACATGCACACAGAGCATTATTCAATGATGTGAATAATATTATAAAACTATTTGGTGTTTTGACAGAATGTTCAAAATCACAGAAGAAGCTGCGAAAAACAGATGTAACTTAGGAGAGCTAACCCTAAGGGCAAATTTCCAGCAAAGCTGACAAACCTAAGTGAAATCCATTCTCCCCTCCCCCCATTAATCTTCTCCCCAAAGTTTTCATTTCATTTTGTACTACTCTTGAAATTCCACAAATTAGGGATTTATTGGTATCTTTTTTTAAAAAATGCGAAGAGATTATGAGAGTTAGATTCTTTACTAGTATTTGGACTTTATGTAAATTAACTTCATGTAAATTACTTTATGTGAATTTATGTAAAATAGGGATGCTTTGGTCCTATAACTAGCTGAGACTAATAGCACTATTAGAAATGAAAATGCACATTGAAAGATCAGTTAAGTAAGCATGCTGAAGTATAAACACTTGGGAGTGAGAGGCTGGTGTAGAAACCTCAAAATACACCAGAGCAGGAAGAACATGAGCACTAAACAGCTCTAGATTTATTTGAATGTAGTTCCATCACTTATCATGTGACATCAGGCAAGCAACTTCATCTCTTTGCATCACAACTTGCTCTACTATAAAATAAGAATCTTTTCCCACAAGGCTGTCTTGTGTAAGACAGAGTGGCACAAATGCCTGGCATGTGCAACAAATTCTCAAAAAAAGCCAGTTTCTTTCTTTTCCATGTTCATTATTGAGGAAAGAACACAAAGGCACTAAAGAAAAGAAAGTAGACTGATCATCAAAATGATGTCAAAGAGAAACTCTTGAAAATTCCTCCTTGAAAATCAGGTTCGATCAAGAAAATGTAAGAAAACATTTGTTTTCTCCATCCCACTCCCATTCTTTGTTCATGACCATATTGTCTTAGTCCCAGGACTCAACAACTCATATAGTAACACTAAATTTGTAACACTACATTATAACTTGCTCATATTAAAGATAAAATAGATCTTGGAAGGTGGACTGAGAACCGTTCTTCCATTCAATTCAATACAACAAATATTAACTTTTATGGGTTAGGTGTGTCTTACATGATTGACAAAAGGTGGAGAAGACTGCAGAAATGAGTAAGAAAAATTCTTGCTTTTTAGAAGTTAGTAGTTTTACACTTTTTGATTTCAGAAAATGTTATAGCATTCATCTCCGGGGAACCCAGTTAATTTATCAGTTAGGGACTTTATGCTATAAAAAACGACTTTTTTTGTTTTTGTTTTTGTTTTTTAAGATCCTACTTCTACCATTAGTCAAATTTTCATTAATTGTTGAATTTTTAATGCAAAAAATTACCTGCCAAAATTTCGGTGTTTCGTGCAGCTATTGTTTTAACTTTTATTATTCCTGATTCAGCAGCCTGCAAGAATAAAAA
This sequence comes from Eidolon dupreanum, assembly GCA_028627145.1. Classification (NCBI taxonomy): domain Eukaryota; kingdom Metazoa; phylum Chordata; class Mammalia; order Chiroptera; family Pteropodidae; genus Eidolon; species Eidolon dupreanum. Next base: position 50,876,338 of record CM053503.1, on the reverse strand, counting down.
TAATTAGAACACAAAACTTACTATCAACATGAGTTATCTAGGGAAAAGAAATCATATATGATAAATAAAATCTCAAGCACAGAGTCACTATTATCCTTTTTATTTTCAAAACTTCAGCTACTAAAGCCTAGTAGGGACATACACAATAAATTTAACAAAATATGACATATTTAATTTTTCACATACAAACTCTAAACTTTAGCATGTTACCTTTCTCTGCTTTAAGGTGCTTCTGGAATACCCTAATCCCTCATAAATTTAAATATTCAGAAAAGAAATATTAATAAACAAAAACAAAGCCTATTGGAAAAATTTAGGTTTCTCTTTCCCATTTCACACTTCCCTCCCTGCCACAAAAAAGAAAAAAAGAAAAGAAAAAAAAGAAAGTTGAAAAACTGCAAAATCAAGTGTAACTTTTAGATTAGAAGAAAATGGGTAATCAAGCATTTGTTATTACTTTTAGGTTACATTTTTTTAAACACACATTCAGTTTCATAAGGTGTCTAAAACACTTCATCATAAGTATGTTTGTTTAGCTGGCAGTACTTAGAAGTCATAGACCATTTTATACAATGGCACAGAACTGCTGTCCAATATAGTAGCTACTGACTACATGTGGCTATCAAGCACTTTATATGTGACTAATCTGAACTGAGCATTGCTCTAAGTTTAAAATATATACTAGATTCTGAAGATTTAGTATGAAAAAAATGTAAACTACCCTTAAATATTTATATTGAATAAATGTTGAAGTGACAATATTTTGAACACACTGGGTTAAATAATATACATTATTAAAATTAAATGTTTCTATTTACTTTTTTAATGCACTTTAAAATTACATATATGAATGACGTTTGTGGCCCACATTATATTTCTATTGGACAATGTTACCATGTAACAGTGATAAATAATTCCATCATAACTACCAAGAAACATGCCCATTTTATATTTATATTGGCATCCACACCTCCAAAAATAACATGTAAGTACTTAAAAGTTATATATCCAAGTTTCCCTATTAATTTGCTTGCTATTTGTTCATTTATTTTGTTATCTCTTACTGTTTGCTAAGGGACAAGTGGTAGTAGGCTCTAAATGTTTAAAAATAATTGTGGAAGAACCCACTGTCTTATGGGTTCTTAGTTTGAGGACCAGGAATTAATGAATAAAATAAATAACATATTGTTGGCTATACTATGTGTAGTGTACCTTTATCATCTGGTTGGCTTCCAACCATGTGAAGCCCTTGCTTGTGTTTGGAGAATTCTCAACTTCATGAGTTCTGTTGCAAGATACAGCCTATGCTTCCATTACTAAAAACTGAAAATGCCAGATATGTACTTGCTTGCTTTTCCACATACCCTGGCAGCCTACACTTATCCAAACAGACATATCTACTAGGGATTTTGAATATGAAGACTAGTGACACAGAACAGCAGAGACAAGAGAGAATTCTTTCTGACCATGGATGGCCATAATAGGGGCAACATATAGTTTTCAAGGGCAGTAACAGCAACAGAACCAGTGGTGGCATGAAGTGGCCAGCACAGCCAGTAGTGCAATCTGATGCATCCAGTCACTGTTTAGCAGACAGCAGTAATGGTCTCACTGGCATGAGCTGTGCTGTGGTTCTACCTCTTTAATCCCCTTTTGTTCCTGTACTTTTTCTAAGGCTGGCTCCATCCAGCTTTCTACAAATTGTGTGAGCCACTTAATATTCTATCAGTAAACTTTATATCTGTTTAAAACAGCCAGAGTCAGCTTTCACTACTCATATCTAAGAAGCTTAATGGATACACTTAGGACTTAGTTAACTTTAAGAAATGAAAATGTCCCAAATTAAATGAACATAGCTACTAGCATTTAAATATGGTCAAGATAAAAGGACTATGTAAAAAAATAAATAAAAATAAAGGGACTACTTCAGAAAAAGAGTATTGATTTTCTGATTATTGGGGGCAGTGCATATTAGAAAGACCAGACGCTTAAAAAAAAATCCTTGTGCCCAGGTGGCAACCCATCCCAATTATATCAGAATGACTGCCAGAGAAAGCCAGACATCGGTATTTAAAAAAATCTTCAGGTGATTCCAAAACGCAGCAATATTTAGGATATTATTACAATAATATAAGCAGAAAACAATGGTAGATAGCCCCAAGGTGACACTAACTGAGATAATAAGAAGTGGTCATATTCTGGATAAACCTTGAAGATGTACAGACCACCACATATTTACTACTGTAAAAATTTAAAAACACTGAAATTATTATGCATACTTTGTTATACTCACACACCCAATCTCAAACCTCTTGGGGTAAACTTTTTACTAAGCCAGATGAAATTAATCTGTGGTCACTGAGATTTCTGCCACCATCATTTTCAAATATTTAACTTCTCCCCCTCCTCACTATTGCTCTATGTATCCTGCATTTGCTCAAATATTTAATTCTGCTTCAGTCAAGAGAAGTTGACCAAACTGAACCATCATAAATACCAATGTAATTTGTCCTGACTATCTGAATTCTAGTCAGTCTGACCTTTGCAAATCCTAACAGTTTCCAAAATCAGTCTTGTAGCATGCTAGATATCAGTAAAGGCTGTCAAATTTGCCAAGACACTATTTTGATTTCCTAAGATAAATAAGAGTGGACTCACGTATGTGTCGTAAGTAAGTATAAATAAATCAAGTTATACATAAGTTTAAAATATGTTAAACAAATATTTTTATGCACACAAATAAGGAAAAGAATAAATGAGTGTTTTTTTTTTTTTAGTTCCAAAGTAGTGTTTTAAAAGATATGTAATTAATATTTTCATTCCTAAACTCAGGAAATCACCAAAAGACTGTCTTTTGCCTTAAGTATAATTAGACCTATCTCATAGCTTCTCATTTTTTACATTCAAGTTTTGACTGTCAACTCTGAAATTGTAACATCTCGTTCTCACAGGCATCCTGGGTTGCTGAAGTTTCACTATCAACGTTGACAACACCTGCATTATTGGGATCCCCTAATGGCTGCAGTCTTACTTCATACCTAGGCCTAGTCTACATCTTCAAGAGTACCCTGTATAGATGAAGTGTTCAGACTCATATTTCCTTCTATTTATCAAGGATTGTCTGTATGAAAAAGATTCTTTAACTTCTTGCTTTAAAAGTATCCCCTACTCTGATCAGATACTTTGTATATACATAGGGGAAATGCATAGTAAACAGTTATTTTTTCTGAATTGGCCCTCATAGATTAAAAAAACAGTGCCAGATCTGTGGACTTGGACAGAAATGATGTAGATTAAGGGGGGTAGTCTAAAATCTCTATTCCTGAGGGCAATCTGTGAGTTGGGAAAGAAAGCCAAAAGTCTTAAACACATTGAAGCATTTAATACTTGTTACTGTTAAAATTAATCTCTCGAGAATTATTTTTTCTTTCTCAATATTTTTTTCTTACCCAGATAGACACATCCACCAGGGATTTTGAATATGGAAGCTAGTGGCACAGAAAAGCAAGAGACAGGAAGAATGCTGATTCCTCTTTCAAGACCATCCATAATAACCCTGGAGTCACTTCTCACTCAATAAAATCTTCCTGGGCAATCTCATAACCGCATGGTTTCATTTACTTTCTAAATGCTGAAGACTCCTAAATTATATTTCTTTTCCTAACCTGTCTCATGAACTACAAGACTTTTTAACCTCGACGTTTAAGAAACACCTTAAATTCAAGATATTCAGATCAGATGCTGTCATCTTCACATACGAGCACCCCAACTCCTACCTCAGTCCCAGAAAAAAACTGTTTCTTCATCCAATAATCTCTATTTTTCTAAGCAGCAACCTCATCCATCCAGTCACTGACCAGACATCTGAGGTTTCTCCCACATCCCACAAATATAAATCAGCCACAAAGGCTATGTAGTGAACATACCTTGTACTCTTTCTTTTCAAATCCCACTTCTACACCTTCAAACTTCTCATTATCAACATAAACCAAGAGATTTCTCTATTTACAGTCTTGTCCTCCATCCATCCACTATCTCAACTTGTCAGTGATTCCCCAGCATCAACCTCTATAGCGTTTTCTCAAAATTGAGTAGTATAAGGCCATGTTTAAAAAAAAAAAAAAATCTCATGGACCTATCTAGTCACTGACAAATTTAACTATGAATAAAATTAAAAACAGTCATTTTACAGCTCTTAAATGATAAAGCCAAAAAATTCACAAATTAAATACAAACCCAAATTAGCACTAATTTAATGTGAAAAAAAATAATGCTCTACTTAAATTAAACCACTGCTAACAACAAGAGTTTGCTGTAGACTTATTGTGCAGGTTCTTCTAATTTTGGCACTCTTATCATGACCATAAGCAGAAACCATTTCTTCCACCACTTTTTTCTATGGCAACTATTGAAAAGCCTTTCCATCTTGCAGGAACTATGGTTTGTATCTTATCTCATTCATCTCATTACATATCTGTTTCTCTATTCTAGCTGTAAGCCCCATTAGCATAAGAAATGTATTTCATTCATCTCTCCATATTACTAATGCCTATCACAGTGCCCAGCATATAGCAGCCACATAATAAATGTTTCTAAGCAAACACAGAAGGAGAGACTTTACTAACTGAAAAACCTAGAGGAAATTTGATCCAGAGATTCACAATGCCATAGGGGCTGCCATTCTCTTGGTTCTCTCCTGTTCCATAAGTAGGTTCATTCTCAGGCTACTTTCAGTCTTGGCAATAAAAATAGCTGCAGCCATTGTATACTTCACAATTTTATATGACACTATCTAAAAAGAGAGAAAGGGCCTCTTTCAGTAGCTCTTGAGGAAGAAAGAAACTTTCCTTTTCCAGGAGCACTCACTAGCATTATACGACTAGAGCAGAAAAGAAGCTAAGAGTAGTGAGGGTTTAAACTTGATTAAACTAATCAAGATACCTTGGAGCAAGTAACGATACTAAAGGACCTAGATTTAAAGGGCTGAAAATGAAGGAAAAGTGCAGCCTACAACTGAAGGAACCAAGAGGGGATGGATACCAGGAAAGGAATTAACAAATGTCCACTACTAGAACTATGCACAAATTTATATTTTAAAAAACTGAAGGCTGCTTCTCTTCACCAAAGTACCTATGTTGTTTTTTTCAAAAACATATTCTTCACAACATCTCTGAGTGTAAAGCCTCAAAATTAGAACAAATTTACCAAAGGATCAAATAAAGTATTCATAGGACATAGCATGAAACAAGAGCTAAAGAAGAAATGTAAAATTCAAGTTCATGGCAACTTAGAAAAATGTGACACCAGGGAGGTATGAAGCTTTCTGAAGACTTATGATTTTAGATGGCAGATAAAATCAAAAGACCTAAAGACAAGTCCACACTTGGGAATACCTAATAGATCTAGAACACTCCCTAGAGGACAATATGCTCATAAAACAATTACTATATTGAAAACAATAAGAATTTCTACTATAAAATGCAATTAGTCTACAATCTCAAAATTTTGAAAAATATATACCTATTCTGGACTAAAAAACAAAAACAAACCTATGGCTTATATGAAACAAAAAACTTTTCTTATATCAAATGAAAGATTGAAATCCATATTACATGTGGAAAGCTATATATATGGCATGCCTATATATACACAATATTCCTTCTTTCCTTTTTTTAAAAATTTTATCTCCAAAAAGTATTTACTTAACACCTCCTAGATATATCAAATGCTTTGCACTATGGTGGATAGCAGGATAAACGAGATGCAAAACTGACCCTTAAGAGCTATTTAGAAAAGAAAAAAATGCTAACATAGCTATAAAGGAGGTAAAATATAAAAGTTATAAGGAAATGCCTTATAAAATAAGGTTAAATGAAAGTTAAGAAAGAAGAGGAAAACATACTAGCTTGAAAATCCTGGGCAGGAGCTACAAGTGTTTTTGCTCCAGCAACTAGCTAGTAGTTTATGGCATACAGTAGGAATTCAAAAATTATTTCATGAACAAATAGAATGAGGAAAGAAATTAGAAAACTATCTGTAAAACTGGTTATGCAACAAATGGATGAGCAACTATTTAAGTCAGATTAAACAAAAGGTAAGATTTTAATTTTAAAAAGATGTGAACAGGTGATTCCAGGCCAGCCAAAGGAACCTCCAAAGCAAGTGCATGAAAGAGGGAAGCAGTATGGCATACCTAGAGAATAAACAGTAGGCAATAAGATTTGGCTGAAATATAAAACCGTATGAAGAAAAGCTGATGGGGATGAAGCTAGAAAGGATGGCTGGGAAGATCAAGAGGGTCTTAAATGCTATGTCAAGGACTTATGTAAGTCCAGAGTAACCACTGAGGGTTTTCTAGCTGTTTAAGTACATTAATCTAGTGGTAATATATAGAATGGTTTGTTGTTTGTGCTATTAATGCATATCAAAAGCCAGACATAAAATTGAAACCTGGAACTATAACAATAGCTGACAAAATAGAAAAAAGGAGAGATATGTTAGAAATTACAGAGCTGGAAGGAACAGCTAACAATAAAGGAGAGCTGAGGGAGAGTAGAGAGACAAATATATGATAAATACCATTAACACAGCAAATGAAAAGGGAGAAAGGGCAAGTTTTAAGGAAAATTACAAAAGTTCTATCTGAAGTATGTGAAAAACATTCTGGTAGATGTGTTGTTCAAAGGACAGCTGGAATCTCAGGTCTAAGCTCAGTAAAGACAGCAGAGGTAACAAAGTAGATTGAAGAGTCATTGGCATTGTGGTCAGAAGCAATGGGAGTAGATGACAGTGCTAGAGAATGAAGAAGGAAAAAGAAGTCTGAAGAAAGAACTTGGAATACACTTATATGTAAAGAAAAGGAGAAGGAATACTGAGATGGGAGAAATAGGAAAACAGTGTTACAAAAGTCAAAATGAGCGAATTCCAAGATGGAAAGAATGACAAATAGTAAAAATAATGAAGTAAGGCATATGAATGGGAATAATGATTTAAAAAAACAAAACAAAAACAAAACCAAGTGTGTTTTAAAGGCATATGCAGCATGATATAATGGAAAGGACAGGAGTTAGAGATGGATGCATACGGATTCACGTTCCAGTTCTTCCACTTTCTAGCATTACTTACTACCTTGTGCAAGTTATTGAACCTCTCTAAACCATAATTTCCTTGTATGCAAAACTGATATGGCATTTTGCAATAGTCAATAGATGCAAAGTTCCTAGCCTAGTGGAAAGACAATGTTTTACTCAACCTTGAGTTAACATCATCATGATAAAGGCAGTTTGTCATTCATTTCTATATTTCCTGCCACGCTTTACAATTCGGAAACTAATAAATTTTTATTAAATTATATTAGTAATAGCAAAATCAAATATTATGTGTATTGTTGAAAATAAGCTATACTTATATAAAAGAAAAAAAGGAATATAATTTCATTTTTGAAATGTCTTCATTTTTGGTTTAAGCCTGAAACAATGTCTTTTATTTCTTCTCTATCACCAAAGCAGTGTTAGGAAGATGATCAATACATTCTTTTTGACTAAAATATGTTTTCATTAATCTTTGCTCTCTATTCATTTTCTACATGAAAGTATAACTACAATGGTCAAAAATTTAGTAAAAAATGAACTACTGTGTTTTATACTTTAACAATAAATTTCAGTGGCTATGGTACTAACTTCCATAAATATATAAACCATGTCCAGAAGTCCCCAACCTTTTTGGCACCAGGCACCAGTGTTCCTATGAGAATCTAATGCCTGGTGATCTGATGTGGAGCTGAGGCGGTGATGCTAGCTCTGAGGAGTGGCTGCAAATTCAGGGGAAGCTACTTCTTGGCCTGCAGTTCACCTCCTGCTGTGCAGCCTGGTTCCTAACAGGCCACAGACAGGTACCCAAGCGCAGCCCAGGGGCTGGGATCCCTGTAGACTAATCAAAAGCCTTTTAAAGAAGTCTCACTGTAAAATGCTCTTAGAATACTGCAATAAGCTAGTAAATTTTTCCTAGAAGTCCTAGTGAAAAAGTTACTGCTTATATTACTCTTGAAGGTAACGACTAAAATACTTATCAGAAGAAAAGGAATTTAACGAGACCTTAGAAATCTAATGTAGTTTTTCTAGAATAAAGTCAACAGCAGCATAAAAAGAGCAAGAGTCATAAACAAAGGCCACTTGCCTATCTACACAATTATGTAAAATTGCCTTACAGAGGAAGGTAAATCTTAACCAAAGAGACAACTTCTTACCATACTTGTCATATTGTTCTGACTCACGTTTGCAAGTTTTAAATAAAGCATGAAAGCTAATTTATTTATATAAAACATAAATTATATTATGCTTGAGGGAAAGAACACGATTGTAGCATGAGCAAACTTCTCTGACCAATGTCAACAGGAAAAAAACTATAGAACATTATAAAGTACTAAACCAAAATAACTCCTAAGTAGCATGTAAACATTACTCAGCTCTCATTCTTCGCTGTCTTAAGGTCCTGAAAATTAGATTTCCCTACAAGAAGAGCCAAATGATTTGGGCCTCAGTCCCTAATCAGCTGGTTAAAGAGAGAATCCTGTCATGGTTAAGTAAAAGGCCTCTCTTTCAGCATGGACCTCCTTCTCCCGCATCTCCAGCCTGCTAACACTGGACAGTGAGGAACTGTACCACAGGACCTTTGCTTAATTAGGCAAAAATCCCTGCCAACCAACTTCTATGAGTGAGGTCTGACTGGGCAAGAGGAAACTTAAAAGTGCATGGCTGAAATGACTACTTGCATTTTATTATTTATACCATTACGGATTGCACGTCATTAAAAAAAAAATCCATCCAAAACCCTAATTGTGACCATCTCAACTCAAATGACCTTCATTCCCTTTGCTCTTCTACCACCGACTCCCTGGACTTCATCATCCTCTAGTGCAGTACTATTTGGCAATCTGAAATCCAATATTTCCACTATAATCCCAATCCCTAGCCTTCTAGGTCTCACTTCCCCAACTCAATTGCTCTTTGATTAAATAAATTGGTGCTGCTGGTCCCTTAACACTTCCATCTTCTTCCAATTAATCAAAATTTTGTTGGATTTCCTTCTTCGGGAATCCAACCTAGAGATCATGATCCATCATCTCAACCACTTTTCCTGCCATGACTCAAGTGTTTCAAGTTAATTTCTCCTCCAATTTTTCAAAGTGATCCACTGCTCCTCTCAAACATCCTACCAATCACTTCTTCCATCACTAATTACTCACAGCAACAAGCTTGTTTCCTATCTTACCAAAAAAAGAGGTCAGAGGTCAAACTGTCCAAAACTTCCTCTCTCCACTATGCCCCTCATTTGAATTCATCACATTCAAACCTGTTTTTCTCCTTCACCCTTCTTCTAGCAGAAAAGAATGTGATCCTTCTCAGATTGAAAGCCAATTCATACAGTATGCCCGTGAAACTCCAGCTTTCTCAGGGACCTTACTCTAGCAAGTACTCCCATTCTCTCCCATATCCTTAGTCTGCCCAGCTGCCTCTTTCCCTTTAATGCTGTTGTTTACTAAAGTTCCTTCTTTAGCCCCAATACATACTCTACACACTCTTCCTGGCCTATCTTATCTTCTCCTATGGTTCTTACTATCATGTATAGACTGATATTCCTAAATCTGAAATTCTAAACCTTTCTCTTAAATACTAAACCATCATTTTCAAATACCTATTGGTCAGTAACACTTGGATGTCACATATAAATCTTAAACTTAATATATTCATAATTACTCATTTTCCTCCCATATTCCTTCTAGTGATCCGCTGCTCAGTCTCCCAAGCCAGAAACCAGAGAGGCATCATAGATTTCTCTGTCTACATATGCAAAAGGTCACTGTGCTCTAATAATTTGACCTGGTCTCTTTTTAATCCATACTCTCTTTCACCAATGTCTACCACAATGCAAGTAACTTCCTGTATACCTCTACTGCTACCTCAATGCAGGCAATCATCACTTTTTAAAATCTTTGCTTCAGTCTTAATCCTAATTGTTCCCACCAATACTGTTATGGTAATGTTACTAGATATGAATTTGATCATATACTCCCTCCCTTAAAGTTTTAACAGCTTCTAATCACCTTCAGCATGGTATTTATCTTGCGTGGAATATAAATATGTGCTTTTTCATCTGCCTAGAATGACTCCACCACCACTACCACCTTCTTCTGTTGGCTACCTTCTACTCATCCTATAAAGATTCAGCTCAAGAATTACAAACTCTGACCACACTTCGGTATTCAGTTAGATTCCCTGTACCTATTTCCACAGAGTTGTGCCTGTGAATAGGTAATGACCAAAAAGTTTTTATTCATTAAATACACAAACATAAATTTCAAAGGTTACTGTCTCTGAAGGCCACTGACTATCAATTATATAGAAGTGATTTTACAAAGCTTTAATTTTTAAGACAAAAATATTTTTCCATACAAATATTCCAGAACAAATTAGCTAGTACACTTATGCTAAAAAAAAAAAAAAAAAAAAAGGGAAGAAAAATTATGGCACTGAAGCATGAAAATTTATATTTAAGGACAAAAAAAAATAAGCAGGGGAAAAGAGGAAGGACTATTGCTGTTATTATTTAATTACTCCTCTTATAAAATAACAATAAATTATAGCCACTTTAAGAACTATTTAATATTCATTCAAAGAACAGATTTATAAATAAAAACAATATGGAGAAAAATGCAGAAATCCAAAGATAAGAAAATATTAGTATGTAACCCACTATCCTTTATCAATATGCTTTCCTTCTGTTTTTCTAACAGATTTGAGATCTTTAAAAAAAAAAAATCAAGTATATCATTAATTTAAATTACATATAGCCAAGCACTGTGGTCAAAAAAGAACCTTAAAACAAGACTAAATACAGAATGCCTCAATTCATTGTACCTTGCTTAAAAAGCATTGGGGAAGGAGACATCTCTTCTAAAGCACATATGCAATTAGCACTGTACTGTATTAAATTATAAGTGGTGCATAATGGGTATTTTCAGGTAACATTGTGAAGATACTGGGAGAGTGTTAACTAGCAAACCAGTATACACACCGAAAAGCCTTTAGAAAGACTTTGCCTTAGGGTCTACCAAGCATCCCTCCCCCACAAATAAATAAAACTAAAAACATTTTGGTTCCTTAAAAAAAAAAAAAAAAAAAAATTCAGCATTGCTATTACATTACTAGGAAAAATTTAATTCAACAAAAATATTTCTTTTAAGTCAAGAAATATCCTAAAACATCATCACTATTAGGCTAATTCATTCTTGTTTTAAACTTGTAACATACTCTAAGTCATTTTTAAATTCCTAAAGTAGGGTCTTAAACAAAATAGAAGTGCCATTGGTTCAACAGTCAAAGTTCTTACATTCAACAAATTTTTACAGAGTGTGTACTAGACATGAAATTATGTATCACAGATAATCACACCAATTACTTTGGTATTACCTCAAAGACTAGGTGTAGTCACTAAAAATCTCTTTAGCCAATGTTCAAGTAAAAAAGCCAATGAGCTTTATTAAACGTTTCTAGAAAAAAATTGAGTTCTAGAACTTTGTGAGTTGCCTGTTTGGAACTCTGAATGCATTTTCCAAAAGAAATAATGTAATAAATAGCAACTAAATTCCCAAGCTAGCCCACAAAGGCCTATAATATACAGGAATCATAATTTTTAGATTACTTATAATAACAGTCAGTTCTATATATTATTGTTAAAATTACAAAATAGGATTTGACATTTTCTAAATAAGAGCATTTATCTTACAATTGAAAGTCTATTTTTTAAAAACTGTTTGTTATAACTTTTAACAGATTAGAATAATGAAAAACGATATCAAAACAAACTACTGAATATCTGAAATAAAACATATCACACTAGTCATCTTTCCAAAAGTGGCACATCTGGTTTGATTCATTGGGCAATTTTTGCTTTATTAAATACTAGACAGTATCTGATGAAGACTGATGAAACCAAAGTACTTACAGAAGAGTTAAGGTTCCTTCGAAACCTAAAATCCAAACTTTATTGGGTAAGTTCTAATTACAGAACCTTTATAATAATAAAGGTAGAACATTTAAATAAGCATGAAAATATTTCAAAATTCCTTGATGAACTTTCATGGCAATTAGTAAATGAAACTGCAGGTATACCAAACTATGTTAAACAGAAATAAAAATAATTGCTTGCATAAAAATATCACTGAAATATCTTATTTCAGAAGTAAGAAATTAAACAGCAGCATTCTTTAAAAGTTTAAGAGAAATAAAATGGCACCTTAAGAGAAAGAGACAATAGTAACTAAATGTTAAAAACTTCAATTCGGGAAATATTTGGAGAATTTAATATGTATATATTATTAACTTGAGCCTCTTTAATAATACCCTTTTTGTTCTGAGGACTTTCCCATCATAATCTAATAAATCTACCCTTTAACCCCATTTAACATGCTGAAAGATAACTCAAGCTCAAAAGGATAAGATGTATTGCTAGCACAAACTTCCCACTCATAACAAGGATTAACATGGTTACTGTGGGTCTTCAGTATATGTTGTAAGTTAGGTTTCTCTGAATAATTTATTAATACTTCATGGGAATGATACAGAAAGTTGCATGACAACATGACAAGAAGGAAAGCTACTTCCACTGAGCGATATATACTATAAACGTGAAGAGCACAGATTTTACCACAACGTTGCATATTAGTTTTTAGAAACAACAAACAAGTTTTCCAATTCTGGCTTGGCTAGTTTGGAGTTTGAAAAAAGGCCAGAAAAGGCGAGGCCAGAAAAGGCTAAATAAGCGCACACTGCAAACTTTATTCCTAACTCCAAAAAACAGGGGAGTAGAGAAAATCGAAGCACTTAGACCTCTCCAAAGGGAACTATAAAAGACGCTTTGGGAACCCAGAGACTCGCAAATTTGGAAAGGTGAAGGCCAAATGAAAATCAGACAGGGTTGGAGGACGGCTGTGAAAGACTGGGTCTGACAGGACCAGGCGGGCACGCTCACCGTGCCTTGTCCCGACGTCGCCCGAAGCTTACCTCCTTGACAGGCGGAAATTTTTTCTTGCATTCCAGGGACAAGGCCCGTAAGTCGCTCTGCATATTCTCCAGCAGCTTCTTCATCGCCTCGGGGCTGTTGGTGCCGGACATGATCCACCAAGCTCTCAGCCAATTTCTAAGCGGCGCAAACGAACTCTGGCACTGTCAGATCCTTGGGGAGACAGGTAGCACTCCTGGAGCCTCCTGCCCTTCCGCTGCCCACCTCTTGGGCTCTGTGGGGACTCCGCCAGGCCTCGGCTGCCTACTCCGAGCGTGCCCGAGCGCCCCCCGGAGCCTCCTCGCAACTCCCCCGGCTCCTCTCCGAGGCGCTCCCCGCAGTCGCCCGGCCCCGCTAGGCCCCGCCGGCTCCAACCGAGGAGCCCACAGTGCGGGCAGGTCCCTCCCGCTCCGCGGGGCCCAGCCACACCGGTCGTCAGCAGCCAACCTAGCCAGAGCTTCAGCACCGGCTCCCCAAGCCCCCAAGACTCGCGGACGCCATTAGCCGAGTCGCCCACAATTCCGAGCGCGTCGGGGACACGTCAGCCGCACTTCCGGGCACCGTGGCCACCGCCCCCGCCGAGGCCAACCCGGGCCGGCGAGCCGCGGGCAGGGCGTGGTCAGGGGGCGTGGTCACGCTCGGAGCAAGTTCAGTCCCGGCGGGGCGCCTTCCCCAGCCCCAGTACCAACTCGAGCGGCCTTAACAGACCGTTTGCCTCCTCAAAATTTGCTTCCTTTTTGGTGACAAGTGTCTGAACGGGGCCCCGGGGACTCCTTGGCGTCTCTCTTCGCGTATGTTTGTATTAAATTTTATTTCGGTGTAAACAGTTTGTTTCTTCTTCATTTTTGCCCACTGGAATCTCTGGGCGAGTGGCCACAAATCCACGCCTACCTCCTGTTAATTGTTTATTCCTCCCCCCGCCCCCCCCCCCGCCCGGGCACCTACGTTGGAATCTCGCCAGAGAGTTGTACAAAGCATACTACTGGTGCACTTACTGCGGAGTAATCATTTATTTTTCTAACCTATACAACGAGAGATAAAGCTGCCCTCTGTTTCAGACCCTCCACTGACTTTCTATTTCATCCAAAGGAAAAGCTAAAATTCTTTGATTTACCTACCGCCTGTTTTCTTCTCTGCTGTATCTCAAGCGCCTAGAACTGCTTGGCACGTACTTGATCAATAAATATTTGTTGAATGAATAAATACTAAAACCAGTGTTTTCACGCTAAAATTAGGCTCCGATACAAAAGCCTTCATTAGGTCTGAAGTGCCAAATATATGTGGGGCAAAGTTAAACAAAATTCGTATGTGCTCGGAAGATCTAGATTATGCTATGCCTTTGTACGAGACATTTTGCAGCTGCTGAGTAGGAAGCAGAGGAAGCCTGAACCAGGGTAGAGGTAGGAGATTGAAAAATGAACACCTGCAGACAACTGAGCTGATGACACCTTTTCAGGATGGAGACTGAACTATGAGATTTTCAATGGGTGGCAATGTTTGGCTGTAAAATAAGAAGAACTTGCACCACAAGTACTTTGTAAACTAAATAACTTTTTTTCCTTCTGAGAAGAACCAGAGAATGGATGAAGGCGGCAGATGCAGTGGCAGAATAGGGTACTCCTAGAACAATAATTTGGATCATTTGTGCCTGCTACACAACTGGGAAACTTGACAGTCTCTATAGTACAAGCTTCATGTATTAAAAGCTGTAAATTTAGCAAAAAAAAAAAAAAAAAAAAAAAAAAAAAACAAGCTTAGTTGGAATTTGTGGCAGACATTTTTCTTAAGGTCCCAAGGAGCTTTTAAAAATGACTTGTAATAATTGGGGCAGTAATCTAGGATCAAGATCCTGCCCAGTGCCTTTCTCTATGTAGCCAATTTTTCTTTTGAAACTCAATTGTTTTATTAGTAGTAAATTTGGAATGATTGACTCAAAATCATCTTTCCTGGAGTCTTTTACATCTCTATTACATATAGTTGAGGGAATGCAATTGGAATTCATTAATTAAAAGCAATACTTATAATGATTTGAAAAGCCAAAATTTTCTTAAGGTGTAGCTATTACCTATATCTAGTATTCTGTAAATTTCTTTTTAAAAAACAAACACAAATAGTTTTCTGCATTGCACAAGAGACTGTACTGCCCCAGAAGCAGTTCTTGCCTTTATACCAAAACCAAGCAAGTTAGCAGAGTTAAAAATAATTTTTGGTTCTATAGGTTAATAAATGAGCCAAACTCAAAAGTTAGCATTCTGTAAAACAGAATCATTTCTCTTTTTGTAGCAAAAAAAATATTCAAATATGTATGAATATGTATTATTGTTCTCAAGTACCCCAAGAAGTATTTTCAAAATTATAACACACCTATAAGTGTTGGTATGAGTGTAAAATGGTCTTCTGTGGCTACAAAATCTGTCTTCATTGAAAATTATGTTAATAAACACCTGATAAATTTAATCTTTTATTACCATAAGTAATGTTTTTGCAGCATCATCAAGTAGTAGTTATGCCTCTGGCTCTGATGTCAAAAAGACCTCAGTTTGAATATTAGCCCTGTTAGTTCATACGTAGGTGACTCTAGCAAATTACATAATCTCTCTAATCTTCAGTTTCCACATCTTTAAAAGAAGAAAATACAGGTGCTTTCCTCATGAGGTAGTTCTAATATCTACATGAGATATTGCAGATAAAGCACAAAGCCTGGCACACACTAAGTATTGAGTAAAAATGTTTTAAATAGGTAGCAGAAAAAGATAACTCTTTGCAATCATCATTCAGGCTATTAACTTCTAAATAGACTTAATTATCAGCAAATTTTAACCTTCTATTTGAAAACTAACAAACCCATGTCTTTTTCTGAGCCTTTGTTATGAATCTTTTAGAAAATTTATCTATTTAACAGCGAGCATGTATTCATGTGTAACAAGAAAACTTGTTTAATATTCTGAACTATCTGTATCAGTTTAATGATGAAATATAAATATTACTCAATATACCTTTCTAGTTTTTCAATTCCTCATTTTTCACTATCATTCATTTTTTCTCCTCTTGGAATTTTCTCTCTTCTACCTTCTACTCCTTAGATATTTGTATTTCCTAGAATTCTATTCCCTACTTTTTTTCTTCTTATTCTCCTTAAGTGATCTTATGCACGCCAGTGACTTGAACACCACAAATCTATTCATATCACCCCGTATAACCTCCATATTGATAAATACCAATAGAACGTTCAGATTAACGGAAATATCATAATAGACACCACTTGAGTTTACTTATCTAAGGGATACAGAAAGAAATGTAGATTCAATATCAGCTAAGAGATAAAAGTGCAAGCTTCTAAACCTTCCGAATACTCAGACCTTTTGTAATACTTAACATTAGACCTTGTGAAAACTTCATTTCCCCTTCCGATCCTAGCCTTATATACACAAAGCTAGTCTGGTGCTGTACATAGCCTTCTCTAGAGACCACCTCACTTAGACAAGGTAGCTAGCTCATCAATCTCATGTTACACAATGCACAACATGATAGCTAAGGTGCAATACAGAGGATATTCAGACTGAACAAATCCTTTATTCTTAAATTTCCTAGGCTAACAAAGCCTGGTCCAAGTAAGTTCCTGAAGTTAGGCCTATGGGAATAAAATAAGAAACTGTTGCCAGATATCTCTGAAAATCATATCAAGCCCTTATACACAAACTTGTAACCGCAGAGCTCTAATGTAACTTCCGGACATGAATATTCCACTACCTTCTGGACACATTTACCTGGAAGTCTCATTGGCACCTAACACTCCTCCCCCAAAAGGAGTTGGTCTTTTTTATATTTTACCTTTCTCAATGAAAGGCACCACTATCCAATTGCCCAGATCAGGAAACTAAGAATCGGACTTGACTCTTCCTACTTCCTCATCCACTACATTTAAGGGGTATCAAATTCTACTCATTCATTTCCTTTTCTCAGTTATCACTAGCTTGGTTCAGGCCATCACTGGTTTAAAACAAGTTTCCAAAGTATAATCTCTACCTCTAGTCCATTTTTAATTTATTTTCCACACTGCTTCCAGAGTCCTCTTTCTAAAATGAAAATATGAACCCCTTTTATGATTTTCATATTGAAGTCCAAACTACATGGTGTACTAGTTAGATTCTTTAAGATACTTCAAGTAGTAGGGGGTCAAAGAAATAATGCATGAGAAAATAAGAGGGATAGGAATTTCACAAAATCAGTCCCTATGGGAATATATGAAAAGCTCGGCTTCACAGAGCCTAGAATGTAGTTTGAGGACTAGAAAGTCCTTTTGGCATCCGTAATTAATCTGAGCTGTGAATGTATTTGGCTTGCTTCCTTCTCCCTCCTCCAGTGCTTAAGTATTACCAAGGCACATCTCTACTCTGTCTCTGCTAAGATTTCTCCTGCCTCTACCAATAAATTGCCTCAATCCTAATTCTCTGTGTACAAGAGAATTGTACCATGTCATGGCCTCTGCTGCTTTTCTTCTTTCTCTTTGTCTGTTTGGCTTCCGTCTCACTTCTTTACCAACTACATACTTTCTCTTTATGTATCACATCCTAATTTCTAAAGAAAGAGAATCTAACTAGTTCAGAAAATCTAATATAGATAATGTATTCTGATTTTGCTATGCTTTTTAACCCCTAAGTAACTCAAAAGAATACAGATCAACTGTCCTTAGAGCATGAGACACCCCTGATTCAAACAGCTATGGTCAAGGGCAGTTGGTTTATGTGGACAGGGTAAGGGGTTCACGTAGTACAGAACATGGGCATCTATCCTGAAGAAAAAATATCAGAAATCAATTAATTGAATGAACTAATAAGAAATTTTATTTGCAAATATGTTTGGAAATGCTTTCTTACCCAGTTTATCAGTAATTATATTTTAAGTATTATTTATAAGTTAAAGTTTCTTATGTTTGGAGATTAAAATTGTTGAACTCAATAGCTACTATGAATTTTAGATTTGTTTTAGTCTCTATTATTTTTTTCATTAATATTTTTATCATTAATTCTCTACTCTGAATTACTTTTCCTGAAATTAATTCATTTTATAGTTTTCTTTTTCAAAGAATTTTACTTAGTCTCTTGGTACATGCTTTCCATGTATTTCTTAAAACATATTCTCAAAGAATCCTTTAAGCTTTAATATTCAGAATTAAAAATTATAACTTACTTAGTGACTGGTCTAAATTACATACTGATGGAAGAATATGATGATTTCTTTACAGAATAATGAAATGATTACAAAAGACAAATTAGGAGTCAAGAACTTATAATTTACTGTTTCAAATACTATGCTCCTAGATGTAAGAATAAGTTGTTTATATGTTTCTTATGATTACTCTCCAAAAATTTTTTTTAACATTTTCTTTTCTGTCTTTATTGTAACTGCTTTCAGAACATAAAAATGATTCTTTTATGTGATACATCAAAGTTTGGTTCATGTTGTATGGAATGGCACTAACAGTGACATAACAGTGAAGGAACAGGTTTATAGCAAGATAGTCATCTTTACAACAAAACTTCTCTTAGCTGGTCCTTCTCTAACTCATTGTATCAGTCAGCTACTAGAGTGCAAATGGTACAGAAACAGTTCTGCTGTGAAGAAGCAGAAGCAACACTCACCCCTAATAGATGTCCTCCACTCCTAACAGCTTACAGAATGTTTTAACCAGCAAAGGGAGGAGGGGCAGAACACAGATTTGCCAGTTTCTTTCTACATTACAGAAGTAGAGATTGAAATACTATCAATGTCATTCATTACCTCTTCTAGATTGACTCATCCCTGAGACCCTCTTATTCCAGCCTGCACTATTGGAGCAGTGCCCTCTCATCAGGCATACTCATCAGGCAGCTCAGCAGTTCTTGACTGGGGCCATCCCCTCCATCCCCCCTTGCACTGGGGCATTTGGCAATGTCTGGAGACATTTTGAACTGTCACAACTTGGAGAGGGAATACTAATGGCATTTAATGGGTAGGGCAAGGGGTTCACATAGCATAGAACATGGACATCTACATTCTAACTGATCTCTGATAAGTTTTCTTCAGCATAGATGTCCATGTTTTGACCATAGGGCTTGTGCTAAACATTTTACAATGCACAGGGTACACCTTACCCCTGGCCTTGAGAAAAAGACGTATTCAATTCAAAATGTCAATAGTGTGGAGATCGAGAAACCCTGCATTTGGCTTCAGGTTCACTGCTTCATTCTCCTATGTCTGAAATCCTGGTTTGGAACCTGTGTGGTACCCCCCATTCTCTAAGATCATCCTTATGAATCCAAGACCTCTCCTCAGACTGAATTAGTTCCTGAACCCCAGCCTCATGTCATGCCCACCCGCCTGGATCTCAGAATATTGTCTGCTCCTAAGTCCCTATATCTAGGAGCTTTGCCTGCCAACACGGCTGAGTAGGTTCCTCTGGCTGGATCTTCAAGTCAGTTATCCATCCTGAATATTAATATCATCTGACGTTTGTTAATCTGTTCTTGGATATCAAATGCCACCTCCTTGTCTAGACTTCTTGCTATGGCTGCTGTTTAATTTTTCTCTTCTGACCAGTTCTTCCCACTTCTCAACCTACTGCTTTTTCACCAAATGGGCACATGTAATTTCACACTCTCATCCTTCCTGGTTAGCCCCATCTCAATGTAGTTAACAAATCTATGCCCAGTTGCTTGACTAGACACCTCAAAATGTGCTTTAGAGTTAAAAAAACATGTCCCATAAAGCCAATTATAGAGGTAGGAAATCATATTGTTTTAGCTCAAAATTTCCTAACTGGAAAAATCAGGAGAAAAGTGTTCCATACAAAGCAGCATTCAGACTAGGTTTGTCTTATAATTTCTTCTCTTAGTCTTAAGAGAAATAACAGTTACTATTTGTGGAGCAACTGTGTGCGAAGCCTTATCTTAAACATATTTACTATCTCATTTAATTTAACCTTTGCAAAAAATCCTGTGAATTAAGAATTACTGTTTCTCTTTTACAGAGGAGGAAATTTAGGCTCAAAGAGATTAATTCGCTTACTAAAGTTTCTCTAGCTAGCAGAAGTCAGAATTTCATCTCTGGTTTTTTGACTCTAGAACTTGTATTCCTACTTCATCTGTATTTCAGAAGTGACAGGTTGTCCCATGAAAAATCTGGTAAAGCTTGAGGCCTGTCTCCTCCCTTAATCTATTTCCTGAATATCTTATTGATTGGAATCATCCTTTCAGATTGATTATTTGTTTAGAAAGAAAGAACTTTATGTAGGTTTATCATAAGATTCAATTTCCATATAGTCCATTTAATTGTAACATATATCCCATTTAATTGTAAGATTATTTTTATGTCTCCATGCTATACTGTAAGTTCTGCAGTGGAAAAGCCCTTGTATTATTCATAGCTATACTTCTGGTAAAAACTTCAATAAACATTTGTTTTAGTTAAATGGATTCTTGTTCTCATAGAGGAACAAAGGTGCTAAGAAGGTTATCAAGATATGAATTCAAGCAAAGAAAAACAAAATAAGGAAGGGACTAGGATGTACACACTGGGTAATCTGCTCCCACAGAGAAGACTGATATAAACCTGGTAGAAGTGAGGGCCGCCATGTACCTGCCACCATACATCTTTTCCCAAACAGCTGCTTCCTTTCCTCAAAAAATATTTGTTAAGTGAGTGAGTGCATGAGTGACTGAGTGAGTAAATAAATGCTGCTACTAGGATGAGATGTCTTTCTTCGAAATTTAAGACCTCACCTGTAAAAATACCTGGCCATTGAAAAAACAACGATATGTAGTATATGGTTTGTGCCAGAAGTAAATATCTCATATCTTTGAAATATAAATTGAGTAACAACCAAGAATTCTTTGAGATTAATTAAAAAATATTGATTCTCGACTAAGACTTGGTTACTTTGCATGCAGTAATAGATGACCTTTTGTTATCTAACTCCCCTCTCCCTCCAACTTTTCCCAATTCTCCCACTTCCAGTCCTCAATACCCCAGGGCATGTTATCTGCTCTGCAAAAACAACAGGAGAAAGAAACTTTAAAGACAGGAATTTAATGGATTTTTGGGGGGTTCCCTTCCCCAACAGTCCCATTTCCCAGTTACCTGCTTTATAAGCCTGGCTCTACCATTAGCCATACCTACAGCTAAAAGCCACACATTTAGAATCATCAGTATTCCAACAGGAATAGCAGTGCATTTATTTCTCAACAATTGATATTTTCTTTTTTCTAATGTTTCCATTTTAATGGTGGTATGCTCTGGTTCTTTCCAAGACACAAAGCTGGATCTTTGTGGAGTTATAAGGGATGAGAGATAGAAAGGACATTAGAGATCATCTAACCTGCTTGTTTTATAGAAATGCCCAAGGCCGCAGATGACCCAAGCTAGTCAGTGCTGATGTAAAATGTAAAATTCCTAGAATGCTGCTTGCAAATAATTGTTGCTCAAAAAGCATGAGCTCTATGTCTTCTTCATACTTAGCCAAGAATAGCCAGAGAATATTTTCTCTCACTATATTTAGGCATTGAATATTGCACATTTTCTTTTTAAGACACTTGTGAGCAGTTGGCTTTATTTTTTAAAAAAATTGTTGGCAGGGCCAGACATTAGTCAAAATGGTGGAGAACGGAGTTCCAAGGACACATCCCTCCACGGAAAAACCAAAACAATGAATAAAACTCTCAGAATCAACTTTGTCAGAACTCTGGAAAATAGTCAAAAGATTTACACCAACCAAGAGAACATTGGAATCTAGAAAAAAGTGACTTAATCCACTGGGAGATGTTTGCAGTATTTTAATTTAGCCTTGTCCCACCCACTTCCCCAGCATAGCTGTGGGTCTTCTAGATGGCAGTTCATGTGCCTGGTGTGAGTACAGGTGCTGAAGAGAGGAGAGTGGACCTTGTTCCCACGGAATGGTGTTTGCTAAGATCTGTCTGGGAGTTCCCTGAAGGAACTGACACAACACAATTGCCTTTGTTTTGCCTAATTTAGAACTCTCTCAGGCAGAAAAGAAGCTAAGTGAGGGCTTTCTTCCAAAACCATTGCAAGGCAAAAGAACACATTAAGGACTCTTTCTCTTGACTATAGTCTATATATCTAGCTATGTATATGTATACATAAATTATATATTATACTATATTTACTATAAGTATATAAAGGTAATTTATATATGTTTAGACTGTGTTTATATATTCATATACATATGAATGCGCACACACACACACGCATTTAAACCTTGAACTGGGGGATCATTTTACAGAGTGGGTGAATGAATCTGATCTTTCACTGGTGGCACATGAGTGTCCAGCATCTTCACCTTCCCGCTAACACTTCACATTACTAGACTTCTTGCATTTTGGCAGTCTGATGGATTTAAAGTCTTATCTCACTGTTTTAATCTGTATTTATCACTTTCTAATGATTTTGTACATCTCCTTATTCATGTGTTAGATATTTGGGTTTCATTTCTGTGGATTTGCCTGTGTTTTCCACTGGGGTTCCAATAAATGACTTGGAGACATTTCTCATATACTCCAAGTATCGGCATCTCATCAGTATTAGACAGTAAGAATGATATTTCTTAATTTGCTATGTGTTTCTTAACTGTTCACCAGGTCCTTCAGTGAAAATAAATCCTTGATTTTAATAAAGTCAAACTTTATCCAGGTCCTGGAACAAGGGGTTCTTCATCACTTTTCCTCACCATTTCTTCATCTTAAGGTGTGTGCTTCCAGGGAGTCCTTCCCTACCTTCAATTTTCTTTAAGCTGCTTAAGTTGAAGAGCCATGAGCTTCTATTAAGTGAATTTGATTTTATCAGCCTACGCATGGGTCACATAAAGAGGAGCATTCTACCAATTAGTACTGATGTTTTTGAATAGCTTCTCTAAGTTCTGCATAGAGCCCACTCACAAAGCTGGTAACCGAAGTGGATACCATGCAGTCATCAGGATTAGGCCTGCATAATCCTTCCAGATGTTTTCTGATAACATGGTGATATGCCTATAATTAGAGATCGATTTGTGCTTGAATCTTTGAAAAGTCAGTTTTAGATGGGAAGGCTATAGGGATGGAATCTAAGAGTTATTCTTCATTGTCCTTAGCTGTATGAGGGACCGAGGTTTTATTCTGATTGAATTATGAGTATTCATTGGTCTTTTCAAACCATTAGGAGGCATCTCCAGGACCCACAAGAAATGTGACTAATTAATAAAAAGTCTGAAAGTCCTGGAGAATATGCCTCCAGGCATATTCTGAATTGTATGGATCATTTCTGTTTTTTCATGGTTCAGAGAAGTCCTTTATTATATCATATAAGGCAGATTGAAACCAATGCTTTAAAATTACTTGTTGAGGAGGGGCAACTGAGGTCCTTCGACTTTCCTTTCTTAAGTCCAAGTACCAGAGTAGTACAGCTAAGGTCTTTAGTAATTATAGGAACCTGGGGAGCCAGCAAAGTAGGAACAGGTTAGGGGAAGAATGGGTAGGTACAAGGAGTGTCAGGATATGGACGAAAAGAAGACAGGAAGGAGTTTGGAGTTGCAGATGGATAAGGGAGGGAAAGGAGGCAGGTATGAGTGTCTTTGAGGCTGGAGTGGATGAGGGAGCAATGGTTGAAAATGACAGGTGGATCCTTGAGAGGTTAAAATAGCTTCAAGTAACATAGATTGAGATTG
This sequence comes from Eidolon dupreanum, assembly GCA_028627145.1. NCBI lineage: Eukaryota > Metazoa > Chordata > Mammalia > Chiroptera > Pteropodidae > Eidolon > Eidolon dupreanum. The sequence goes on along the minus strand of CM053503.1, from coordinate 50,852,586 downwards.
TTAAATGGCCTGATTAAAGTGACAAAAATCACAAATTCTTTATACCAAGAAAAATGAGTAGACCATCATTTAGAGGGGGTTTTGGATACTTAGAATACAAGGGCCTCCTGTAGAATAACCAATTTGGGGATATACCAAGAAACAGAGAGAGAACATTGTAGCTCCAAACCATTCTTTGCAAAATTTTGACATTTTTGAAGATATCATCCTGCATTAGTGCTGTAGTGATGAAGCATATAGTCAAGAGGAAAGGAGCCTGGTAGAGTGAGAATCACTCATGGGATTAGGCTAGTATTAAAATTAAAAAAAGAAAGAAAGAAAGAAAGAAAGAAAGAAAGAAAGAAAGAAAGAAAGAAAGAAAGAAAGAAAGAAAGACAGACAGACCTCACAAAAGATCCAGGAGGATTCTCATTCAACAGAAAGAGTCAAGGATTGAATCCTAACTCAAAAAGAACCAAGAAGACTTCCATTCAGGAAAATTCTCACTCAGATAGAAAAGAGCCAGGAAATGTCTCTCTAAGTAGAAAGAGTCAAAGATTAAATGTTCATTCAAAAAGTGCTGAGATGTTGCTATGCAAAATAGTGTAACAGTTCCTCAAAAAATTAAAAATAGAATTATCATCTAACCCAGCAATTCCACTTCGTAGCACATATCCAAAAGAATTGAAAGCAGGGTTTCAGAGAGATATTTGTACATTCATATTCATATCAGCATTATTTATAATAGCCAAAAAGGAGGAAGAAACCCAAATGTTCATTGACAGATTAATAGATAAAGAAAATGTGGGCTATACATACAATGGAAAATTATTAGCCTTAAAAAAAGATGGAAATTCTGACACCTCCTACAACATGTGTCAAGGATGAACCTTGAGGACACTATGCTAAGTAAAATAAGCCAATCGCAAAAGGATAAATATTGTATGATTCCACCTAGATGAGGTATCTAGAGTAGTCAAACTCATAGAAACAGAAAGTAGAATGGTAGTTGCCAGAGTCTGGCAGGGGAACTGTTGTTTAATTGGTATTGAGTTTCAGTTTCTCCAAGATGAGAAAGTTCTGAAGATTGGTTGCACAAATATGTGAATATACCTAACACTACTGAACTATCCACTTAAAATGGTTAAGATGGTAAATTTTATACTATGTATGTTTCACCGCAATTTCTTTACATTTTTAGAGAGTCAAGATAACTTTTGTCCAGGAAGATTCTTGATCAAACAGAAAAGAATCAGGAAGAGCCCCATTCAGTAGAATCAAAGTAATTCCTTATGTGTTACCACAAATGTCTGGATGACTGAATTAAGAGTTGTGACTTAACACTGTGTGTTATCATGTCCCTCAAAAATTCATATTTTGAAGTCCTAACCCCCAATACATCAGAATGTGACTATAGAGAGATAGGGCCTTTAAAGAGGCAATTAAGGTGAAATAAGGTCACATGGTAGATCCTAATCCAATAAGACTGGTATCTTATAAAAAAAGATTTAGACACTGACACAACACAGGAACAATCATTTGAGGACGCAGTGAGGAGGTAACCATCTGTAAGACTAGTTACAAGCCTCAGAAAAAACCAAACCTGTGGATACTTTGATTTTGAACTTTCCAGCTTCCAGAATTGTGAAAAAACAAAGTTTTGTTGTTTAAGCCATCCAGTTCATGGCATTTTTTTATGGCAGCTGTAGCAGACTAATATATGATGGATCTCAATTTCCTCAGCCAGGAAGGACACAATGGATCTGAGAGGCCGGCATGAATTTCTAGCAAGAATATTTCTTTGAAGTCTTTTGTTCACAGTATTATACTTTTTTTTTCTTGTTGACTTGTCTTCTCATTCCGCCCTGCACATTTTTCTTTTTTGCTAAGAGAGGTATCAGTTTCCAACTGAAGAATCTATAATTAATGCTCTGGAAGACGTGAATTAGCAGCCAAGCCACCTCTCTTACATTTGCCAGAGCTTGGTAAACTTTTGGTTTTGATGGGTGGGAGGGATGACCCTGCTCACTGAAGGATTTGCAAGCTTATATGTGATCCTAGTATGCAATCTGGACTTACATGTAGTTTTGCAATCTGGATTTATATATATTTGTTACCATTCATTACTTTAAGACCATCATGTCTACTCTTCACTGTATAGACTTTTCTGAGGGTTAAGATTTATATAATATAAAAATAAGAGTACTGTGAGAACTTTGTCAATAGAGAAATGAAAACAAACTGACAAAATAACTCTCTACCAAATGCAAACCAAACTGGCAAAGTTATTCTTTTATGGCAAAATTGCCTTACACCCAATTAGTTGCATGGCAAAATGCTTGCAGCAAAGATGTTTAAGGTGAAACTGCCTAGAACCCCAATTAACAACCCCTCTGTGGGTGCCCTCTAACACTTTTCTATTTGACAACCTCTTGACAATAGGTGCCTGCAGAGTCCCATCCTCACTCACTGCTCTGTCCTCTTCCCCCTCATTTTCTCCTTTTCTCATTCCACTCTTACTTCACAATGGCTACCCTGACATCTCGGCTTTCATGCCCATGACCAGCCTTACTTCTACTACCAGCAGGCCCTCTAAGACTGGCCCCATTTTATACTCCCATTTTTCCCACTCACATTGATGGCCTTATCTCCTTTGCTTCAAAGGTATCCCTTGCCATGTAGCTTTGTTCATTTTCTATTTATCTCTTCTACCAGTTCTTACCTTTGCCACTAGAGTCCTGTCTCCTGACTCTCCCCATTTCCCCCTTTTCTAATTCTCAAATATGGGTTTCTCTTACTCACTAGAGCATTTGTAGCCTCTAGACCTGAATATTCTCCTCTATTGCTTTATTCATACCTCTGGGCACCTCTCCTTACAGCAGAGTGCTTTTTGCCCCAGACTCTACAGTTGTAATGGACTTTCATTTTACCTTCATGGCTTGTCTTTTCCCCTCTCCAGTGAAAGCACACTCAGATTCTTGGCCCCCTTTCCCTTCCCAGACTTCAATTTGTCTCTGAACTACATCTCCTCACCTGAAGGCACCCTCTCTCAGAACATAAATACCCATGAACCATGACCCAACCTATCAATCCCAGTGATTTATCGGTATTATTCTCCCCCAATCAGCCATCCTTTCTGCACCTTCAGCAGCAGCCTCTACTTTCACTGTGACTTAATCCGAGTCAATCCTCCATGTTCCATAGAGGTCAGCCTGCCCCCTTTCAGACTTACCAAGAAGAAAAGCACCCCCTTTGAACTCAGTTTTCATGCCTGGAAGAAGTTGGTGGAGATGTTCCTACCACAGTCAAAGCATCCCAGGAAAAAGTTAGGGAAAAGAACTCCATGTTCCTCCACCACAATCAAAAGGTATCCCAAGAGTTAATGAGCCAGAAAACTCAAAGGGAAGGAAAAGAGGAAGTTTTTGTTCTGAGTTTATATAGGGTTCAGAAAAGGAAGGACTGATCCTCACCTCAAAGACTGTGGGCTTACTGAAATCCAGGAATATCAGTTCCTTCTTTAGGAAAAAATGTTACCAAGGAATTTAGGGATTTTGGGGGCCAAGGAGACCCTGGAAATAGTCAAGTATAAATAGCCCCTTGCTTCTCAACAACTATCAGGAGACTTTGTAGGAACTAGTGACCTAGGAAATTACCATATGGTAGATAGGCATCTATATGGTCTAGGGACTTCAGTAGGCAAGGAATTTTTCACACTGCTAAACATGTTGATTGCTCAGATTCAGGATAGTCATGCTTTAAAGAGCAGCTTCCTGGTAACCATGGACACAGAGCCTAAGAACCAGCCCAGGCCTGTTTGTGTTGTCCCTAGCTCAGACAGATTGACTTCTGCATCTCTGAGTGTCATCCCAGAGTGGGGCCAGTGGAGATCTGGCAGCTTCCCAGGTACTTGCTGTTGATAGGGAGGCCGGAGGGAGCAGCCTGTGCCTGTGGGAGCATGTTAAACTTTAGGCTTTGAGAAAGAGCCGGAAAAAAGCATGCAACCCCAGTGACCAAGAGGACACTATGTGCCCCAAAACAGAAGGGCGTGTCAGAGATCAGAAAAGATTGGAGGATCCCCAAGCCAGAGGGGAGAAACAACCTGCCCAAGCCAGTGAATTAATTATCTGAGATTTTGTGAGTAAGACCCTGCCAGTCCTGCCACAGAACAGACAGTGTCCTTCCAAAGGAAAATGGGAAAAAAAAAATAACATGCTGTTTTCAGTGAGTCTGGTTCCAGAAAAAAGACAAGAGGCAGGAAAGCCCATAGCAAAAAGTTAAGTCACTACCAGCTTCTGTGCAAAAGTTCAAGTTCAGATGAAAGTAGAACTGACATGGGCTTTTGGGATCCTGAAGTTCAAGGAGCACATGTAACTTTGGGAGCTGAATCTTGGAAAGAAATAGTCTTAGACAGAGTTTTCCAGCATTTGAATAAAGTCATATCAAGGAGGAACTCCAGGTCCAAGCATTGTTTTTTTTTGTTTGTTTGTTTTGTTTTTGTGTGTTTGGTTTTTTTAACACCTATAGCACCTGGTTTTCCTGGGTGGTCTCCCATCCAAATATTAACCAGGCCCAAACCTGCTTAGCTTCTGAGATCAGACAGGATCAGGTGTGTTCAGGGTGGCCCAGGCATTGTTTTTAAAAGGGAAGTCCAGTGTGTACAAGGCCCCTTCCTATCTAGACCAAAGAAAGAGACCAGTGCCACATATTGTGCAACCACCAAGCAGGCTCTGAGGATGGGAGTGGTTCTAGCAGGGGAAAGGGTGACAAAAACCCTGAGAGTCATCCTTGCAAAACTCAGATTTCAATGATCAAACCAAGGGGTAAAAGGTAAGTTCTCTGGAAACATACAAGAAACCCAATTCTTGAACACAGTTGAGTCTGACTTCTGTTGTAAATGTTGCAAATGCAGAAAGCCAAGAGAGCAAGAGGTCAGAGAGCAAGGTGATACCCTTGGCTTAGTCCTCCAGTGTCAGTTGGACATGTCCCCATAATCTCCACAGCCCTTGAAGGGTGTGCTTCCCTGGGTAGTCCAATACGGTCTTTTGCAAACTTCTTTGGGAAAACTCGTTAAATAACAAGCCCAAGTTTGCCTAGCTGGTAGGGCCTGATGTCTTGAGAGAATAGGTCTTTCCCTTCATCTCTGTTCCCCACTGAGATTATTTGCTGAATGTAAAGGTAAAGAATTTTGTTATTTGGAGTTCTAAAGAGAAGCCAAATCTTTGTGGAAAAACAAAATCAAGTCATATCAGTAGAAACTTATTCCAATTTACCAGTTTTAACACAACAATACCAATAGTCATATTTACTGTGTACCAATTAATGTAGTTTAAAACTGAAAAGATTTCACATATCGAATTAGAAGCACTTCTTTAAAGTAGGTAGTGGAAAAATCAGAGTAAATGCAATAATTTATACAGTTGAACGCTCCTGCCCTCTGCTGGCTAGAATTGACAGCAACCTGACTACCTCAGGTTAATTGTACTAACAGTAATTCTTGATACCTGTCAAGTTTTCTAATAGAAGACAGACAGTTCTTCCTGTGCTTTGACTGGGAAATTTCTCAGTTTATTTCCTTCAAAAGGCGTGTGTGTGTGCGTGTGTGTGTGCACGTGCACACACACACACACACGCACACACACAGAATAGACAGAATACCTTGTATTTCTGCCTTCCCCTCCCCTCTCTCCACCTTATTGTATTGTAGTAGCCTTCTCAAGTGCTGGTGTGTTTCATTATATTGTAAGAAGATGGGGAAGATGCTTTTTTGATTCAAAATATAATCACCAGCATAAAATAGTACTTAGTACATAGAAGGTGATCAGTAAACATTTATTGAGTGAATGAGTGGCAGCAAGAGAGAATACTGGAGAGGGATTGAGAAAGAGGAGGAAGAGAGACAAAACCTATTCCTTCGAGGACTTTTCCCATCTTTTCAGAGAGATGTTTATTTCGGAAATACTAATATCACACTTAGTATGTTCTAGGTATAGGAAAAAGGAACCCAATTAAGTTGGCAAACATAAGTATTCACCTAAGCATTTAAAAAATATTCTTATATAGTCCCTATAATGATCCTATAAAATAAACACCATTATATTCATTTTACAGATAAGGAGACTCTAGCAGGAAGAGGTTAAATTAAATTTCCCAAGGCTAAAGAGCTACTAAGTGGTAGGGCTGGGATTTGAACCCAGGAAGTTTGACTCCACAGTTCACACTTTTAACAAGCATGGTGCCTCTTCAAAAGATGTGAAGAAGAGGAAAGCACAGGCAGAGAAGAAAAATAGCTTCAGGAGTATTGTATCAATCTTTCCATGTAAGTCACCTGCCTGCTGGGACATATTTACATCAAAGATGACATCACTATAGCAGGGAACCAAATTAATCAATCCAGTGCTTCTCACACTTGATCACTAAATGGAAGCTAATTGCATAAATGGGTAAAACTACATGGAATGGTAGAGGACCCAGAACAATCTTAGGGGAGAAATTTTTTAGTAACTTTTTACCATAGCTTAAAAATTTATTAAATCTTTCCACTTTCAATGATGGATAGATCATCCAGACAGAAAATCAATAAAGAAACATTGGTCTTAAATTACACATCACATCAGATTAAACTAACAGGCATTTATCTTACATTTCATCCAACAGCAACAGAATACATATTCTTCTCAAGTGCACATGGAAGAGTCTCCAGGACAGATCATATATTAGGTCATAAAACAAGTCAATACATTTAAGAAGATTGAAATTATACAAATGTCTTTTCTGACTACAGTGGTATATAACAAGAAATTAATTATAAGTGGAAAACTGGAAAATTAACAAGTATGTGGAGATTAAACAACATGCTTCTGAACAATCAATGGCAAAGAAGAAATCAAAGGAAAAATAAAAAATACCTTGATAAATGAAAATGGAAACAGCATATTTAAACATAGAATGCAGAAAAAGCAGTTCTGAGAGGGAAGTTTATAGTGACAAATGCCTCTATTAAGAAAAGATCTCCAGACATGGTTCCATAGTGTAGCAGTTAGCACATCTGCTTTACACGCAGAAGGTCCTGGGTTCATGCCCCAGTGGAGCCACAGTCCATGGTCTAAGTCCATGCCACCCTGAACAAGCCTAATGTCTGATCTTGGAAGCTCAGCAGGGTTGGGCCTGGTTAGTACTTGGATGGGAGACCACCTAGGTAGACCAGATGCTGTAAGCATAAATAATAATAAACTTTTTTTAAAAAAGAAGGATCTCAATAAGTAACTTACCTTTACACCTCAAGGAACAACAAAAAGAAAAAAATAAGCCCAAAGTTAGGACAAAGAAGAAAATAAAGATCAGAGCAGAAATAAATGAAATAGAGACTAAAAAGACAAGAGAAAAGATCAATGAAACTAAGAGCTGGTTCTCTGAAAAGATAAAATTGACAAATCTTTATCTTAACTCACCAAGGAAAAAAAAAGAGAAGACTCAAATAAATAAAATCAGAAATGAAAGAGGAGTTGTTACAACTGATACCACAGAAATACAAAAGATCATTAAGAGACTACTGTGAACAAGTATGTCAACAAATTAGAAAACCTTGAAGAAATGGATAAATTCCTAGAAACATACAACATACTGATACTGAATTGAGAAGAAATAGAAAATCTAAACAGACCAATTACTAGTAAGGAGACTGACTGAATTAGTATTCAATGCAATGACAGAAGTCTTTCCATATCAGTAACAGTAGACAGAGAATGACAGGATGGCTAAAAATACATGATCCAACTATATACTGTCTGCAAAAGACTCACTTGAGACCCAAGACACAAACAGGTTGAAAGTGAAAGGATGGAAAAAGATATTCCATGTAAATCATAACCCAAAGAGATCAGTGGTGACTATACTAATGTTGGATAAAATAAGACTTTTTAAGTCAAAAAAGGCTACAAGAGATGTAGACATTATATATTAATTAAGTTTCAAAACAGTAAGACGATACAACAATTATAAAAATTTACACATGCAATGACAGACCATTAAAATATATGAAGCATATTATTTTCTAATAGATTTCTAGAACTTTTTCATTTTGCAAAATTGAAACTCTATGGCCATCAAGAAATAACTCATCAATTTTTGCACTAACTTTGCATTTCTGGGATAAACCCTACTTGGTCATGATGTACTATACTTTTTATAAATTGCTGGATTCCTATGCTAACTTTTTTTCTGTGTATATATGAGGATTTCTGCATTTATGCTTCCCGAATTTGACAGATTTTGGTATAAAGTTTATGCTGGCCACATGAAACAAATTGGGGAGTGTTCCCTTCTTAATTTTTGGAACAGTTTGTATAAGATTATTATTTAATTCTTAAGTGTGTGATAAAATTTAATGGTGAAATTTCAAGGCTTTTTCTGGGGGGAGGGGGGAAAGTTTTTTTAAGTTTAGGTATAACTTACATATAGTAAAATTAACATTTTTTTGGTTTACAGTACTAAGTTCTATGAATCTATGAAATTTTCATTTCTATCAGGTCGATACCTAGAAATGAGATTGCTGGGTTGTATGGTTAATGTATATTTAACTTTATAAGAAACTGCCAGACTGTTTTCCAAAGTGGCTATACCATTTTGTATTCCCAGTAGTAATGTATGAGAATTCTGGTTGTTCCACTTCCTCACTAAAACTTGGTACTGATTTTTTTGTTGTTTTGATTTTAGCCATTACCATAGATCTACCACAGAATGTCACCTAATTTGGAAATAAGGTCATTGCAAATATAATTAGTTTAGATGAGGTCATGTTGGAGTAGGGTAAGTGCCTAATCTGGTATGGCTGGTGTCCTTATAAAGAGGGTTAATGGAGAAAGACACACATAGGGAGAATAACATGTTAGCATAAAGGCAGAGATTGGGGTGATACAGATAAGGAACACCAAAGGTTGCTGCAAACCACCAGAATCTAGGAGAGGGGCACAAATCAGAGTCTTCCTCATAGAACCTTAGAAGGACCAGCCCTGCTCCCACACTGATCTCGGCCTTCTATCTTCCAGAACTGTGAGAAAGGAAATTTCTGTTGGTTAAACCACTCAGTTGTGGTACTTTTTACAGCAGCTCCAGAAATCTGATATATCATCTAATCTACCAATTTCTATCTTTTAATTAGTATGTTTCAATTACTTACATTTAATGTAATTGTTCTATTGTTGGGTTTAACTCTCCCTCTTTATTTGTTCATTGGTTGTCTCCTCTGTTTTTGATCCTTTGTCCCACCTTTCTGATCTCCTTTGCTATTATTTGAATACTTTTATATTTTATCTTTATTGGCTTTTTGGCAGTGTCTTTGGACCATTGTTTTTGTCTTAGTGGTCTGTGTATAAATTAAGTTATCCATACCTAACTTTCCCCATTATATCCAGGTTAATATTTTATAACTCAAGTGAAATGTGGAAGACTTACAATCATATAGGTTGCTTTAACTTCCTCTCTTTGTTATAGTTGTCATATGTATTACATCTGTACATATTGATATTTCTACCAAGCAGTGTTATAATTTTGAGAGGGGATCTATTCTACATGACTTAAAAATGCTTAAAGGAAATTATTTAGGCTAAAGATTAAATATCAGAGGGAAATTTAGAACTTGAAAAATGATGGAAAAGCAATAGAAATGATAACGATCTGAATACATTTAAAAGTTTAATAGTGAAACTGTTTCTCCTCTTAAGTTCCCTAAAATATGAATGACCAATGAAAGGAAAAAATGATTGAGATGCAGTCTACTATAGGCCTTTTACACACTACTATGAGTGTGTAAAGTTTGCCAGTATTTTAGAACCTATCTGCTGCTGATGAATTCTTATATTTTTCTTTCATTTAAAAATCTTTATTTCACCTTTTTCTGATGAATATTTTTGCTGGATATAGAATCCTGAGTTAAAGCCATAAGCACTCATGTTCAGGTTTTTATGAATACATACATTTTCATTTCTCTAGAATGTCAAGAATGATTGCTGGGTTGTATGACAAATGTATGTATAGTTTTTAAAGAAAATGCCAAATTATTTACCAGAGTGGCTTTACTATTCTATATTGCCAACAGCAATGTATGAGATTTTTTTTTCTACCTTTACTAGGATTTACAATTGTCACTATGTTTATGCTTTATCTTCTTTTAGTTTTAGCTTTATGCTCTGCATTTACATCTATGATTCACTTTGAGTTAGTTTTTGTAAGGTTTGAGTTTTAGGTCTAGGCTTATTCTTTAGCTTATGAATATCCAATTGCTCCAGCATGGCCGTTTAAGACTATCTATTCTCTCTCCACTGAATTGTTTTGCAACTTTATCAAATACCGGTTGGCCATATTTGAGTGATGATGCTATTTTGAGGCTCTTCTGTTCCATTGATCCCTGTGTTTATTCCTCTGCCAATACCAGTCTTAATGACCATACAATATGTCTTGGAATCTGTTGTCTTTCCCTATGTGAATTGGTCACACTTTCCTTATTATTTGTATGTCAAGTGGTTTTGGTTTCTATCTTAGAAATTGTGACTGTGATATTTTGTAGACTGTGGGTTATCTTATTATTCTATGGAGGATGTTAAACTTAGCGTTTTTTTTGTTTGTTTGTTTTTTTAACCAATCAACCCAGTTTAGGCTCAGACCAAAAGTTCTGTCTTGCCTTCTGTGTACAGTGCTTTCAAATTAGTTCTGTTTTCAAAGCCTTTGCTATTTTCCTTTCGGACTTTCCCATTCATCACTCAGGATTGGTCTGAGATTTGGGCTATGGTTTAAATCTTAGCCCAGGTCATAGAGCTTTTGCTTATTGTTTTAGGTCTGTCCTGAACTTGTGTTTGTCAGGGGGTTAGCATGAGACTTGAGCAATGGTCTAAATGTTAAAGGTTATGATATTTTAGATTTGTCTTGTCCATGCACAACTCAGGAGTGAGTCTAAGTGTTACAATGAATTAGGTAATCCCCTTCTCCAAATCTCTCCTTTCTAGAATTCTTATACTTTCTGGCCTGCAAGTTTCCCTCTTAATGGTTCCTTTAGACAAGAAAACAAGGTTCTATTGGAGGTTAAGCATCTGATTACACATTTTTACAAATGGGCCTGTACTTAAGGGTATAGCTATGAGAAAAAGAAACTCAGGGAATTTACTCCTTTATGGACTGCTTTTCCACCTTCTGACTTCCTTCCACAATCCATCTGTTTTTGTTTACTTTTCAGAACCCTCAGGTAGTTGTTTTATGAATATTCTCAAGAGATTTTAGTTATAATTCACAAGAGGTAAGCTCTAGTGGGCTTTAGTGCCTTGAAGAAACAAAACCTTTTTTATCGCTGTGGGAAGTTTTTAAGTTAGTTTATTTAAGATCTAGAGCTTTATAGAATTTCTATTTCTTTTGTGTCAACTGTGATAAATTGTATTTTTAAGTTGGGCTCTTTAAGGAAGTTGTCCATTTCATCTAAATTATTGAATTTGTTGTCAAAATTGTTTATAATATTCTATTATTACGCTTTTAGTCTTCATAAAATCTATAATGATGTCCCTGTTTTCATTTCTGATATTGGTAATTTATTCTATTAGTATTATGCGTGAATTGTGTTCCCCCCAAATTCATATGTTGAAGACCTAACCCTCAGTACCTCAAAATTGCCTGTATTTGTACAAAGGGCTTTTAAAGAGGTAATTAAGTTAAAATGAGATCATTAGGGTAGGCCGTAATCCAAGATGACTGGTATCTTTATAAGGAGATTAGAACCAGGGGTACACAGAGGGTCACATGAAGAGGCAAGAAGAGAAAATAAATTTCAGTTTTTCAAGCTACCCACTTTTTTGTTATGGAAGCCCTAGCAAACTAAGACAATCAGTCTTGCTAGTTTACTATTTATTAGACTACAAAACCCTCTTTTGCACTGTTTTCTCTATTTTCTATTTCACTGATTTCTATCCTTAACTATTTTATTTGTTTCTTTGCATTTAATGTTTTTTTTTTACTAGCTTCTTAAAGTGAATGCTTAATTTGTTTTAAACTTTCTTTTCTAAGTTAAGCATTTGAAGTCATAAATCTCCCTTGAGGTTGACGATCTGTTTCAGCTTCACCTCACAAATTTTCATGTAGTTTTCTTCTTTGACTCATGTTAACTTTCTAGATATCTTGTTATTTAGAATTATCTGGTGGTGAGAGAGCATATCCTGTATGGCATCAATCCTTTGCAATTTACTAAAATTTAATTGTGAACCAGTATTCGGTCTATCTTAGAGACTATTTCATGTGCATTTGTTGGGTGTAGTGTTCTATAAGTGTCAATCATCTTATATTAATATATCCGCGCTAAATTTATAATGTTAGGTATTTCCATGGTGTATAATTTTCCGTTTACTTATAACTCATCTGGGTCTTTACAATGAAAGTGTGTCTCTTAGGAAAAGCACATAGTTGGATTTTTTTTTGTCCTGTCTTACAATTGCTGCCTTATAGAGAGTTTAATCTATCACATTTAATTATTAATATAGTTGTGTTTAAATTTACCACTTTCATCTTCTATTTGTTATTTCTGTTCATTGTTCCTTTACCTCCTTTCCTACCTTTACTTTTTTTGGGGAAAGGAGGAGTAATAATATTTATTATTCCATTTTAGCTCTTATTGGCTTTTTTTTGTGGTTGCCCTAAGATTTATATATCATATACATTCTTAATATATCATGATCTTATACATTAATGTAAGAAATTTATAACAGTACTTCACATACATCCTTCTCATCCTATTGTCCTATATTTTATTCCCATGTTACAACCCCATAGTACATTGTCATTCATTTTGCTTTGATCGACCATTTGATTTTCTCTAATAAGTTATTATATTGATCCACATATTCTACTCACCATGTCCAGAGCTTCCATTCCTTCTTGTAGATCTGAATTTCCATCTGGAAATTCTTCCAGCTTTTCCCCCAGCATTCCTGCAATATGGGTTACTGGTGGACAAATTCTGTTTATCTGAAAATGTTTAATTTGCCTTCAGTTTTTGACATTTCCCTTTGTATCAATCCTAAATTGGATAGTCCCTCCATCTCTCCTTTATCCCTTTTAGCATCTCAAAGATGTCATTCCATTTTCTCCTGGCCTTTATTGTTTCTAATGAAATGTCAGCTGTCACATTATTTCCTAGAAATATGACTCCCTCCAGCCCTCCTCCCACCTCTGGCACGGCTTTTAAGAATTTTTTTTAAATCAGTTTGACCATAAGGGTATACATATGGTTTTATTTATTCTGCTTGGGTATCCTGGCTTTCTACATGAGCTGACATTTTTGATCAAATTTGGAAAGACTAGCCATCTTCAATTATTTTATTTTTTTTCTACTCCATTCACTTTTCTGTTTGGTTCTGTTTCACAAGTCTTTGAGTCCCTGTTAAGGGAAAAGAATCTTTGTGCTTTATTTTGGATGATTTTTAAAATTTAAATTCATCTGCATTAATCCCAATTGACATTTTTATTTTATTATACATAATAAAATATTAATATTTCCATTTGTTTATAGTTTTTGTATATTTCCTGAAATTCCCTACTTTGCATTCTGTCTTTTCCTGTAGATTCTTTAATGTATTTATTACTTATTTTAAAGTCCTTGTTTACCAATTCTAACATCTGGGTTATTTTTAGATGTTTCCTTTGACCATGGGTTATATGTTTCTGTTTTATATTCTAGCAATTGTGAACAATTTTTTCTATTTTACAACATATGGAGGCAACAAAGTATTGTCAATGCCTCAGAAATGAACATTTTTATGTATATTCTTGGACTGTATTTCCCATTTACCTTTTTATGATAAAATAATTTTCATGAAATGATTCTGACATTCTCCAATAACTTGGTTTTTCTGTATTTGAAGTTACAGTAAAACAACAATGTGACAGTTGTGGAAATACAGCCACAAATGATTTATAGAAGAACATCCCTGATCCCTGAAATTCATAGTCAAGTTACAGAAAGAGTATTCTAATTTTCCTGTGGGTTATAGGCAGCTTTAGAAGAGAGCAGATCAAGAGAATCCAAGAAAAGATGCCCTAGAAAGACAGAAATTATGATATAGTAACCCTGAATTTTAAGGGCAAACCCCAACATCACATTTTGACAAATCAAGTCAAATGAGCAAGCATTAAAGAGCTTGAATGGAGATACCATGTTCTTGGAGATCCAATATAGTGTGGAAACAGAAGTGATAAAAGGACACGTAGGTTAAAATTCAAGTTTACAGATATACCAGCCAAGTGTAATGGTAGACACAAATATGCATTAAAACTTCAAGTGAACAGAAATGTCTCAGAATCCAGAAAGAGTATGTGGATCCAGTGAGAAAAGAGGGAGAAAAAGCTATCATCAAAGACAAGGAGCTGTCTTTTTTCTGCCCTGGTTTAGGTGGTCTTATTTTGAGGACAAAAAAGTCTGGTAAGATTGCACTAAACTCTGAAGCTAAATTTTGTATTTGCTAATAATGTAGTATGAAAGCAGTTTATCAAGTTCCAACAATTTCAGTAGCATCTAAGAAAACACTTAGTCTTAGCCCTTTCATCTCATTATGAACCTCGTATATATTAAAATAACACAAACATTTCTGTATCACTTATTTCTAGAATATACATCAGTTAGATAGTCTGCCATGTGCTTCAAAAGCATGTTTTGAACAAGTAATTAAACTTCCTTTCCGAGTTTAATTATTAAGGGTTTAAAAATATCGTTAATGGACTATATGTATAAGTAACTCTGGTTAGGCTATTTTATTTTCACACAGCTACAATTGTTGTCATTAAACAAGTCAATCTTTCAAGTGTCTTTTTATGAAAGTGGGAAGATCCAGATGTTCCAAGTCTAAATAGTTGTTTAAAGGGAATTTTGGAGGACCGTTCCACGAAAACATTTTATAGCTTAATCCTTCCACAAAGGAAAATAAATCACAGAAAGTCTCCCCTTTCCAATCAGACTTGACTACCTTCTCCTTTCTCAATTTTTGGCTTTTTTTTTTTTTCTTTCAAAACTAATGTACCCTGCTGGGAAATGGTCTTGCCCTTGGCTATCAAGATTCTTTTTGCTTCAGAAGTAAAATATTTTTTAAAATAGAAATGCAAGTCTCACAAGTATAAGCCATTTCACTCCCCAAATTAGTAATTTGTACACCTACTTTGTATACTCCAAGCAAATAGCCAATATTTATACTATTTTCAATGTGCTTGGGGGATTTAGGGACTTATATTTAGGGACAGCGGTAACAACTCATCCAAGCTGATTCATACTATACAAATCGTGTACTCCCATGGGGATGGGGTCTCTGGCAGTGTTTGTTTAAATATAGTATCACTTCACAGGTTGCCTGAAAGCAATTACTAGGTAGGCTCCCATTAGCATTTAATGACTCTACCTTTTAGAGGACACAGGAAAACAGGCTTGGTGACTACATTTTCAGTCAATGCAGAGGCAAAAAGAATCTAGCTCATACTTTCAGTAGTTAATTCTCCTGGAAAACCTTGGGCTCTTCAAGCAAAATGGACAATCTTAAGTTGACTTCAGAATGTTGTGTATGTGATATTGGGCAAAAGGAAGCTACTAGCCTAGTCACAGAATGGTTACTTTGTCATGAAAAACAGATAAAATCTGAGTTGGAAGACAGAATTCTTTACAATAAAAATATTTTTAGAAAATGTAAAATAAACAAAAAAACCCCAGAAAATAAATGAAATGTGCTGTTTTATACATTTAATTCTGAATATTCTAAATTTCATAAGTGATGCTGAATTCAGAATGTTATTGTATTTTAAATTTATATTTTAATGCACATTCATAAGGCAAAATTACTTTTAAAGCTTTTAAAATACATACTCAGTAATATATCCAGGATAAAACACAATGATGATTCAGATATTGAGCAAATTTCATTTAAATATTATCACATTTAATACTACACACTATGCCTTACACCACCACCTTAATGTCTATGAACAAAATTCTTCCATCAGATAATTCAGTGTAATGGCGTATGATAGGCATGCAAACTATATCCCAAGGCGGCAACCGATGTGTCAGGGAGACCAAGCAAATGTGTTGTGATAGGTCTTAAAAGAATGTAGTTTGTCAGGTAGGAGATAAGGCAGGCAGTGTGAACAAAATTATAGTGGAAAAGCCCGGTGTTGTCAAATTGTAAAAGTTTGAGGGAAGGTGAGGAAGTGGATAAGGGCTAATTCTCAACCTTTTCCCTTGAACGCCAGTTGAACAGGCAACCCTGGTGGGCTGTTAACCTACTTTTTGCTCTCTTGCTAAAGAAAACTAATTGGAACTTGAGTGTGAATTATATTGAATAGTGGTAACTGCTCTCATATATAGAGAACAATCATTTGCATACTTGGTTACTTCTTTTAGTAATAAGACTTTCTGCATTTTTCATAACAATCCAGACATAATTAAAACCTCATAATCATTCTTAAAGGTAATACTCAGTGCCAGGAGGGGATGGCTTAGGTGGATGGTGAATTTGTTAATAGCCCTACACCACAAGTGAACTGTACATTCTGAGAAAAATCATGTGCTTGCTAAGCAAATATGTGGTTATTACAGTCTCATATTCTTTCTAATTAGACTTTTCACGCCCCCAAGCCCTCCTAGCTGGAAATCCTGAAACTGCTCTAGTTTGTAAATTAGAGAAGTCAGAGTCAGAGAGGTGACATGACATGCAGAAAAGTGGTAGATCCAAAACTCAGGTAGTTTAACTCCTGAGCTTATAATCCAAATCACCTCCCCCACCTCCCCCATGGAGGGGTTAGAGGAGAACTTTAAAGAGAGGAATAGATTTTTTTTTTAATGGAGATCACTCTGTCAGAATAGATAATGGACTGGAATAGGAAGGGAGTGGTGGCCAGGAGACATAGTCCTGGTGAGTGGATCTGATTGTATGATACCACATCGTAGTCTGCCATGACATTCACAGTTATTTAATACTGGTTCAATTAAAATAGCTATGTCACTAACTATATCTGAACACAATAAAAGCCATAACCTCTGGAGTTTATATTATTATCTTTAACTCAAATGATTTTAGATAATGACTTATGAAACTGGGGATAATAGATAACATAATCCATGTCTACTGAAGGCAGAGAAAAGATTCTAAATGTAAAGTTACACTCATAAACAGCTTTAAAATTCATATTTGTTAGTATATAACTGGATTCTAACATCCATGATAACATTTTAATTTTCAAGCTTACCATCACACCAAGACTTCTGCTCCAAGTCTTTCATAGGAGCTAGGAGAAAAATTTTAAAAAATGAAAAAACAAATATTAATTTGACCCATACTACATATTCTTTTGCTAGAAATACACACACACACACACACACACACACACACAACTTCAACTTCAAAAGCTGTATCTGAGCCTTCCATCAAAGAAGTCTGTAAAGAGCAATGATAGAGCACTCTATTTGTCTATAAGAGAAAATACTGCCTTGTTTTGCAAAACCTGGAAGTTCACACTTCTACATCCATTACTTCAATCCCTGCAAGAAACTGATATAATTTTACGGTTCAGAAAATTGATTTAGAAGCAAATGACTTGTTTAGAGCTAGCTGTGATGAAATGGTTCTAAATATAAACTTTCCTACCATATCTGTCTCCCAACAAACATACTACCCAAGGATGTTACTATTTGAATCTGCACTATTACCTCAATTTGTACAATGCATGGCTCAAAATCGAATTCTGAGTTTTAGAAGTTGAAGAGTTTTATCATACTAAAGCCATGCAATATTTAAAAGTCCTATAGCAATTCCTTCTCAGATAAAATTGTATAATTTCTCCGTATTTACATTTTTTTGAATTAGGGATATTCTAAAATAATTCATATTTGTAGGCTGCTTTGTCTTAAGTAATTAAGAATTATCAGGACACTGCTAATTCACTACAGGAATTAGGGAGTTCAGGGGATGAACAATGACCCTGGGCATCTTGAGCTTCTTGTAGGAAATGAGTTAAAAGATCATGAGGAAATTCTGATGAACTCAGAAAATTTTAAATTGTCCTCTTGATATAACAAAGATGCTTCTCACTTTTACTAATTACAGGCAGAACTCAAAGTCAGAAGAAAGCAAGCCAGGTGAAAAAGGAAAGGCACACTGTAAGCCCACACATAAGCAGAACACTTCAATACATGAGTCCAAATTATTTAAATCACAGTATACTTAAGAATCAGTGCAGAAGAGGAATAAGGAATTGCAACATCTGTTAATCTACGATGTTGCTAAAGCTTAAAATACTGTAAAAAAAAGTTTTGAGACTTCTGTTTTAAGATATTACAAAGTTTATGAATCCTTAAAGATTTTAACTAAGAAATAAAAGCAAGGTAATAGTTAAGGTTAAAACAAGTTTGAGAAATGTTAAAAATTTGTTAAGGAAAATGTCGATAAAACATCATGAGAAAAGACTTCAGATGTTTTCATATTTATTGTTTTACTTTATGTATGTAGATTTAACTCCAGCTGGCAATGGACCTGAAGGTCACAGCAAATAAATATTTTTTGTTTCACTAAACTATATAGAACAAGCTACAAGTTCCTGATATGAAGGAAAATTTTGAGCAAACGACCACCAACTTCCAAATAAGATTTTCTACAGAACATAATTAGCAAGACAATGTAAACATTTAAAATACTTGATTTTTGTGCATATCAAAAATGTGCAGTCTTATTTGTACAGTATGTCTGTTAAAAAAATTTCCAAGGAGATGGCTGCATTTTTAGCTGTATAATCACATTTAATAGACATTTCTAGGAAAAAAAAAACAAATCTCACTTGACTAATTTTCTCCCAATCTTTTGAGACTCTACTACAAAATACTATGTCAAATATTAATTTTCCTTGAATGGCTTATTCACCTTCTATATTCCCTTAATAATGTAGTTTTTTCCTTTCACCCTAGCAATTTCCAGGCTTCCAAAGGTAGAGCTGAAGTATAATCAGACCATGATTATGATGTGGGGTGAGAATACATACATTTGTTAAAAATAATTTTTGTATTGTCTTATACTATCCATTTTAAAATTATTTTTACCATGTACATTTTATCTTCTTAATTCTGATATTCAGAAACCTATTTTATGTAGCTTATTAAATTCTGAATATACTTATTAACCTAGTTTTAAGTGAAAGTTTTGCAGTCTGAACTTGGAAATTCCTTTGCTTAATACATAGTAAATATGAATTAAACACATAAAAACATACAGATTGAATTGAAATGCTCCCAATCTAAAATAATGCTTACAAGAAAAATTACATGTATTTCTCATTAGAAAAATCTGATAAACAATATAGTAAAGCTCTGCAACTTACTATGCAAATAAGCAAGGATATAAATACTCTCCTTTTTTCTTTCTCTATCCTCTGGCATTTAAAGGGATTATGTAGGAATTATCAACCAAATTCTACTTTGAAGAGAAGCCAGTTCAAAGAAAAACAAGTTTGTTTTATTGTAGACTAAAAAATATCAATAAAGATTTCCAGTATACTTCTTTGGCTCCAAAAATGAAATTATTTTCCTTTTCTTCTCATTCCTCTGAAATTTTAGGGATGTTATTCCTTCCTCTAATATATAAGAATTCTTCACATTTCTACCTTAAAAACTAAACTGGAGAGAATGTGCTCATCTACAATGCAGAAGCAAAGATCAGAAGCATACCAAGGAGGGTGGGAAGTAGGCAGTAATGAAAAGCATTGTTTTTAAAGAACTTAAATAAAACAGACTAAAAGTTGACTTGCTTTTGATTATCATCATGCACCAGTGATAGTATATTCCTCCTCTCTGGGGTGGAAGGCTCCGACTGGCATGCTCTCACCTTCCCCTTTTAATAAGCCACGGAAGGAGACTCCCCTCATTTTGTCTCATAGCCTCTTGGCTTCCTCCTAATAAGATGTTCTCACTTCAATGAATTAGTTGATGAAAAGGCACTGTCCTCATACTGTATTAATGGCTCTAGTACTTACTGATTTTCTTCATGCCTAAATCAGTATTTTGTGTGGTTTCATATCTAGTTGTCAGGAAAGCAAGGATAAACATACTACTAAAAGAACACAGATTATGAGAAAGCAGGGTATTTAAATAAAGCATCAAGCTGTAGCTTTTTCATAGAGTTTAAGTAAAACTAAATTGTAGGTGAAGAAAAAAGTCCTGATAATCAGGGTTGCATCTGGGAAAATGTAAAGAAGGGGACTCGAGTTAGATGAACAAGGGAAAAAATGCCATATAACATTCAAAATTTAATTAAAATTATAACAAATGTACATAAGTTGAATTAAGTTAATTTTAAAAGGGAAAGGTTGGTCAATATTCCAGCTGGTACCTTTTGTATTCAAATATTGAGCTAAAGATACTTTTTGAAGCAAAGTTATTAGACTTCAAGATGACCTTCTATTTACACTGATGAAATCAGTAATAAGTATACCACAGTTTACAAAGCACCTTCCCATAAAATACATGATCTCATTTGAGCTCTAAAGATTCTGTGAGGCAGACCCTGTAACAGTGGGAGGTAGTACATATATCTAAGGATAAATATTGGCTCCACCACATAGTAACCATAGGAACTTGGGAGTATTACTTAACTGCTTTATATCTTGGTTTCTCCATATGAAAAATGGGGATGATGACTGTCCCTACTTCATAGCTCTTGTGGGATTAAATGAGATAATACATTACACTTTAATACAGTACCTAGTCCACAGTGAGTGCTCAATAAATGCTATTATTATTTTGCAGGTAAAAAAACAGACTAGGAGAAATTAAGTTCAAAGTCATACTATTACTAAGTAGCAAAGTTAGAAGTAGAATTCTAGACTGGATATATTCCTACCACCCTGTGTTACTTATGAACATCTACTTTTAGAGTATGGACTACTCTTTTACATTATTTTATTTTTTGCAACTGAAAATGTCATTTGAGTTTGACAAATTCAATGGCATTATTAATATTTCCAATTAAAAAACACACTTCTTTTAGTGGGAATAGAAGTTAATTATAGGTATTAAAAAATGGTCTCTAAGGAAGGACAATTAGGATGGAGACTGCAATCTAGGGATAGAAAAGTTAATTTTGGCTTTTAAACCTCAGAAAAATGGAAATATAGTCTATTAGTTGGTAGATAGCAGAAAGACTATAAGCTCTGTGACTGCAGGGATATTTGTTTACTGCTTTATCTCGAGACTCTAGAAGAGTGAAACACAGGTGTACAAACATTGGTTTAATGAATGTTTAAATTTAAAATATCAGCTTTAAAACATGTCCTTTA
This sequence comes from Eidolon dupreanum, assembly GCA_028627145.1. Classification (NCBI taxonomy): domain Eukaryota; kingdom Metazoa; phylum Chordata; class Mammalia; order Chiroptera; family Pteropodidae; genus Eidolon; species Eidolon dupreanum. The sequence continues at coordinate 50,831,277 of CM053503.1, read as the reverse complement.
ACAGTAGGATTCACTTGGCTCTGACATGCTTTCTTTTCTTTTTAACTATTTGATAACTAAAAAGTCTAGCACATAGTCTCTTAACCATAAAATAGGGGACTTTTATCAAAAGATTCAGAGTAAGAAATAAAAGACTAAATAAGGCCTTGAACAGCTTTATTGAAATCTGTATAAATAAACATGCACATTTCAAATGTAAACTCAAGTGAACTCAAGTGCAGACAAAATTTTAACCTCTGTCATGCAGGAGGTTAGTTTACATTAAAAAAAAAAAAAGAAAGAAAAGAAAAGAAAAAAGAAAAGGAAAAAGAATAAAACCCAAAGCAGCTTTTAAAATACCAGGATAAAAACCAGCTTTAATATCAAGGTATAAAGCAAAGCCATGATCAACATACCTCATTTATCCTGGTCAAATGCATTTTTTTTAACTTTTAAATGCTAACATAAATAAATAATTTACCAAAATGTGCACTCACAGAGTGAACTTTTATTTACAATACACAATTTATAATCTATTGTATTTGATTAGTTCAAGTGAAGAACATTATACTTTTTGCTTTAATAACAGTGGGACACAAAGCAATTTCTCAGGTAGTCGATATGTGAAATGTGCCCCAATATTTAGATTTTCTATTAAAGGCAGTATTGTATGCCAATTGACAATACATTCTTTCAACTAGATCAAAGGGAAAAAGCAGCAAATAAAAAATGTTTCAAATGTTCACACATATTTTTGGCATCCTGGATCCTTGAATGTGGTGAACTAAAATCAAATTCAAGGTTTGTATGTTTTATATACTATACAGGTCTGACTCTGGAACATGCAAATGCCAATTCTCTTATAGCAAGTTACCGTCTGAGAAAAGCTGTAAGGCTATGGTGAATTCCATCAGGAACACACAAAGAAAGTTAACAGACCTACCTTTAAAGCCAATTGTCCATTAATGATTTAAAGGCCAGTATATGAAAAAAATTTCTCATCCTAAGCTTGATGTAATTATTACTATGGATACAGAAAACTATTAAGTTTGTTCTAAGATTACATTAATTGGAAGAGATAAAAGTTGCCAAATTACCAAAAATTGGGGTAGATAAAAACAGCAAAAATTTTAGTTTTGAACCAATACCAGATTAAAGGTATGCATTTTAGAATAAGTCAAAAAGAATCTGAATGTCTACAGAACAGATCCTAATAGCGGTAAAAATGCTTACAGTTAACTGAAAAATGACTTTAGATGAAGTATGAAATCTAGAACCTGTTTCCATAGTAGTAGTAAGATGAACAAAATATTCTGGATTTTTAATGATACTACAAAAGGAAATAACTTTTTCAAGATTGTTTCTTGTATCATGATTTGGTTTTTTAATAGGCCCACACTGATTACCAGGGAGAGTTTGAAAATATGGTTTTCCAAGAATACTACTGCAGTATTTATGCCACATTGATACTGCAGCTAAATATCATAGTAGTATATGTGGTAGTCTAATGCACATGAACTAGATTATCCAAAAACTAAGTTCAGCCATAGTTTTCTTGCAGTATTATTAGAGCAAAATAAATGACCAACACCCACAAATTTAACATTTGTCATCAATTAACTCACATCCAAAAAAATTAAAGAAAACATAATTCATCAAAACAGCAGCAAACTTAAAAGGGGTTTATTTGTGATTTCCTATATATATTTAGCTTGTAAATACAAGACTGTAAATGTATTAAGAGACAATTTCTGTTAAAGTTTTCATTGTGTTTCACTTCAAGTACTGCACAAGTTAAAATCTGATAAAGGATTTACATTCGGTTATCTGAAACTCCCCATCTCAGACTTTTGTTTAATGTGGTGGATAACTGCATCATGTCAATAGATACCACCAGCAGGAAAGTCTCTCTTTTATGGCTTCTAGGACTTTCATTAGTTAGTGTGCATACAGTTTTCATTTTCTATATCGTTGTCATTATCATTGCTATCTTCATCACTTTCTAATGGGATGCCTGTGGCAGCTGAAGCACCTTTAGTTTCTCGGTCAAGAGGAAAAAAGCCAGTTCCACTGAAAGTGTCTTGCCTCTGGTAGAAGAGTACATATGCTGCTTTGGACTGTTGAAACAAAGAAAGGATGTTAAAAAGGTCATGATTCTTAAAGATCACATTAAATATGAGTTTTTAGCTGGTAACCAATTTTACTGACAGGACATAAACAGAAAAACAACACATAGTAAAATGGAAGTTACTAACATTGATTAAATATGACTTCCACATGTAAAGGAAGAATGGTTACTGGAATTCAAGTTTTTATTCTGTTCTAAGTTGGACAGATAAATAAATGCAATTCTGTCACAGATTAACCTAGTTACTCTAATATGAAATAGAATTCTATGCCTTCTTCCCCCCAGTTCTAAGGAAAAGATGAGCTTCTTTCTAATGCTAACCACTTCATTCTATGTTTGCTGTAGAGTCCGCCTGTTTCTACTGTCTGAAGGATATTGCTCCATCAGTCATAGCTGTGTATCTTTAATGAGTCCTTACATACTGGACTTTCCAGCATAAAAAGTATTCCTTACAACCAGGCTGGAAGACAGTAGTCTAATATTCATCATTCACTCTCATACACACTCCTCAATTCAACGTGACCCGTTGCCCCAATCATTCTAATGATTCTAATTCTAATTCACTAGGGTCAACAGCCTCCTATAAACAAATTAAATAAATGCTTTTTTTATTTCTTTTAGTCAATCTCTCCAGCATTTCATGCTTTATTGCTTCTTTCTTGCATCCCTTTTTGGTTTCTGTGATACCACTTTTCCTTAGATCTTCTGTCCCTACAGTTTCTTCTGACTTTTCTGTGGGTTCATTAAGTCCTGACCTTTGAAAAAATAATGTTCTGTCCTTAGCCAACTAGTCTTTCTCAACCTGTACCTTCCTTCTCACTAGGTGACTCAATCAAACCTTTGGCTTCAAGTGCTATCTAATGCTGACAACTTAAATTTATAACTGAGGCTAGTTCTTACCCCTGAATGCTAATTCTATTAAACCAACCACCTAATGAAAATTTCCACCTAGTTATTATATAGGTACTTCAAACATCAATAGCAAATTATCTTCCTATATTTCCTCTCTTGATGAATTGTGAAGAGTCATCTTCAACTTTTCCCTCTTTGCACTTCTATATCTTCACTTATGTCTAATCTTAATCAAGTTTAATTCTATCCAGTAAGAACCTCAAATCCATTATTACCTTGTCTATATACTTAATAACACTACTTTAAACTTAGAAGCTTTTATTGCTTAAATTACATGACAGCCTCCTTTCTGCTGGAGGCAGAATTATGGTCTTTCTGCTTCTTTTCTTGGTGCCTTCCAAACTGTCTTCTATAGTGTTCTCAAACAGATGTTAAGATAAAAATTTAATAATGTTCTTCTATTGCTTAACAATCATCCAGTGCTTCTCACAACTTTTAATAAAAGGTCTAAACAATGAAGAATGCTATCTTTGTTGATCTGAGTTCCAAATTTAGCCAATTTCTCCCCCACGTCCTTAACAAGAGTCTTTTCTTTCAGTAATATCAAATTATCTGCTGTTCCCCTAAATGCCATGTTCTGTCATGCCTCAGTACTTTTGCAGGTACTGTTCTTTTACATAGAATACTTTGCTTCTTTTGTCTAATTTACTATTTGTACTTGCTGTCTCAGATTAAACACCACTTTCTCTATGCAAACTTCCCCGCAGTGGTCCTGTCTCCTTAAATCCCAAATCAGGTGAGACAGCTGCCCTTTTCTATGTAGCCAAGATATTTAAGTATTTATCATACATAATTGTTAATTTGCTCCTTTGTCATTATTACATTGTAAACCTCTTAAAATCAGAGATATCTGTTTTTAACCTTGTTTGGAATAGAGTCCTATATGCAGAAGATACTCAGATACTTGTTGACTAAATGAAGAATCATTATTTTAAGATGCAAGGTAGTATCAAATTCATATATTGTATATAAACAAGATATACTGTTTATTTGAAGGCAAGATTAAGGCAGTGTTGTCGAAAAGACTTTGAAGGAGGATGTAGGCTATTTCAGGATATTTTTGTTGAGAAATTAAAGAGTAGAACAGAACTGAAAAGTGAAGGATATGATTTGAAATCAGAAGTCTAAATATAAACTAGAAATGTAATTAACTTAGACATATACACATTTAATATTAGAGTTCAAGTCTTTGTTCTTTTTTATAGCTATAGGGAGATAAGCAACAGTACATAATTTGTATGTATAATACATACCTATAGATAAAAATATCAAATAGCTAGAGAGAAACGATTCAAAATTTTATATCTGTCCATCCAATGACAGATTAAAACTATGCCAATAATTGGGCGAGAAGTTTATTAGCTTATTAAGTTGAATGACATAAATTGAAGTATTTTAAAGTATTATAAACTAAAACAAAAGCTTATCTCTGCCTTCAAGGTATATGTAATTTAAACTGGGCAATAAAGCAGTTAGTATTCCCCACATCAAGAAAAAACCTCAGTACAGGAAATATCACACAAATACTCTATTTCTCATTCTTTGTAATATTGTGATCAATAAGTAAAATCTATGAAAATGCAAACTTTACAGAAAAATACAACACTTTTCAAGCAAGCCTTAGCTTTCTTCTTAGGATATACTAATCATCTTTTCATCAATCAATATCTGATAATAAAAATCTGCTCTGATGGAAAGCAAAACAAATACCAGTACTTTAGCTCCAGGTCTGACTGATAAACTGATGCACGTGTAAATGGATATAACTTCCTCATTTTCTTCCTACTACTTAGAAAATATCAAAGCAACAAATATGCAGGGTTAATTTTTTAAAAATCTATGATTTTGTTTTATCTAATTATATCATTTGAGTTTAAGTGTTTAATTGTCATAAAGAATAAGACTTTACTTTAAATATCACATGTATGGTAAGGCTCTTGAGGGATATTTTTTCTTCCCATTTTAGCATTCTGACTTTAAGTAGTCAATGCCTAGAAATGTTGAAGCCTATTTTCCAGAATTTTTTTTTTATTAGAATAGTAACTTATTGTTGTCCTTAGAAAACTCCAGTTTCCATGTTGAAAACTATCAGAAAAATTTTCACACTGCAATATATTCCTCTGGTAGTGGGTAAATTTGAAGACAAATCTGTAGTTAGGGAATGATTTTACAGTTCTTTAAATCAGAGCAAGTCTCTCTTAGCTATCAAATTGCTAGAATATAGATTACAGTGTCCTATAGGCCCCCTTTAAAACAGTGGATTCCTTGATTATCAGAAAATAAAAAACACTTACCACAATCTGGTCTTCAGATGCAGTTGAGACACTACTGTCATCAAAATAGTACCATTTCCCATCATCTTTATTTTTTGCAAAAGCAGTATCTAATAAAAAAATATAATCACTTCGGTGAATGAAATATCTATGGTTTCCTGAGGAGAGTCCTTAAAATTTAAAACCATCTATATGAGAAATACCTATTAAAAGTACATGATAATGAAATTTAACTTTGAGTGGTAAACACACAATGCAATATACATATGACATAGTATTGAATTGTACACTTCAAACCTATATAATTTTATTAACTGATGCCATCCCAATAAATTTAATTAAAAAATTATGTGATAATCATCTATATATAAGGTCTATCTATTATACGTTCAACGGATTTCATTGATTATTAAAAGGTTTTTAGAATAATTTCCTACAATCTACATGCTACGATACTTTTCATATAAGATTCAATTGTAACTTTTTTCATTCCAGGAATACAAAGAACAGGTTTATTACTTTTTTAATTCACAGAAAAACAATACAAATGACAATAAATGGTAATTAACATTTATCATGTATCAGGCACACTGTCATGCACTTTACATGCATTATTTCATAAAGAAGGCATTTCTCCAATGATACTACCTCACTAATTTGTAGTCGTATTTACACCAGAAGCACATTTTAGTCTAACAAAAATACAGAGCAAGACAAAGGCAAAAAGTGATGAATCTGCATAATTAAAAAAAAAAGCGCCCCCTTTCCTATCCCATGCTTTGTACAAACTATCCAATGACTGAAGAACAGTTTCAAAATGACGTCAAAACAATTATCTGCTGTCATAACTTCTAAAAAGTGGCACTTTATAGGCCATGTCTTCTAAATAATTCTACACTTTGCACAACAAATTTATTGTTCTCCTGGGGATCCCACTGTGGGCCATAAATTTGTCAATCTGAATTTATGACCACTGCATTTACAAATTAAAAGAAATACATTGTTAGATTGAATAAAAAGACAAATCTCTAATAACATGGTTTATAAGAAACAGAACCAATAAAAAGGCACACATTTTGCAAACTAAATAATATCAAAAGAAAGCTAGACTAACACTTCTAATTCTGAGAAAAATAAAAGGGAAAAAAAGAACGTCAAATAGTGGTAAAAGGAACAATAGAGAAAGAAGAGCTACCCACTGTAAACATAAATGCAACTAATAATGCAAAATAGCTAATAAAACTGTTAGAGCAAACAGATAAATCAATACTTCAGCAGGAGTCCTGACGAATTCCTCCAGAAATAGAACATCGAAAGTGACCAAAGATGGTAATAATTTGAATACAACTGATAAACTTAAACTATTAGATTTAGAATTCTATGTTTGAATAGAAAATATGTTTTTCAAGCATACAAACATTGAAGAAACAGATTTATTAAGCCAAATGGAAGCTTTAATAAACTCCTATGGGTAAATACAATACAGACAATGCCTTGTCATGAAATAAAATTAAAATGAAGAGCTTTACAAATGCCATCTTTAGAAAAGTATATAACTGAAAATACTACATTTCAAGTTTTATGGGACAGAGATAAAGCAGTATTTAGAGGGATATTCAGAGCTTTTATTTTAGCCTTTAATGGGGGTGTGTGTGTGTATGTGGGGGGGGGGAGATGGAAAACAAAAAGCATTCAATCCAAAAAGTTGGGAAAAGAAAAAACATGATTTTTAAAGAGCAAACCCAAGGCAACACGAAGAAAATTATAATAATGAGAAGAAATCAATGAGATACAATATGTACATGTAATAACAGAAAGAAAAATTTAATAAAATAGAAAGCTAATTCTTTGGACAGATTAAAAAGACAGACCTCTAATCTCATTCCAAAGTAATAACAATATAAAAAAAATAAAGACCTTTTCACTTACAAATTAAATTGTAACATCCTAAATAAAATTAGTTATCCAAATCCAGTGGGGTACATTAAAAAAATACTAAGTAGAATTTTCCAGGAATGCGAAGATGATTCAATAGAGTATAACCATCCTGGAAAGCCATCTGGTAGTACTTAAAATACTCAAGACCCAGCAATCTCACTTCTGGGTACACAGCTCAAAGAAATTCTCACAAAGGGGAACATAAACAATGATATTTATCAGTCTTTACAGTGGTAGAAAGTTAAAGGCAATTTGGATGTCTACCATGAAGTGAACAGAGAGATAAAATACAGTGGACACTGAGTCATGTTTAGAAGCAATGGACTAAATGGACATGTCTTAAGATATGTGGTAAGAGAAAAAGGTAAGATTTATATTATAATATCAATTATGTAATTTAATAATGATGCCTCATTTATAAGAGCACACATGTTAAACACATTAGAAAGGGAAGGGAAAAGAGAATGGGGAGAACAGGAGCCCTGAATGGACAAGTAATTTTCTTGGGCTTTGAACTGAGGAGTATGAATAACTTAATCCTCTACTCCTGATGTCAAAAAAAAAAAAAAAAAAAAAAAAAAAAAGGTTCAAAAGCAGATTTACTTATTAATCAATATTTTTTGAACAATTACTACATGTAAGGCATAGCTCACATTTTCCCTTTAGTAATAAATATCTTAATGAAAAAAGTCCGGAGTTATCAAATACCATGATTTTAGTAAAAAAGTAAACTGTCAACTTACAGTGTCCTCCTCCCATCCCTCCATAATGGTTGGAAACAGCAATTAAATTATAGCGGCAAGGACCTGCATTTGGATTAATTAGGAACTCCGACATATCCAAGTCACTGTTTTAAAAAGAGATCGAGTAAGTTTTATGTTTTCCCTAAATGCAATGAATTCTATTTCCTTCTGTTAGCATTGTCTGACTTTTATATATACACAGATATATCTATACATCTATATATCTATCTCACTAAAGAAATTACTAACAGACAAACAACTTTACAAAACAAATCATGTATATAGCTGAGATGTGAACGTTTTGGCAAAAATTTTCTTATGGATTGAGAATTTAAAAATTCTCTGCTGACTGCTGCTATTCAGATGTTTTTATGCTAAGTACTAAATAGTCTTCACTATTTAATATCTGGGACCTTTTTATTTTTTATATTTTTAAAGCCATTTTTAGGAATAATTTATTTAGGAAAGAATAAAAGGATAATGAAAAACAATTTTCTTAGAAATTTTATAATAATTTAAATATATATTAAACCCCAACATTTATTCTACACTTTCCTGGTTCTGATAATCTATATCCCAAATGGGCAACATTCTTTGAAATGTAACCAGTTTATAATCTGTCATGCATGAAACTGTAATATGACCATCTTATAGCTTACCATTATTTCTGGTTATTCTTTTTTTTTTTTTTGTACTTGCCTCATTAAAAAGCAATATTGATTCTAAACTTCAAATACATCTCTAATAGAGTCTAGCTTATCATTAATTCTGCTTCTTGTACTTACGTTGACAATGTGATATATTCTTGAAAACTTTGATGGATCATAATTTTGTTAAAGAGAAAATTGACATTTTTTTTGCTTCCATAATTGCAAAATATGTTCAATTTTAAATTTATAAACATGAATTAGAATAAGCAATCCAAAGAATGTTTTCAATATTACATCATTTATTTCCTTCTAAAAACCTTTGTATATACACCCACCTTCAGCATCTATTTACTTATTAACTGTATCAAAGTAAACCTGGTGTATAAATATCATGAAATATAAAAGAATATTATCAGTTCTTTTTGGCAAATGGGAGAGGATCAAGTTCTTGCTGTAAAATATTGTGTGATTAAAGTCCTTCTTGGACTATATGAATGAGAACATAATACTCCTTTTTGTTCTTCCGAATTCTCAATTATGTTTCATGAAAGCTTTAAAGAAAAAAACAGACTTTAAAGATGCTGTCTCTAGACAACTTTATACCTTTTTACAAATATTGTCATACTCTGGACAGTGCAGTAAGAGAACTTAAGGATGACACGATAGAAATGATTACATTACTGTGTTATCCTTCTAAGCAATTCTATTTTCCTATTTTTATATATTACTTTAGTCTTTTTATAAGCATATTTAAGAATATCTGATGATTAACGATGAAATAATTCCTATGAAAAACACAATTATTGAGTATCTCAGATTTATAAACAGGGCCAATGAACCCATAATAATGTAATACAGAATGAGTTTTATTCTACTTTTTAAAAAGAGTATATTTTCTCTTTGTTCTTTGAAAAAAAATCTCTAAGTAGCAGTAAAAATTGTTACTGATTCTTACAAACTGTTAGAACTACTCAAAAATACACTAAAAAACTGAAACTGGGCCCAATGCTACCTAATGTTTAAAAGAAGTTAAGAGCTGTCCAATGTTTATGAAGTCTAATCAGAACTTACTTGATAGGAAAATCAACTAAGGTATCCAACTTGTCTCTCATGTATCGACTATAAGAAAATCGCTTGAGATGTACCACAAGTACTGGAGGCAGGGACCATAAATCCAATTTCTTTGTTGCTTGTTGATGTTCTTTACAGTTTGGACAATACCTAAAAATAAAGAGAAACATTTAAAGCTTGATAGAGGTAATTAAAACAATATATATATGAAATCTTTGAAAAGTTCTACATTTATTCAGTGACCAGTTATTGTGTGCCTAATATGTACAGGAACTCTTATTTAATCTTCAATACATTTTCCAAATAGAGTTAACTACTATAAACTAATGTGTAAATAAGTATTCAAAGAAATGAAGAGGGCTAGATTATTTACATTTCTGCGTGCTAAAAAGACATGGATGCATCACAAAACTGTGGCTCTAATGGAATTAATAACACCACAAAACATATCATTATCATTTTCCTAAAACAGTTTTTCTCAAAATAGCTGCACAGCTAAAAATTCTTAAGAAAATGCAACTAAAATTAATTATTCATAGTAAAATGGCTATTATGGAAAATACAGTAATGAGATTAAATCTTAACATGATTAGACTTTTAAGATATTCTCATCCCTCCTAATAGACTATTATCATATAAATACTTATTATTTAAAATATCAAATGGAATTTAGTTATCACTTTTTTAACCTGATGCAGCACATACCTCGGTAAAACTCCTTAAGAAAAAAATTACAATCAATCATTTAACTTTGTTTCTTACCAGGGATCTTCAGCACCTAGCTTTTCTTTTGTTGTAAAAAGTTCAATGCAATCTTTTAATTTCACAAAGGGTTTTTTAGGAGGTTTATATTCCACACTTTCGTGTTTTTCAAAATCCTAAAGAGAAGTATTTCTTGAGTTAAGAGAACAAATGAAACAAAACTCATTTTAGTGATACCATCTTACTATGAATAGTAATGAAAAACTCCTAAACTTTCTCTAAAGAATCATAAGGCTTATTTCCATTGAGATTTAAATCACACTTCTAAATAACTCCTGTATACGCACCTATGAATAACTAAAAAATGGAAACAGAAAGCATGTTCAAAACCAACAAACCTTTTCTTTTCTAGTACATAATCAATTATCTGACAAAATAGACATTTGGTAGCAGCAAAACTGTGTGACAAACAGTGTGATCAAAAGATAAAACAGCAATGAGTAATGACTTACCTCAGCGGCATTTTCATCAAAGTATCTTTTTTTCAAGTCAGGATCCCAATCCAAGGCAAGAAAAGATCTTTCTAAGGTGGGAAACATATTTTTTCTTTAAAATTTAATATGCATTATTGTTAAAATTAATGTTTTAATATTATTAAGATTTATGCCAGAATAAACAAATAGCAATCTCTTCTATTTTTACTAGGTGAACAAGGCAAACTGTTGTTTCCAAGCCATTAAAATATTTTTAGGAGTTAAAAAACAAAAACAGAAACAAAACTTAAGCATAAGTTGAACCTCCATTTAATAAACATTGACATGTGTTTTATTATATTTCGTTTAAGATTTTAGATAGATTAAATAAATGTTATTTTTCATGTGTTGAATTTTGTGGTTTTCACCAAAAAAACTCCAAAAAACATGTTTTGTTCAAGTTCAGTGTCAAGTTGTTTTCATTCAAATACTTACCATCTAGTCTAAGTTGCCTATCATCAAATCTTATATGCCTGGTATCATCTTTGATGTAGTTGATATCAGTGTTACCTAGGTTGTTGAACTGGAATGTAAACAATCGTTTCTTGTGTCCCGTGAGTTGACCTTTGCATGTTTCCTCAGTACATAATCCATTTTCAGAATCATTATCTCCTCCAACTGAATCTTCAGACTGACTGTTTTCATTCTCAGAGGGAAGTTCTTGATCCTGGCTGGATTCATCATCTGGCTCATCTGTTTCCATTTCACCTAATTTTAGATATTAGAAGTCTTTAAGTAAACTCAATGCTACATTTAAAAAGTATTAATACTAACATCATTTTCCCATGCTTGAGGCTATTTTTTAGTTCCTTAATCCCTATCCTCTCAACTTTTCTTTGAAGAGATAATCTAAGCAAAGTGTTTTTACAATAGGGAAATCTTACTTGGTGAGCCTTCTTCATGTATGCCATTTGGGCCATTCCCATTAATATTTTGGTCCTTACAGCAGTGTAGGGATCCTTCAGTGTCTTCCGTTTCAGTAGATATTTTGACATATCGGCTTAAATAAAATCAGAAATCAAACAAGTTCAGTTCTATAAAGGTAAGAACTTAAAAAGTTTTCCATGCTTTCAATAAAACAAACCTTTTTAATGTAATAAGAGTAGTGACTTAGTAGATTCAAGAATAAATTCAGACTCAAGGTACAGTTCCATAGGTGCAACTGACTAATCATTTATGTTTTGGTTGTCTTTATAAAAAGGATTTAATTTGTTGTTCTTGGGTTTTAACATCTTTCTTTTATATGTTAAAAGTTTGTGACAAATTATTTCTTGACTTGAAAAAATTATATAAAAATCCTCATTTAAATGATAGTTATATTATTGCTAAGATCATTTATGGTTGTATAATGTGATCTTTATGTATGGGTTATGGGACTACAATAATTAAAATAGATATGTAAAAATACTAAACACGTCAGCTGTAAAGTATAAAAGAAAGGGATCAAATGGAATTCTTGATTACCCTGTAATTCAAATCAAAGTTTTAGGAATACAAAAATGGGTTGCCTTACAACACTATCATCAACCATTAAAGTTTATCCTTTTAAATAAAACTAATTAGTATGAATTCTTGACCTAGCAGTGTATGTAAAGAAATAAAACATCTGACATTTGTTATTTCAGTCTGCAAACATGCTAAAGTTTAATCTTCTTTCAACTGTTACTTTTACTTTTTTCTTTTCACTGTAAAACAGTTAAAAGAATTCATGCTTCCTGAATTGAAATTACCTCAGTAATGTTTTACATGACCAAGAAACTGGATTACACTATAATTTGATTTTTTAAAATTGTACCTGTCTAAATGAAGTTGAGATAATACAGACTACTTATTTAGTTATATTCTGATAGTACCTTGCATGTTTACTTTCACTAGCAATTTTATATTTTATTTTGTTAATGTAAACTAATCTGGCACTTACCACATTCTCAAAAGCAGAAGATTATAGAGTTTATCTTCAGTATTGTTTCGTGGTACAGCCATAAGAAAAGGCTGACCAAAAAGTGAAGAACCAGTATGATGGGTATAACTTGAGTGTCTAAATTTTTCTCTTAGGCAAACAGGAATAATCACATGCTCTGTATCTTCTGTCCTATTGATGTTAATTTCAAACCTACGAGGACAAAACTGATCATAAGTTCTGAAAAACTTTTATATTATTTCTTTAGAATTTTTTCTCAAGTAATATTTTGGACAATGAATTTTATACTTACACATAAATATCATCCCGCTCCATAATACTGCTAAGGTTTTCATCCATTGCGAATATTCTATGAAATCTATGATTGTATATATCGGTAACTATCATCTAAAAGAAAATATATTTCTATTAAGCTGGTTTTACAACACTGCAAAACTAAATTCGAACTTATATACTTCAAACTCAGAAACATCTTACCTTATCTGCAGGTACTCCTGATAAAGCAGACAATGCTGTACAAAGATCAAGTATGTTTCCAATTTTGGGGACAACTACTTTGTACTAAAAAACAAAAATATTTGCAATAAACTTATTACTTTGCAAAAAATATTCAGTAGATAAAAACAACCTCATGGTTGTTTCCTCACATTCACTTGGCATTTGGCTCACAGTGTCTCCAATCTTACCATCATCCTGGGTGACAATGTCTACAAACATGTTCCTCAGCTCCTCAATTCAAAGACCTATACTTGCATTTAACTGTGGTTAACTTTTTGGACCTTGTCATAACCTGCTACACCTCTGATATCTTAAACTCTTAACAGGTTACTCTCTAACCACTACTCATTTTCCTGGAAACTCGTGATTTCCTAATTTTGGCTTGTACTGAAATCTCTAGTCCTTTTAATTCTGAATGTTTCCCCAGTTTACTAGCTCCCTGTCTCCATATCTTTCTATCCAGATCCCACACGTCACTTCGACTATTCCACTGCAATGCCTTTAGTTATTTGTTATTCAGTTTTATTCTTGCTACATGTTCTTAGAGTTGTCCAAAATTGCTGGAGAAAACTGCCCAACTTTAAAGACTGGTGCACTACAAATTCACAGTTCTTAAACTCAACTGATCTTTCAACACTAGCCCAAAATTTTCTCATGTATCCCTTATTTGTTTATTTCTCTATTTCTCTCAATAACTATTTAAAACCTTCACCATTCCTTAGGCTTCCTATTTCACTACTTCTCCCTTCAGTATCAGCGGAATGTCTATTTCACTGAAAAATTAAAAGCTACTGGAGAGGAAAATCTCCAACATCCTGTCCCCCTATAAACTTGACTCTGAAAGGTCCTTTTGTGTCTCTCTGAACACAGGGAAAGAGAATGTCTTTCTTCCTATTGAAGGCTAACCCTAGCATCTATGCTTTGAATCCCATGCTCTTCTGCTTCCTCTTGAACCTAATCCCAGTGACCTGTCCTTTATTTCATTTTGGTTAGCACATAAACACTGGAATTTATATAAGTCTCTCAAAAAACAAAACAAGTCTCTCATTGTTTTCCCTCTAATAATTTCCCTCTACTAATATCCCTTCCTTTTCTGCTTTATAAAGAACCTTGTTAAAAGTAATGTCTACACTGACTATCCTAACTTCTTTACTTCCCATTCATTTATTAATCCACTCCTGGCTTTTGTCTTCACCTCTTTAACCTTTACCAAGATTGTCAATATTATCATACAACCAAGTCTTTATCAGTCCTTATTTTATTGACCTCTCTGTAGCATGACTGCGGACCACTCCCTTCTTTAAAATTTTCCTTTCCCTACAACGCCATCACTTATTCTTTTCTACTGCCCTGGTCACACCTTCTTCTGAGGATCTTCTCTTGTGTCCTTTAGAGTTTTAATCCTTAGCTATCTTCCTGATTCTATAGGCTCTCCTTGAACTAGGTGACAATATATCCTGGTTTGCTTTGCCCAGTCCTGGATTAGCTTGTTGTCTTGGTATAATTATTAGTAACAGCCACCTTTATTTTTTAAAAGAATTCAAGTTTAGATGATAAATTAGAGTGTCACCCTAACCTTAGGTAATCTCATCCTTCTAAAACATTCACTAACATCTTCACAGAGCTCACCATCTAATTTATATTTCAAGCACAGACCTCTCTCCTCTAAATATGTAAACTCTGAGCCTACTGATATATTTACCTAAATTTTCCTCATGTACCTCAACACTTCCAATACTAAATACATATTTAGGTCATGTTAGGTCAACATATCCAATCCTAAAACAAGTTTCTTCTTATACCTTTCTTCTTCTATATCCCATTAAAACAAATAGCACCACTGGCTATTCAGTTTTCCAATCCAATAAATTTGGCATCATTTTTGAATACTCAAACATTTTCATCTTCTATATTCAACTGATTCTTCTATCTAACTGCCTTCCTGACACTAATCTTAATCTTAGGAATTCAAGCCCTTGTAATTTGTCACCTGATCATTGCAAAAAGCCTCTTAGTACATCTGATCAAAGCTTTTCTGATTCGATCTTTGCACTAGCCAGTCTTCTTTCTCAAATATAAATCTGGCCACATAATCTCTCCACTTAATAATCCTAAATAACTTCCCTAGTCCTTAAAGTCCAAACTTCCTACATGGCATTAAGGTTCTTTGTGATCTAGCTTCTATATTGATCATATTATCTAACCGCAGTTTCCAAAAGTGGGCCATGTCTTCTTTTTCCTTCAGTCCTTTGTACATGTCTATCTGTCTATAATGCTTGCATTTCTAGCTTTCAAGTATTTAAAACATAATCATCCTTCAGGAATTAACATAGAAATCATCACCAGCAGTCTGGGCAGGTTGCTCATTTTGTAAACTCATACAGCACCCTGTCATAGCACTTTTAAAACTGTATGATAAGCTTCTTGAGAACCAAGACTAGGAGTACCTCTTGTATTTCCAGCACCTTGCACAGTATGAGAGGTTAATACGTAATACATGTCCGATACAATTACTAATAAACTTCTAAGATATAAATCAACTTCAGTGATGGATAAACTCAAGTAAGTTAACTCAGCTAATATCCCTTTCCTCTCCAGCTGGTTAAGGCATAGTGTTAATGAGGCTATCATTTTATATTTGCATTGATACTGCCTCCAAGTGGAAAAATCCCAACTCCCCTCTGCTGATCATGGCTTGAACCTCCACAAATTTGTATTTGTGGTCACCCAGTGAGAAAAGAGGTAAGTTAATAAATTCAAATTGCTGGAAATATAATTCAAAACTCATATTATGGAAGAACGTTCAACACATATACCTTATAGTTAATGTGTAACCTGAATGCAATCTATATAATCCAGATTATATTACTAGAATGGGAGAGTACTGTCTTTAACAAAGGCGCTGCAGAGAAAGAGTATCTACATGTATTTTTTTTTTATTGCTGCAATAAATTTTTACTCATTGTTTTATACTCTCTTATTCTATTATACTCATTGGCATATAATTGTAAAGTTACAGACTAGAGAGTTTAGCATTGCTAGTTTCCTTCCACTGGGAAAAAAGTTAACAATCTAATAAACAAGTGAATAAGTGAGTATCTAAAGGATGTGATTTTAGAAATGTGAACATATATTCTCCTGGACAAATAAAAGCAGTCTTTACTGACCCTGCTCATGGATAAGGGCAAGTACCAAGCTTCTCTGGTTCTCTATAATATTCTCAGCACTACTGAATGAAATACAGACATAAGAGCACTAAGTTCAATGGGTTCATAAAGGAAACATAAAAAGGCAGCAGAAGGGTGAAATCTGCATAACGTTACTTAGCTAGTCTCTACTAAACTTTAACTTTTAATGAAAGGACTATATTTTATGAATACTTCATACTGTGCCCTTGTTGATAGTAAATCCAATCACTTCCACTAGATGAATGATAAGACCATAGTTTTGTTCAAAGTGTACCCTTCATTCACATAGATTTCATGAATATTGCTATGGGCTAAACTGCTTCTCCTCAAAATTCATATGTTGAGGCCTTAACCACTGATGTGATGGTATTTTGATATGAGGTCATTGGAAAGTTTAGATGAGATCATGAAGGTGGGACTCTCATG
Source organism: Eidolon dupreanum (assembly GCA_028627145.1). Lineage (NCBI taxonomy): Eukaryota > Metazoa > Chordata > Mammalia > Chiroptera > Pteropodidae > Eidolon > Eidolon dupreanum. Next base: position 50,814,315 of record CM053503.1, on the reverse strand, counting down.
ATGGGATCAGTGTGCTTATAAGAAGAGATACCAGAGAGCTTATGTGTATGCCTCCTCTCTCTCTCTGCTACATGAGGACACAGAGAGGAGGAGGCTGTCTGTAGGCCAGTAAGAGTCTGCACTAGAAACCAACTATGTACACTTTTCTTAGACTTCCAGCTTTCAGAACTGTGAGAAAATAAAATTTCTGTTGTTTAAACAACTTAGTCTATAGTATTTTATTGTGGCAGCCCAAGTAGACTAACAAAATTATGCTCTAACAAACTGTACTATGTGGCTGGAATCCTAAGCTAAGAATCTTTAGTAAATAATCTTCAAAGTAGGAACCACGTCTGTTTTGTTCACCAAACAGAGATTTACACTCAGTAGATGCCCAATACATATCTGAATAAATAAAATTTTTGAACACTACTACTGCAGTAGTACCTACAATCATGAGGGTTAGAAATACAAAGATTTAAAGTCCATATCGTCAAAGAACTCATGGCCCAGAGGAGAAAAGATCAAACTAAACCAAAGGTCATAATGGTATTTGATAAGTACAATAGTAGAATTTAGGGGAATAGAAGGTAGAAGAGGAAGGAATTACTTTTATTAAGGTGGATCAAGTGTCAGAAATAGATTAACTAATTATAAAAAGATGAAAATATAGTGCTTTGTGCCACAAAATGTAATGTAATCAGGCAGACAACTGATATCAAGGCCTAGCAAAGGACTCCTGATTAGAACAAGCAATATTTGATATTCTAAACGATTAAAAGATTAGAAAATTATTGAAGAAAATGTTTTTTGTCTAACTATATTTCCATTTCTCCTCCAAATTCTTACGGTGCCTAAAAATTACACATATTTAAATTTATCATTATCTTATATCGTGAATCAAAATGTATGGTAGGTATTAGCTTTACTTCCAACAGTTACCAGGAAAAAATTATAATTAACATTCAGTTCAAGATGGAAAATAATGCCATATTACTAATCTTTGTATGCTAATAATGTTAACCCCAACATTGTGAAATCAAATGTTGATAAGAAAAGTCTTTGAGAATTTTGTTTTTACATGACAAATAATGTACTTTGCAAATCCCTCACCCTACCCTTTCAAGTTTCTAAAAAGCTGTACTAATTTCCTATGTATTTAGCTTATAAAATCTTACAGAAATAAATTTATTATTGGATTATATTTGAGGCATAAAGACTCAATATTAATTTTTATAAAAATAGCAAATGCAAAGAAAATAATCATTACTTACCTGCATAGGTTTGGTAAGTGGGTCCATTCTAACTAAATAAACTTCCAACGTACGTTCTTTTTTCATGGGCAATGGAAGTGTCAAGTAACAAAAAGGATCGAATGTTACTGAAATCTTAGCACATTCAGGACAAACTAAAGTTGATTTGAAAAGGCCATGAAATATATCTACTATGATAGAATCATTTCTTTTTAAATGGTTTTCCCAGGCTTCTTCAGCAACTACCTATAAAGAAAACAGACACTTTTATATAGAGATATTACATTACTAAAATGATGGTGATAATAATATCATTAAATTTACCTTATCTGGCCTTCCATCAGCATCTTTTAATTGTATATATGGTTTTTTCCTAATTCTATTCAAATCCTCATGTAGTCCATCTAATAGGAAAGCTAATAGTTCTTGACAGTCCTGCTGCTGGTATCCAGAGAACTGAGGTGCAAAACGTCCTACCTGTGTCTGTAGGAAAAGCAAAACTATAAAATCAGTTTTAGAGAAAAAAATGATTTAAAAAAAAAATACATAGTTGATTCCCATTGTTCATGGATTCCTTATTTGTGAATTCACTTCTTTGCTAAAATTTATTTGAGCCCCAAATCAACTTTTGGCACTTTTACAGTTATTTACAGCTATGATAATTACATATATAAAAATATATAAGCTACATATTTCCAAATATTTTAAAATAACTAATCTGTAATATAGAAATGCTGACCTGAGGAAAGAACAAGGAAGAAATATGGAAAAGTTTTCTACAAAGGATTGGGAAACACTAAAGACTATTAAAATTCAATAATATTTCTGGGCCACTAGAAAAGATTATAAAGCTCTCATTTCATTTCTGTATATAAAAAGAGGATGAATCTCATAGAGATGACAGTAATATTCATGTTCATATATAATTTTCCTAGTCTTTGTAGTACTATTTTTTAGATGAGACGAAGAATAAATGTGAAAGAAAAAAGTCAGATATGAAGAGGCTATTTATACAATTTTAAAAGAGAATATCTAGCAAAATGAAACTAATCATGGGTTAAGAGTTGAGAAATGGTTTGTCTCAACTAGTTTGTCTATAGTTCAGAAAGCTGAAGAAGATAATGCAGTTTTTGATTTGCTGTTTTTTATTTTTTAAGAACTAGTATATAGCTAATAAAATTTTGCCTAGTAGATATTCTATATGAATGTCACTTAAGATGTTTGAATAAAAAATGGTTAAAAACTGCTTATTCTCTAAAATTTTAATGACAAACTAAACTACCTGAGATTTTATTGATTCTAAGAAGTGATCACTTCACAAATTAAGATAAACTTAAAAGTTCAAGAATTGTATTAGAATACATTTAATTAATATTTAGTTTGTTTTGTAGACTAGTTTCATTTTAATAATTTTTCATACAATGACTCCTGAAATAAACTGAGTTCTTCAGAGTTCAATGACATGCCCAAATTTAGTCTTTACATTTGTATAAAATATTTTTGTAAATTTCTCAGAGATGAATTGTATTCTAAAACCTGTAAATGCTCATTACTGTCTCTTCATTGTCACTTTGTACCATACAATTGTTTCTCAACTTTTATTTCATTATTTCCTTCCTCATCCCCCAGAGCCTTTTTAAAACATTTTAAAATTAATCATCTGTCCCATCCCCCAGCCAGAAATTTAATACCACAGATAAACTGTCTATCTATTTATATGCTGTGTCCCTTTGCAGGGCCAAAAACCATTGTAATAGCTATGCCTTTTCATCCGTTGCTCAAAAAATGAATTTTTGTCCTCTTGGGAGTGATACAGTTCTCATTGAAAATGTATTTACTATACTAACCTTAAAGGCTCTTGGTGTGACATAGCTAAATTTTCCAGACCACATTTGCTTGATCAATTCAGCATAAGATTTAGCTATTTCACCTCTCATTCCTAAAGGATTGTCAAAATTCAGTTCTTCTTGATATTTATCATTGAGGAAGTATTCAGTAAGTGGAGGTGTGTTGCTCAAACACTGCAAAGAAGAAAATAAATTTTCAAGTCAAATAACCACAAGTTAAACATGTTAAAATGAAGAAACAAACAAATTGATCTGCCATAACACATAGAGACAAATTTACATGATGGCTTCTTACACTAATAAATAACTGGTCAAATAAACACTCAAATGATGCACTCAACTATTCATTTCCCAAATTTCAAATCAACTACTTATAATAAATAAATGAAAATGCTAATATTTGTTGCTGTAAAATCTGCATTAATTTTGATCACAGCAAACTACCTGTTAACCAGGAGAGAAGCTCAAAGTTTTCCTTCCTTCTTTTACTTGATTGGTAGAAATTATGGACTGTCTACTCATCCCAGGCACCTGCAAATCAGCCTGAGTAGGTAAAAACTGAGATAGAGCGCAAGCACGAAATTAATTTAAAAGAGGATTTACTGCTTTCAATGTCAATTCCTTAATATGAAAGAGCAGCCTTTAAATTTTCCATTTGGTTAACCATTTTAAAGAAGGAAGAGTACAGTTTAGCTGAGCTTGAGAAACAAATTTTTGTTATGTGAACTCTGGCTAAGTGTGTTCTTACTTCTTCAAGCTCTTCTTTAATAGCATAATCCAATTCTCCTTTATGGCAAGATTAAAGCTATTAATAAGTTAGTACTCCAACTCTTTTCCATTTTGAATTAAATAATCAATCTAGGATTTACTTAAATAATCTAGGATTTAAAATAAAAGTACAGTTTTTCCACAATGGTTTATCTCAAGATGGAATAATTTTAAGTTGATAATACTATATAATATGAATATATTACTTTATCAATTAGATGTCTAGTGTCATTAAGTAGAATATATAATGAAAGACAGACATACAGTTATAAAGGTTACTTTCTTTTTGCTGCAGGAAGATATTTGTCTTGGAGTCAAGTGGCAAAATGCTTTAAGTGCAGCTAGTTGCATGTAAAGTAGAAACCCACTCTTATTAGGGCTTGGATTTATAGTAATGGAAATCAAAGTTTTTTGAAGCTTGCACACCACTCAATTTGGATTAAGTTAAATAGTCTCGATAGCTATGAAAGGTTCAGTGTGCTGAGGTCATGCTGATAATTTGGATGCTATAAGCTATGACCATGTACCATGTACTGTTTGACTAAAACTCCAAAATTAATCATATTCAATTTTTTGAAATAAACTATGGTACTCTATTTTGTGGTTTCAATTATAAATCAATTTATGTTTACTTAAGTAGCCATAATATCTATTTTGGAATTTTTTTATATATAATAAAATATAATAATGTCCAAATTGGTAGTCTAACCCCTACATTGAGGTAAAAGGGAGGACTGTTTATAATATCATGGAATTTGCTATATAACTTATAGGCAATATAAATAGTTAAAAATGTTTGGATAGGGCTATATAGGCTTTAGAATCATTTACATGCCATTCTCAGCACAAAAAAATTTTATGTGAGCAAGAAGATAGAAGTATGTTATAACGTAAAAGGCAATTAGGAAAAGGATACTTTTCTTTCTTAACTCTTTTTATATCTCAACCTTTCATAATGTTACATGCCTTCTGAGTTTCATTATCTCTTTTTCTTTTGATTATCCTTTTAATTATAAACCCAGCACCGGAGGTAGGGTCAGGCAACCCCAGAATACATCATGGCTACACAGGGCATAAATGCCACCGCTTAGTATCATCTGATTCAGCACAAGATCAACACTAAATAGTCAGTGAGGCAAAGCGGAGGTCAGACAGCATTTCCAACAATTATCAATTAGTTTTCAAATCCTTATAGTTGATCAGCTCAGGGTATACTAAGAATATTCCACTACTGGCTGTAATGCAGTTATACAAAGAACCTAATTTATGGTTTTACCAAACACCTCAAAGAATCAAGTTGTGCAAGCATAATTTTTGAATTTTGTTTTTCATTTGTTTATTCACATATATCCTTATCTTGCAAGGAGCTTCCAAATATAATTAAAAATTTTTTAGCTTTCCAATAGCATCCAGAGTGACCTAAAATTTACATTTAGTCATGTTCTTTGCTACAAATCCTTTAATAGCAATTACATATTAAAATCTCAGATCTATAAAAAGGTCTATCTTTTGCCCACCTAAGTAGCCTCATCCCTTGCCAAAACCATTTTTTTAAAACTCCACCTCAGCCTTACTTGACTTGTGGTTCCTTGATCTCCATACATTCTCTTTCTGTAAATTTGCAACATTACTTTATGTAAAATGTACCTTCTTTGCCTTACTTCTAATTAAACCATTAAGATTCAGGTATCCTGTCTGGAAAGCCTTCCTAGATTCCCTTACACTGTTTCCTCTTGTATGTTTCCATATTGCTTAGTGTTCACTTTTATTATATCACTTATTTAATAATATACTATAACTTTAATTTTTAGTTTGTCTGTCTTGATAAATGGACTGAGACCTCCACGAAAGCAAAATTTGTGGTATCCAAAATTTGTGGTAATGTAAATATAAATTATATTTATATTTTCAGCACTAAGCACCTATGTCACTTGGCATTTAGCATGTGAACAATAAATGTATGATTAATAAAAATGTTTTTGCCTATATTTAATAATGTATTTACCCTCTTGGTTTTTTTACTCTTTTCTTTCAAAGTTTGGCACAGAGTACTTAAATTTTGTTATTTATTTTTTAAAAAAATTTCCTGATTACAGTTGATATTCAATATTATTTTATATTAGTTCTGGGTGTACAGCATAGTGATTAGACATTTACATAATTTATGAAGTGATTCCTCCAATAAATCTAGTATCCACCCCTGGCACATTACATAGTTATTACAATATTATTGACTATACCCTCTATGCTGTACTTCACATCCCTGTGACTACTTAAATTTTTGTTGAACAAAATATTACTAAGGCAAAAATATATTTGCTTGTAATAAAGCACTTTCTTCAAGCACTTCCACCTGATTACTAAACCAAAGGAAGAACAGCACCTATTAAAAAATCCACACCCCCACCCTTTTTGTATGACTTTCATTCAATCCACTATTTGCTTTGTACTGGGTCTCTGCTTGGAATTTTAAAAAAGTCTCTGACACAGAGACCAGTGATCATTTTCAAAGTGACTCATGCCAGTTTGTGAATAATTACAGTTCAACATTAATAAACTAAACAACAACAAAACACAAATAGTTTTAATGATATGTAACTGCCTGTCAAGATATCATGACCAATATATTTTCAGATAAACCTTATATTTAAATTTAAACCATTAAGTCCTAAATGGTCCAAAAAAGCATACTATTTGTTGAACATAATGTTTTAAGAAGCTCACAAACTACATTTTCTATAATTTTGTACAAACATATATATAGAAATTCAATAGCCATCTTAATTGTCCTACTAAATCTAATCATAATAGTTTAAAAACTAAACTGATGTGACTTTTTTTCCTCATCTTGAAAATATCATACTTTTCTTTTCTCCCTCACCTTGAAAATATTATTCCAGGATTCACTATATTCTTGAAATAGTATAAAGACGAGTTAAAATAGCAAAAGTTCTCCTAACTTCTGATATAAATTTTGAGGCATAACTGGAATGGAGATAAAACAACTAAAATATTTCCATGCCCCAGGTGTTATCAGTATTCAATGCCATCATTCTGGTAGAAGAAGGCAGTTTCTTAAAGTTGGTCATGCAGTTTGATTTGCAATTTATGCAAGTAATTATTCAATATTTTAAAATAAGAGTATCTTAGAAAATGAACATCTTCGACAATTATGAGAAAATTATTTATGTGGACTGGTGCCATTAAATACAAAGTTTAAAAAAAAAATGAAGATAATTTTCATTAGTTTAATAACAAAAATCATAACCAGAGTTCTGAAGCACCTCTTTCAAAGACTGTTCTACTTCAAAAAAAAAAAAAAAAAAACTTTCTTATCTGATTGGGACTGTCCCAAAATGATTCCTTTCTTAAGACACACACACACACACACACACACACACACACATATATTCCTACACACACACACATATATGTATATATATATATTCCTACATGTGTAGACATAGGAAATTTCCTTTTTAATCTGTAAGATACTTAACTCAGAGATATAATTTGGACTAGAAATCACATACAGGTGTTGTTCCTATGTAGATATATCTCTTATTCTCAGTGCTCCTTAAACTGTAAAATAGAACAAAATTCATCCTTTATTTACATGGTTTTCTTAGCAAAAACTGAGAATATGTAGGAATATATTCTAAAAACAAAAAAATATATAAACAGTATTAGTACATTATTTTTGTGGCTACTTATGAATTTTGTGACACTACCACTCTACCAATGGCTCAGAGGTGAGCCATTCTGAGCTTCACCTCTATTAATTTATTTGATATCAACTGCCTGACATTGACAAACGCTAACACTTCAGTATTTCAAGGAGAATTAGCTCTTACAATTCAACACCCCAAAAATTAGATCCATATGAAGTAATGACTGACTATAATACACAAAAAATCTTAAGCCATTTTGTTTACATCATTATTGTGCATAGAGCTGGTCCTGCAATCAGGTAGAATTTTGTCAAATACCATGTTCAAAATAAAGCAATACTCAGAATGAAGGAAAAGATTCTGTATGAGTAGTTTCAATTCTTAATGCAAAAAAGTAAAAACTTACATCAATGAAAAGTCAAATGCACCATGCTAAACATTTCTATATTTAAGTACTTTTTATGATCCCTAGGTGACTTAATCATGTAATACATCGACAAGAGCATTTGAAAATCTAAGAATTTAAATAACTAAATTTCATATTTATTATATGGTACACTTTTGGCATTCATTAATTTAACCTTCATGATATAATGGAAGGTTCAGGACATAAGCCGGTAATGGTAAGTTGTTGATCCATAAAGAATGATGAGAATAACTGGTGTATGTATAAGGCAATAATTTTGTGATTAGACATGATGGCTAAGTATCTGTTCCTCAAAGTGGTTTTGTGGTTCTCTACTGTGCTTAAATTGGAAACTGCAAGTAATAAGAGTATTCTTAAACGTAAATTTGAATTAGGAGTCTTACGACATATTCCTTAGTTTAATGTATTAAGATTGAGCCTTAGCATGTACTCTTCCCCTGCTTAGGATATTCTTCCCCTGTAAGAAATTCCTACTTTTTAACACTCATCTCAACATCTCTTCTACATGTTATATCTTCCTTAGTAGCTCAAGGAAGAACTACTATTCCATCCTCTGGGCTAACTATACCTTGAACTTACTTAAACTGAACTTGAGAGCAGAGTCCAGGTCTTATTCACCTTTGTACCTCAGGATCTAGCACAATTCCTGACACATACCTTAATAAATGTGTGTTGAATAAGTTAAAAAGTTATGTTAGAAAGACTGGAAGCAGTCCTTAGAGAGAGAGAGTAAAGGGAAAACAATTATCTAAGGAAATTTGAATTATACTCAGTCATGTAACTATAACCTAACTAAAAGTTCTACAAGTCAAAAATGAAAGTTCAAATAATGCCTAAAGAGGCTTTCCTGATGAAGAAAAATAACTGTTGTAAATGCTCCAACAAATGATCAAGATCCAAATAAGTGAAAGATATGTGAAGAAAAAATAGTTGGAAACACACGTTTAGGACATCTCTTTTCCCCAAAACTCCCACCTGGAATCAGACAAAATTCTGAAGAGAATTCTCCTAAATAATCAATGTCTTATCCAGTGGACATTCTGCTATGTAGCTCAATGTATACAGACTTTTAACCACTGCTACCACGAAAAATCGTTTTTAAAAAGAATACATACCATTCCACTATTTTATAAGGATTAATTCTATGTGAAAACTCTCTAGTTATAAAGTTCCATCCTTAACTCAACATCTTAAAATTGGAATACTATATAAAATGATTTTCTTTCATTATTTAATTACTTGGAAAAACTATGATGGTTTGCACATAACTTTTCCTTATATACACATGCACAAATCCTATTGCTCTTACATTACTTTCAAAAAATTCTATTAAATATGTTGTCATCAGTAAAACTGATGTTTCTAGAGCTCTCTGAAAAAACATAAGTGACTCATGTAAGAGTCTCAATTTTGTATTTCACTATAAACTTGCACAGTTTTTTTTTAATTGATGAAGTAAAATAAGGTTCTACTATATTAGCAAATCTCAAGTCTGTAATCAATGGATTTCAGGAAATGAATAATTAATAGCCATCCCAATAATTTGTAATGAATCTGGAATTTCCCCAGTACCTGGAAAATAGCCAAAGTAATCCCCTTCAAAAAGAGAAAGTTGTCTTTTGTAATGCTGAATATGAACCACTCCCTTTCTGTTCAGGTGCTCCAGAAGCCCAATTTTCAAGTGATCATGTATGCTCACTATTTTAGTAAACCGGTAACTAGAACAGGAAAGAAAACAAACTTAATTTTTGATTACCTAAAGCCTTTGAGTTGTGTAACTCATTCTGTAACTGATCAAAATGTAACACCACTCACAACCCTTTAAAAACTTAAACTAACCAATTCTAAAACTAAAAACCCAATCTAAAATGAGAAAATCATTTTATAATGATAAAACAAACAAACAAACAAACAAACAAAACACCCTGAAGTAATCCATGGTAACCTTAGAATATCCCCAAATTATTTTTTCTGAATTTTAAGATATGAATAAGGAATCTCCAGATTTTCTATGTTACTGTTTTTCAATTTGTCATGACAACGGTATAAACATTCTAAAAAGGTACTGTATAATTTTGAAGCATTCTATTAATACTGGGATACTGGCTATAGTTCTGTAATTAAATAGAGAGACAGGAAACTGTAATATAGACTTTTACGATGAAGAACTACAAATATAAGCCTGCCTCCTTCATGAAGTAAATTTACAAAATGAGATTTTTAATACAGTGGTGTTTTTTTGTTACTTTTTTCCTAGGAAAGGCAACTTTCACTACATTTGAAAGATCAATACTGAAGCTTTGCCACATATTTTGGGAAAGCAAACAGAACTATAGCTCTATTTTGCTATTTTGCCTTGCCATTCTCTCTCCAAGCTTTCTTTAAAGAACAAATTTAGGTAAGTAAAATATAAGTCAATATAATTTTCCTTTAATTTACTTAGTTTTAAAAAACTTATTTGAACTCTGTTTTTTCTCCCTCCCAAGTAGTCAGTGAAGAGAGAACTGGCACACACTCTACTTAAAAATATCAGAATTTTACGTAGTTCTAAAGGTAGCATTTTTGAATTGGATGAGGATGTTGTTCTAATATTTTAATGTACATCATTAATCTAGTCACTAAGCTTAAGGCATGAATAAAATTAAAACTTCATTTAAAATCCATGCTGTCACCCTTTCCTTCAAATTCTATGGAATTTCTTCTTTGTACACTACTTGAACTCAGTGAAGAATTATTTTGAAAGCTCTGGGAAGTATGAAAACTAATGAGAAACATTTTTGGCGGTTAGCAAGGAAATGTCAATGTCTTTTCCCCTTCATTTATAGGAATGAGGAAGGAGAATTATAAATTTGTCAAAAAGACAACCCTGCAACTTTGCAGTTAGTAAATATTGTACTGGAGATATCGGTACTAAAAAGGCTATGATTATGTAAAGAGCAATGATTTTCATCTTAAAAGTTAAAAGTAGAAAGCAGATAGAAGATCCACTTGCAATACAGATAAATTTGAAAGCCTCTGATAATGATTATATCAGCAACAATGCTAAAAACCTTCTGGTAGGTCTATTTAAATGAGGTTTTAAAATTACTAGACTATAACAGTTTTTTTTTTGTTATTGTTGTTTTTTTTAGTAATAGGTATTTAATGAGTAATTTTACATTTAGATATTCACTTTATGGGAAGCATGCTACAACCAAATGGTTCTAAAAACATGAATAAACACTAGTGTAAGTTATATTTATTTTAAAGAACTAAAGCTTATGAATTCAGTTTTAATATTAAGTATCTTATCTCCTACCCTACCAAAAATTCAAAATAGGCTCAATGAAATGAATGCTAATAATTTAGGCAAGCAAGACAGTCAAAGAATTTAAGAAAATACAATGGTTCTTTATAATTTTATGTGTTCAGTGCCTTATAATTAATATTTAGCAAAGAAACATTTTTAAATAAATGAGTATTCAAGCTTGATCCCGTCTGATCTCAAAAGCTAAGCAGGGTCGTGCCTGGTTAGTACTTGGATGGGAGACCAACTAGAAAGACCAGGTGCTACAGGTGTAAAAAAACAAAAAACAAAAAACAGAAGAGATTGTAAGCTGACAAGGTCCTTGCAATCTGTGAGGTCAACCAAGGGTTGCCTCGCCTAAGAAAAAAAAAAAGGATGAGTATTAAAAATTGTGTAATTTGTTGATCTGCAAAGGCATACAGGAATAGCAGAAAAAAATTGTTTTTAAGTTTAACTGATTTATTACATTCTTTAAGATTTATTACATTCTTTAAGAGAAACTACTAAGTCATATAGTTCTCTGTATCATTTCAATACTAGGTCCATAACCCAATAAATACTTAAGCTGATTTGAAACAAATTTAAAGACCATGTGACAGCATAAACCATGAAGGTTTCTGATTATCAAAAAAAAAAAACTTTATTGAAATAATCACACAACAAATATTTAAGAACAGATGATCATTATTTTAAGAGTCTCTAGAAGTACAGAAATAATGTCCTAAAATATATAGTTTTCCATATCATTTACTGAAATCATTCAGGAAACTATATGCATGGAAGCGAGAGTATGCTCTGCCAAGCTGTGATTAACAAGGCAGCAGTGTACAGATTTGTTACAATGGTGGAACAAAAACTGTAGTATGTCTTGGACTTTATATATATTGGTAGGTCTCTGACCCTTCAGTTGCAAGAAATGTGTGTGTGTGTGTGTGTGTGTGTATTTACGTACTACAATTTTTTTACAATGCTTCTTAAAATAGATCTTTTTTTATTTCCTTCATTGTGAAAGTTTTCTTTAATTTGTTGTGAAGCCGTTAAATATAATCACTTAGCTTTGTTTTTACTACCTCTACTAGTATGGACAAATAAATTTGTAGACAGTACTTTAAATGTACAGTGTCTACTTCAATTAGCATAATTTTATTTAAGGAGTTAGGTTGTCTGTGTTGGTATTTTCAGGTGTAGTTTATGGGACAAGCTTCTGACGCTGAAGTATTATTGTGTGCCCTGCTCACAATCTCACTAGCAGTTGCGTAGCCACATATCATAACCCAAGATTCCACACGTCCATAAAACGAAGAAATTACAACCTGTCCCAGCTACAACACAGGGTTCTTGAACAAATCAATTAGGTCAACCAATATACGTAAAATTTTTTTCAACAACTAAGAAGTACTATAAAATGATAATTACAGATAAATCAGTGAAATTAACCATCAAAATAATTATTTCAACTTAATGCCTATAACCAAAAGCTTTTAAACAAAAGTTTAAATAAAGTAGTCATTAAGCAAATGCAGACGTTGCCTACTCTATTGAGTCTAATTTTTGGAAAAACTTATTTCAGGGGGAAAAAAATCTAAGTTAAGATATTTATTAGTGTTTATACCAACAAGCTGCAACCACTAATTCAAAAACAGGAGGGCTTTTTCCTCAATAAGAGTACATTCTTTAATAGGACTGTATTTAAATAAGAATTCTACACAAGTAGAATATGGAATATATATATATATATACCTTGACACAAGAAAGTAAAGAAGAAATATTTTACATTACAAAGACCAGACATTCAGTTGGTTCAATCACTGAGTTACCCTTCCAAACAAATACTTATTTTTTAATATTTATTACAAATGTTGCAGTCAGTTCAGTATATGCCAACAATCATACACAGTTCTAACATTTAGTAGTGTGAAGCACACTTAACTGTTTCCAAAAGGATATATGATGTGGTTTTCATTTCAGAGGAGTGACTCAATTACTGACTGCTCTTTAATGTTTCAACTAACCATTCCATTGCCTCCTCAAGGCCAGTGCCTCTGTTTGCTGAAGTTTTGAGTATTTGCCATTTTTGATCCTTCAAAGCAGGTAACCCAAGTGAATGTGCCATCTCTGAGGGAGTCATGGCATGTTCCATGTCCTGCTTATTTGCAAGCAACACTAAAATGGCTTTTCTCAGTTCTTCTTCCTCCAACATGGCAACTAACTCTAATTTAGAAATGCCAATTTGGTCTTGGTTGCAACTGTCTACTACATAAATGACTGCATCTGTGTTTGAATAAAAACATCTCCAGTATGGCCTAATATCTGTCCTCCTTAATCCCAGACTTGGAATCTAAGGTTCTTGTATGTTACCATCTCAACATTAAATCCAGTGGTAGGAATAGTAGTAATAACTTCTCCAACCTGTAATCTGTACAAAATTGTCATTTTTTCCTGCTCTATCTAATCCAACAATTAAAATCCTCATTTCCTGGGTTCCAAACAGACTAGAAAATATACTTGAGAAAAAGCCGCCCATGATGAACCACTTGTATGCCCTCGTCCATTGTCAGAGACAGGCCCTGGCCTCGGCAGCAACTCTTAATTGAGCCCCAGTGGTGCTGCCTCTGCTCGCCTTGGCCTCCAGCTCCAGTTCGGAGGCAGTTTCCCGGGAAGCCTCTATGCTATAATTCTTTTTAAAACTATTGTGCTTTTCAGGAGTTTAGAAATATCATTAATCTGGTACAGGTTCAGTATAAACACTTCTGGTAAGTTTTTTTAATGTAGTGTTTCTCAAACCATCTGTGTAGAAAGGCTAATTTTTTAAAAATTTCCAAATTGTCACAGATTGAGATATTTTGTAAACTATAAAAATGAACCACTAGAAAAATGAACTAAAAAACATTACCCTCTCAAACTGCTATAAATGGATTGGATCATTTACTCTTCATTTCTATACTTATTTTATTGTCGAACAGCACTGTCTCATACATAGACACACGGTGAGAAACGATGTTCTAATATATTTACTATTATCTGACATTATATCAAACATTGAGGATATAAAAGAAAACCAAAGACAGTCTCTACTTTCATGATTCTCACTGTGTAACAGGTATTCCAGAAGAAGGAAAGCAGGAAAAGGGTAGGGTGGGAGAGAGGTGCGGGAAAGGCAACTAACAAAGAGGTCACAGTATCTACAAAGAGGTTTGAAACTTAATGAATTCCAAAAACTTTTAGTTTTGGCCAAAGAGGAAGGCAATGTCCAGTTTGGATTTTATCCTTTAGGTGAGGGTAAAAGGGTTTTGAGTAAGGAGGTAACATAATCATATTTGCATTTTAAAACAGTGACTCTGGAAGCAGTGTACTAAATGGGTTGGAAGAGGATAAATAGAACAGAGAGATAAGTTCAAGATGTATTTCACTAGTTTACATAAAAGATGCTCAAGTACTGAAACAGTCTACTGACAGGAGTGAAGAAAATAGATGTAAGTGATATTTAAGAGGCAGTAGAATGAACAGGACTTTGGCTAAGTCTCAGGTTTTTGACTTGGGTTACTAGGTAGATGGTTGTACCTACAACAGAGTATAAGAAACAAAAGGATCAGGTGTCTGGGGAAATACGTTTAGTATTAGTAGGCATACTGAATTTGAGTTATCTGTAATATTAGCGAGATATAAGAATGTCTATCTAATTAGTAATATATTGAAGGAAAACTCAGGAGAGAGATTTATAGTTGGGACAGATTTGAGACGTGTCAGTTATAAGTGGACGTGAACTTCTTAAAGGTAAAGGGGCTACAAAGAACCTAGCAAACAGGTCAAGAGTGACCTTATCAAAAGCAATTTCTATGGGTTAGTATGACAGTCACAGTGATAATAGCAGTTGATACCTTATGTATTGCTTACTATGTGCCAAGCACTTTATCTTCATTTAACTAAGAAGCTTCTTATCTAAGGTCATACAACTTATAAGTGGCAGAATTAAGATGTGGATCTAAGCATTCAGGTTCCAAAATCCATATTTTTAACTACTATGCTATGCTGCAGAGATGAGGTAACTACTGAATAGGAGAGGAGATGAGAAAGTAGAGAGAAAGTAGACCATCCTTTTCAAGGTCAAAGCTCTTCTTGACTTCAGCCCCCTAACCCAGTTTTTAAAAAAGACGACCATGTATATATGCTGAAAGGAAGACAGTGAAGAGGTGATGTTAAAGGTACAGAACAAAGAGGAGATGATCAATGAAACAAGTCTCAGGGAAGGTAATACTGGTCCCAGGAAGATGGCGGCATAATCATGATGACAGAGATATTTCTGGTATGGTATTCAATGAGTATAAGAGGAATCTTAAAGTATATCCACCTTACTATTAAAAATTTCCATATAAATTATTAGTAACTTTAAAAAAAATTTGTTTTTAACTTCTTTTAAAAAATGTTATTGAAAGCTTTCTCCTAAAAAAAGTACAAAATGCATAGAAAAGCCCTAGGCAATTACTTCAGAATACTTCAATTATATACCAAATCCATACAAAAAAAATACGCACACATACATACATATACTCATGCACATATACATCATGAATATATATGTGTGTATATATATTAGTGAGTGTTAATAATTCAGTTTCTATTCAAAGGAATATCTCTTTAAATGAAGGCCAGAAACAGATTTTTAATTATACACAGACGTGATTATAAAGCAAAAAGTGATTTTCCACTAAACTCTTCAAATTCAAATGAACATCATCTTTGATGTGATTACTTTAGGAGACTATATGCTCCATTGATATTGTAATGGTTCAAAATAGTTTAGGTACTTCTCTTTTTAGAGCTGGCATATATAAGAAAAAGCATCAATATCTAGCACATAGGAGGTGTAAATATGTGTTTACTGAGTGTATAAACACATGTTTTGCTATGGTAAAAGAAGATTTCTGATATAGGAATTTCTGTAGTAGAATAATGTGGGGAAAAGCATGAGCTCTAGTGTTATAGTTATATCTCTGCTAATTCATTACTATTTTTATGACATGAACAAAACAAATCATAATGAATGTACTCTAGCAAAAGAAACTGAGACCCAACTCAAATGTCACCTCCTTGATGAAGCCTCACTTATTTCCCAATGGCTTTCTTTTCTACTTCTAAAGGATAAAACTGACTATATCAACAATGTTTAGAACAGTGCTTGGCACATAGTAGAGACTCAATGAATGTTTGTTGTATTAGCTAAATAAATTAGCCCCCAAAACAATAAAACTAGTTTAACTGTTCTTAATTCCTTTGCCCTTTTCTCTCTCCAATACAAGATAAACCCAATTATTTAATTTACTGTATGAAACCAGTCATCTATTTCATGCATTATGTACCTGAACACTGCTAGAGAAAATAATACCATTCTAAAATGATCTTCAACTTCAAATTAGATTTCAAATACTACCAAGAAATCTTTTTCATTCTGGCCTAATGATCTGGTCTTGTATTTTTAGATTAATATAAATCATCACAAAATCTAGAGATTACCTCCATCCATAATTCCTTTTTTCCTGTTGCAACAGTAGTGTCTTTCCTCCATTAAAATATTGCATTGTAAGGCTTAGTCCTGGGGCCTCTTTTTCATAGATGTCCTCACTTAGATCAAATCATTTCCCTGACTTTAAATATGATCTGCAACAGCCATATTTCTATTTCCAACTTAGGCCTCTGATCTGTATATCCATATGCCTATGATGTATCTTATTTGGATGTTTCATGGGCATCACATACTATATATGTCTAAAATTAAGTCAGTCATCCACCCTTCCCAAATCTACTCCTCCTGTATCCCTTCTTACCACTCTGATTTCACTAGTTATCATTATGATGTACAGCCAAAAACTAGAGATACACTTGTAATTTCTTCCTTCACTTTTCATTAATTTGAGTGCCTTTTACATGCCAGACACTGATCTAGATAATGGGGCTATAGCAGTGACTAAAACAAAGCCCCTTAGGAGCGTATGACTGAGGAAGAGAGGGAGGGAGGAAGAGTTGGAAGTGGGGGGGAGCAGTTACTATTGTATATAGACCAAGTAGGGGAAGGATATGACTGATAATAGAGAACTAAAGGAAGCTAGAGAGCAAAAATATAAATATTTGGAGGAAGAACATTCCAGCTATAGTAAATTGAAAGTTCAGAGACCCTAAGTCAAGAACCTTCTTTGACAGGGGTTAGTGAGGATGGAGCAAAGTGAACATGGAGAAAAGTGGTAGAAAATAAGATAGCATGGGGCCGAATCATATTTGGCCTTATATTCTTTTTTAAGGACCTTAGCTTTTGTTGAGTGAAATGAGAAGGCATTTAGTGTTATAAAAAGAGTAACAGGAAATATTTTAGGTTTGAAAAGAATCGCTCTTTTGAGGACCATAGAGTTTAGGTGTATTAGCAAAGGAATCAACTAGATGATAACTGCAATTAACTAGATGAGATGATGGTAGCCTGGAACCTTCAATGCCTTTGTAATACATTAAGATCTAAATTCCTCCTACATAATCTGGATTTGTCTACGTCTTCAAATTTATTTTAAACAACTACTTTCAAGTATTATTCCATAAGTTACTTACCTTTTCTGAGGGAGTCCCTCAAACTTGCCCATCTTGGGCTTTGCACATGTTGTTGCTGTAACTTCAACTCTCACCTGCCTAACTCATTAACTGTTCCCTGGTCATAGTTCAAATGTTATTTATGGAGAACATGACATCCAGTATAAATTAGGTACTTTCCAAGCTCCCATTATTTACTCACAGCACTCCATTTTTTTCTCTTCATGATACTTATAATCATGATTTAGTTAATGTTTATCTCCCCTACTAGACTACCCTCCATGGACACAAAGACTGTTTTGTTCATTATGGTATAATTAATGCCTATCACAGTAAAAGGCACTTAGCGGGCCCACAATAAACATATGCTGAGTAAATGAATGGATAACTTCATAAGTATATATTATTTGAAAAAAAAAATATTACCCAGCTTGCTCACCTGCAGTATTCTGAAGATAATGCTCTGAACAACTTCAGGTTCTTGAAAATTAATTTCATCATCAAAGGAAGAGAAATATCCACCAGTGATATTCAGAAGAATGAAAGCATTTCCAAAAGGAGTTCTTGAGTTGTTTTGAGCATTTTTATCGACAAATGAGTAAGTATGTATATAAACTCCTAGGGAAACTGTTTTGAACTGTACAACAGTACTACTACTTTAATAGGAGCATCTTGTATTATGGGGGCCATATATTTGGCATAAACATAAAAACATTTTTGTTTACACAGCGTTAATATACTTAATCCCACTGAACTACACTCTTAAAAATGGTTAAAAGGATAACTTTTGTTACGTATATTTGACTACAATAAAACATTTTAAACCTTTTCTTGTAAGTTGATTAGTATAATTCTGAACGATAGATTATCTCAAAATGTTCTGAATAACAACCCAGTTTAACTCACTTATTAACTTGTCTTAGTGAGTCACAAGTCACTTAAAATTTCTTTGTCTCAATTTCATTATCAGTGAAATAAGGATACCTCAGGCCCTAAGTCATACACCTCTGTGAAGAGGAAATTAGAAAAGTGACAATGATAGGAAAACAACTTGCGCTATGCACAAAGAAAGGTATTGTTATTGTCAGAAGCTCCAGGTTTGTTACTGGGTTTTTAATATTTTAATGTGAGTTTATAAGAATTAATAATTTATTTTAAATATTATTATTAAGCAATGGTTTTCAATAACCAACTCGCTGACCCTCTCTCTGCTCAGTATAGTATCACTTACAAGTTACTGCAAAGAAGTGATTGATAACACTGAGCAATTGGTTTTCATATAGATAGTACTAAAAGAATATTGAATTAAGCATTCATTATTGGCAAAGTGACAACACTAATGAAGTTGATCATGGGCAACGAGCATCATCACAAACTATTCCTGCTCACAAACTAAAATAGAAAGATGATCTTAAGATAAGTGACATTAAAAGGAAAAAAAACAACAAATGAGGGCCTTTTAGTAATAAACACAAGCACAGCTTCAACTGACTAGAATTTAAATGTATACATTAACATGAAAACAAACAGGCAAATGACAACAAAACAAGTCCTTAATAGGGATTTAGTGTGGTTTTCTTCATTTTAAGGCTCTATCGGTCTATTATCCTATATTTTCTAGTGACACTTCAATAACACCAATTTTTAATTTAGAATGTAAGCCTGAAACACTTTAGAAACTTCCAATCATAAAGTGTTAATGATGTCAGTATACATTTAATAAAGAAGGAAAATATATTTTAGAAAATATTTCAACATCAAGAAAATAAACTGGACTAGTGGTTATCAGAGAGTAGGGGGGAGGGGGAGGTAGATGGGGTAAGGGTGATCAAATATGTGGTGACAGAAAGAAATCTAACTATGGGAGGTGTAAATATATATATGCCTTACTGTTAAAGTATACGGCTGAAACTTACTGGATTTCATTAACCAATGTCACCATAAAAAAATTAATTAATTAAAAAAAAAGAAAATGAACTTTGTTTTTCAGTAATAAAAATAAATTTGTAACCACTTTTTCTCTCCCTTTGTTTTTTTGGAGGGGGGAAATCTAGTTACCATTATAAATTACAGACTGACATTTCTTATTTTTTCTTTTCAATTACAAATAAAAATCCTTCAAACAATTATTAAAATCAACATGACATTTTAGTCTTATATTAATAACTGCTGTTACATAATGTGATCTATAAATAATGATACTTGAGTATATCATTAAATTGGTGTTCATCCTTTATATTCTATAGCCAGAGAAATGAAAAATAATTCTGTATTAGAGTCAGATATAATTATTTACAACTCTCTGAAAGAACCCTATATTTCCCCGTAACCTATATTCATGTCATTTCCTCTTATAGAATTAGGGACATACAAAACATTTAAAAGTCATTATTATCATAAATAGAAGTATTAATCCTAGAGAAACTTGTATATTAATTTGGAAGAATGTGAAAAGCCGACAACTAAGATTGTCTACCTCTGTATCTGAGGTTAATGAATATTTTCATGACCAAAAAAAAAAAAATCACTATTAACCAAGTTACACAGGTGCAAGGCATTCTTTTAGAGATACCATTTCTCCCTCAGTTATAAAAATTAAATTCTAACAAAAATATGTTATATATACTCTTTCCCAAAATAATCTGCCTGAGATTCTGGTTCTCCTTTTCTTCTCCCTTTCTTTTTTAAAAGAATACTTCTCCCTTACCCTAGTTCAAAGAACAAGAAAAGTAAAAACATTGGTATTTGTGTTGAAAAAGTGAATGGTTCTAATACAAGTAAGGCAGTTTCCATCTCTTTAACCAAAATGGAAAGAAGATCTGACTGAGTTGTCATTTGATAGATGATTAAACATATTTTTTATGATAGTATGCCATGCAATTTTTGGCACATCATATGGAAGGAATTCAAACAACTGAGTTTAATTTCCTAGATTAGATAAAAATCTGCCCTAGGAAGAAGTATTTAAATTTTTAATCAGTCACATTCTCAGTTTATCAGAAGAAGTAATTTTCTTCAAGATCCTAAGTTTTTAAAAAAATTCTTATGTCTCAGGGTTTGTTTCTTTGTTTAATGGAAATCCTATTCACTTATTCTATATAAGTTTGGTTAACTTTAATAAAATTAGAAAGCTTCAAGTTAAACTGGACTTTCAAGAATCTATGTTCCAATAAATGCAAAAAGAATATCTCAAGGTGAGAGTAGAACATTATATTTAATCATATTCAAAGCTATGAAGTACTGAAGCAGAAATAATAGCTTCCGTAATGATTTTTTCACTGTTTTTATAATGAGAATCTAGTTTCTTAAAAGTTATTTCTGTGTGGTATTACTCATTTTGTCTTTTTTTTAAAAAAAAAAAAACTTTAAACTTTCTATTTAACATTCTTCAAAATTTACTGAATAAATTTTTCCTAACCCAACAGATCAAAGAAAAAAAGTTGACTTAAAAAATGCCTGGAATCTCAATTGAGTTTACACTGCATGATAGGAATAACAAACAGGTCCTTGATTACTATCATTTTTTTTTTTCAATGAAGTCCATTTAAGGAGCCCTATTACTTCCAAGTAAAGAGTGTGAAAACAACCATCTTACGCCACGCTGCTTTCCAGTGGAAAAGACCATATCACTTCCCTGCTTCAAATCCATCTGAAGAGTTGCTTCTTCCAGGAAGCCAATCATGAGCCTCCTAGGCCTTGACAATGAAAAAGACAAGGTTGGAGTGCTCCTTAATCTACTCAACTAATGCTAATTAAAACTACTTCCAATTAAAAAAATTAAACATTCTCTCAATGGAGTAATATATTTAGGGCACTAGAAAACTATTTTGTTAACTTCTTTGAATGACTGGGACATGGTGGTATATGCCTGTAATAATAACTACTCAGGAGGCTGAGAACAGGGATAACCTGAACCTGAGAATTTTGAGTTCTCTGCAGATTGACTGTCCATAAACATTTCCATGTAATTACATCTGTTAGTTTGCCTAGGGAGAAGTACACTAACACGGTTTAGAAATGGAGATGATAAACATCATTACTGCAATAATACTAAGTGCAAAAAATTAAAAGAAAAATAAAAGTACATTCAATTCTTTCTTAATTTACTAGGTCTTGCCAAAGTGGAAAAAGACTTGTAGGAAAGAACAAACACAGGAGCTATGGAATTTAGAATTTTGCCAGAGTCACTTTGCTTAACTCCATGAATTTCAAAACAGACAAAAAAATATCAAACTAATATGTACCTATTTATGATGTGCCAGCCACTGTCTTATAAGCTTTATATTCATGAACTCACTTAATTCTCACAAAACTCTTAAGATATAAGTACCATTATTTTTCTTATTCAGAGAGAAAGAACGAGTTCTGGAAATAACTTGTATAGGGTAAGACAGCTAATAAATAGTAGGAACATGTTTTCAATCCAAGCAGTATAACTCCACAGTCTGTGCTTCTAACCTATATTATTAATTTTTATTGTTTCTATTTTCTAGCCAGAATATGGTTTTTAAACTATTTCTTAGTCTTGGGATCCCATGAGAATGCTTCTAGGGCCATTAAGTAAAATACAAGAATGCAGAAGAAACTCCCGGCACTTCACCCAACCAAAGAAACTTTACTACAACTGTTTAAATATTGATGATATGATTAAATTTTTCACAGTAATAAATTTTTCATATTAAAAAGGAAATGTTTGAAAATCACAATATCTAGACTACAATCTTCAAAAGGTCAGGATCTATATCCGAAAGTATCTCACATTTTTGACATTAAGCATTAACTTAATAAAATTCAAACTGTACAGCAGTTTTATATTTATCTGAAAAATTTAATACATATACATACCATTACATCAGAGGAAATCTTGAACAGCAATATAATAAAACTGAATAATAACAATAAAATTAAATCACATTCGGATTGCTGTTTAGTTTCTAATCACGAGCAATCAAAAGATTATATAATTTCAAGGATACTGATGGGTTAAGCATACCCCATTCTCACATTAAAAAGAAAAGGTACGCTTTTCACACTCACCTTTTTAGATACATCAATAATTATAATGTCTGATATACTAAAATGCCTACTTACATTTTTAGGATTATTGAATTAAGAAATTACATAAAATTTAAATCATCACTAGAAATGTTTTATTATATGAACTTCATAAATTGTCTTCAATTTCACAGAAATTACAAGGAAATGAAAAAAGTATAATTGAGGAAATAGCATTTAAAAATTATTTAAAATAACTACTAGTTATCTTTTATCATTTTCATCTATGGACCTAAGAACTTATAGGTGTACTTATGAAACAAAGGAAAAAGGCTACCGTCACCATTTTGTATTCCCTCTTATAGTAACTTTTCAGCTTGAGAGCTTACATTTAAATCAATTCAAAAGCGTAGAATTTTAAGAAAATAAAACCAAAGTATTAGGTTTTCTAATTCTGTATCTGGATTAAAAGTTAAAAGTAGCAAAAATAAAAACTCATTATTTTCTCTTCAAATTTCTTGGAGAATTTTATTTTAAAGAAAATACAGTTTCCAACCAAGATACAGATATGAAATAATACCCACTGCTTAAAATACATGCCTGAAATTTTCATCAAAAAGTTTTTGAATTTTATGATTATTACTAGAAAAATAACAAACTATTACTCTAACAAACCTCACCCTTATGGCTCTGTCTCAATTGAAATGGAACAGGTGAAGGTGAAATGCATTGAGAGAGAGGGTCAGCATTACACTTATCAATTTATTGTAATAAAACTGCTTTCAATAGAAGCAAAAACAAAGTAAATTTTCTGATTCCTTAAAAACATATATACAAGAAAGTTAAACAAATGCCAAAACTAGCTTAGCACAGCTGATTATAAGAATTAACTTTAATACTCCTTTTTGAGAAATGGCAGTTAACAATATGAAGAAAACAGACTACATCAAAGGCACAGAAAAGTAGAATGTAATAATGTCTTAGAAGGAATTTAGTCTGAATACAAGCCAGATCCTCCCATGATTAGCATGAATATTCTCACTTTCTTCTGACTCAAATTTTTAATGCCTATGCTATTAACATATTTTAATCCTTATGAAAAAACACCAACACTGGTTTTCTAGACTAGAATAGTTTTTTTTAAAAGAAATAAAAAAAAAAAAAAACTCCTCAAGCTTAGACTCTAGAATCAAAGTAGTTATGAGTGTAAAAATAAGGAGTTATATAAAAATTAGTATGGCTTGGTAATACTAGAACAAGGTTTTCTGGTATCCACTGTTTATATAAAACATTTCTAGAGATGGTACTAAAGATGATTTTCAGTGATCAGGTAGAGTAGTCTAATAGCTATTCAAACAAAATTACAATTCGTCCACCCTGTCCCTACCTCTGAAAGCTAAGCACTCATGTACTTTTTACTTTGTTATCTAAATAACATCAGCATACTATGCTTTGGGTTGCTTTTCTCAGAGAAGTTCCCTTTCTCTTCTTCTAGAAAAATAAAAATAAAAATTTAAATGTTTATTTAACTAATGCTAGGATTCTAGAAAAACAATTTTGAATAAAGTAATTCACATTAGAGTATAAACAATATTACTCATCAAAGAAAATTTAAAGGAAGAGTTTATTAATCTACACAGTATCTGCTTGAGCAGATAAGCTATTTCCTGTGTGGCTCAACTCTAAACCAAGAAATCAGAAAGCAACCAGTTATAGCCCCTTGTGCATTTCTAAAAGACTGCCAACTCCTGGGCTACAGATTTATGACACTTTAATTCTAATTGTCCAAGAATGCTATAAAGATAATGGTTACTTTGCAAGACAACTGGATTAAAGACAATGTATGTACAAAAGGATTTATTTAGAATTTTGGATAGTGAAAAGGCCTATACTTTTCTCAGACAGTCAACAAGATTTGTGATAATGTCCTCATCAATCCATATTCTGTATTTATCTGTATCTTTGGAGGCTGCCTCCTGTGCATAGGAGATTCAGCATTAAATATTAATAGAGGACAGTTGCAGAATTAAAAATAAAAATTTGCCAAAAAAATTGCCCCCCCCCAAAAAAAGACCAAAAAACTCATTAAAATTCAAATAACAAAAATAGTATATCATTATTTGGGGTTTTTGAAACAGAATTTCATTTGTAAAAGGGGAATTAAATACCCAGCTCTAATTTTATACATAGTGATATACATTTTAATATAGTGATATTAATATATATATAGATCTTGTTATTTCAAAATCTATTAAAGACAGAAATATTTAACAAGTTAAATTGAAAGAGGGTATAGACAGAGTAGCAAGAAAAGGAAAGGTCCATGGAGACAAATGGAAGAAAAAGGCAGTGATCTCTTATAGTCCCAAATTAAAGATCCTTAAGGCAAAGTAATGTGTTAAAATATGTAGATAAAAGGAGGCTCATAAAATTTTCCATTTTAAAAAATCTTAATTTCAATTTATGGTAAAAAAAAAAAAAAGACTTAAAAATAATTTTATTTAGAGTCAAAGGATTGGTGATCATAAAATATTCACTAACATTCCTACCAATATCCAAAAAAAGCAAAAAACTGCTACTGAATATGTAGAGATCTCACTAGCTTTCTTTTCTTCTCAGAAAGCCTAGGTTTTCTGTTTGGAATTATATTTTTGCATAAAATGTTATTTAATCCTCTATTATCTGGTAATCAGTCACACGCCACCTAATTGAGGATAGTGATATTCTACTACCATGAGAATGAACACGTCAAATGTGTATGCTTAAATCTTCCATGAAAATAGAAACTCAAAACACATATAATACTCATGTTCTGACATGTAAAACCCAACTCTACTCTTCTTATATTGCTGATTTCCACGAAATACATGAGTTTCACTTTGTTTGGAAATACCTACCTGAATAGCTGAGTTCATGAAACAGGTATTTCCCAAGTTACTTAGGCCACAGAGGCCTGGTTGTTCATTGTTTCTTCCAGGTTCTGAATAATCATAGTTCTTATAAGCAGTATATGATGGGAGACAATAATTTGAGTTTTTCACACTGGAAGAAAACAAAAAATATTTTTCATAATGCAGCCAACAGAGTACTTTAAACCTATTTGAGGTCATCATTAAACTTTTAAAGACATGAATCTAAATCAAAATACTCCCTCAAGATCATCCTCATCTAACCAACAAAATCACTCCATCATATACCACACCAACCAAAATAAACCACTATTATATCTTTCTACCCTTGATTAACTGGAGCAGCTTCACAGTTTGCTCCATTCTTCATTGCTCCATCAAATTTAAAACATTCAGATTTTAAACACCACCCACAGCAATAAATCATTTCATTTATGCCCCTTTCACATCCTGCTCCTGTAACAGAGTAAGAACAGTAGAAACAGGAAGAGTTGTGCTTTAGTTACAGGTGAGAGCACAGATTTACAAAGCCTCTATGACATCACTGTTCTGATGCACGGAAGATTCTATTTATAGTTTCTATGCTAGACCAACAAAATTTAGTATTCGAATGTGGAAAAAAGCCTGAGTGATCAGGAATGCAAAAATGAAATGACTCTAAGCAAGCACATGCCAGCATTACTTGGTTTTCTTTCATCAAGTTTGTTAGACTAATGCAGTTTACTTAACTAGATGAAAATAACCTCAGGATAATTTATATTATTAGTATAATAAATACTAATCTTAAAAAAACTACATAATCTTCAAACTTAAAGAACCAGGTTATTTTTAGAAAGGAGAAAAGTCAATAGTTAAAATGATCCCTCTTTCTTTTCACACGTAATAAAAAAAAAAGGATTTTATGGAAAATTATGCCTTCTCCCTTAATTTTTAATAGGTTATCTTATAAAATATTTATGATGGATACTTTGGATATAATTCCAAAGAATATTTTCAATCATTTTTTTATTCATTAGAACAAACTTGAAAATGAATGAAGGTCATTTGCGAAAAGCAAATGATGATGTGACTAAAAAACAGTGTTACAAGTAAACATGATGAATCAGTAACTGACAATCTCAACTGGTTATAATTTGTTCCTGATAATTTAAAAATTTTTACTTATGATTTCAAATAGTTTTTTTGTAGCTTCTATACCCTCACTTTATTATTATAACAGATTAAATGAACTGTACCACTACCTATCCTAACTAAGCCTTTAGTAAACATACACACACACACACACACACACACACACACACACACACACACACACACACAAGCTAAATAGGTAAAACACATGAAACCACATCAACCAAAAATTACACACACACACTTGCCATTTTAAGAAAATACCACCCTCCACCATAAACAAAAAGACTGACTCCCAGACTTAAAAAACTATTCACCCTGAGAATGAACAAAAATAGCAGGGCACAAAGAAATGCAATCTTGATCAATTCGAATTCAGAATTGCTAGTCTTGTAGCTATTTGCTTGTTTTAAACTTTAAAAAGAAAGTATGAAACAAATACAATTTAAGCATCGTCTGGTGTTTGCAGGTCATTAGCTTTATAATTCATATTTTATTTTATATTCCTGGTAACTAATAAAGTACAAGGTACCTGCCAGCAATTCAACGTATGTTAATTCAAATAACTGATGATTGGATTCTTGAATCTAACTTTGAAGACATGCAATGAAAAAGTGAATCCTGTTTTCCTTTTATTTCTTTAATAAGTACTAAAAATCAAGGTCTGCTATATACTACAAAAAAGGCAAGGCCTATATTTTCTATATAATCTACATATTCAAGAAAAGATATTTTGATTATAAAAATATAATTTAAGCAGTCTACAAGTACACAGGGAAGGGTATGCCCAAATGCATACTCATGCCTACACACACACACACCCCACACACGTGCACGCATACGCAAGTGAAAAGACTGAAATCCACAAGTATATATTCAGATATCTGTCTCTCCCATACGTAACACCAATGGATAGTGACAGTTCTGTTCTTCTGTGGGGCAACAGAATGGAATTGGCTGGGATCGTGATTCCTATTTACTGAGAAATGAACAAAAACTTACTTGCAAACTACATTTTAGTTTAAGTGACAGGGTAAGTATAAGCTTTTCCCAGAGACTTGAGATAGTTTAGATGCTCAATGAAAATGAAAACTGATGAATTTAAAATATTTTAATAGTATCTTGATTGGTCACTTAGAATTCACATTTTATGTGCTTTCTAAAGCAAGTATTAAAGTCTGTAATGGAAAACACCAAAAGCAGCAAGCATTTCTTTAAATACTTCAACAAAGTATGTAGAAACCTAGGCCCTAAGGACAGCTTCTATTCTTTCATGACTATTTCTGCTCTTTTTTTCCTAAAGATTATAAGCTAGTCCTCATCCTACAAAGCTATGCTACTTTGCAAAAATAAATAAATTTGCCAGTAATCTGAATGGGAATTTTAATACAATACTAGATTAATTCTGTGTTATAAATCTATCACCTTAAATGTAACTTTTTTTTTTTTTTGGAAAACTGAGCCCTTACTTTTCTATAAAAATTTTAAATTGACTTTTCAACTAGCACTTATATTTGACATTATAAATCTATAATTTAATTTTCATAACTATATGCTCACTTTACAGTTAATGAAATGATACTTTCAGCAAGTAACTCGTCAAGCGCTAGATGGCTAGCTGGCTTTGGAAGTCTCCAAAGTCCAGTTCCTTTTCCCAGCTTAATCTCTTACAAGGAATCATTTCCACTTCAAAAAATTTTAAATTAAGAGAAAAACAGAAAAGTGCTTTGATGTGGAATGCTCAGAGTTGAGACAATAAATGTATTAAAAAGACTTTTTAAAGGAATATTATATCAAGGTAAATGTAGTGAGAGAAAAATGTAGGGAATAGAAAAAAGGAATTTGGTATATATTAAAAATGTACTTAAAGTAAAATTCAGGCAAAAACAAATACTGTATGAGTAACAGGTAAAATAACCACATAGAGTAAACAAATAATATTCTGGCCATTAGTTCTTCCTAATATTAGTCCTCAATAAAAACTTTATTAAACTTAAATAATTTGTAGTACACTTTGTTATTACTGTTATAACTAATAATCTTATTTCTGGAAATGAAAATGTTCTATCTCAGTAACATATCAGTTTAACTTGTAAATAAATTTCACAAACTTGTGTGTCGTAACTACTGATTTTAAGATATACCTTATACTTATAGAATATCTCCACATACATGCAGTTTCAAAAATGTACATAATACAAAAAGGTCATTACCCATTTTACATATTTTTAAAGAAACTATGTTGTTTCCATTTGAAGTCTTAAGCTGCTTATTTCCACAAGTTGAATGGAAAGTTAAAAAATAAATTTTATGTGAAATAATTGTTCGTATAATTACGATACTATCAAAAACTTTTTTAATTTAAATTTCCATATTATAGATGTTTAAATTTTGTTCCTTACTCAGAAAGGTAAGCTTTACTTTCAAGTACAGTGATAACCTTAGTAGCTATTTGCTTAAAGTTTCCTAATGTGAAAGGACTATTTTAGTGCCTAAAATAGACAAATGTAGTTAAGAGTAGAGCTATTAATCATGTTTTAAACTTAAGAAAGCACTCCAATTTCTTTCAATGTTTTCTGCAGTCAGAGATTTTGATATCAGATTTTACTGTCATATTTTCACTATGAGAGGGAAATTAAGACAAAAACAGAAACACACTGGACCACATATACTAATATAGCAACTCTGGTCAAAATACAGTCCATATTCAACACAGTGTGGAAAATTTCTCCAAAGAATAACTATAAATACATATACCTGAAACTGAATTCTTTTATAGTAAACATGGGAACCATCTGCAATTGGTAGAAACAATTACTGTGAAAAAATTACTTTTAATAAATTTAATTATAAGATACTATATAAACAAGATAAAAGGCAAATATTTCTTTTCACTCTTTACCTGTAGATATACATTTCTAAAAAGAAAAAACATAACTACACTGCAATTTTGGATATTTATACTATAATGTAATGTTATTAAACTATTACACATATCTTTTTAGGAATTACTAAAATAAGAGAATGTTTTAAATCTTGATATACAGCAAACTCTTTACTAGAAAAGTTGGACTAATTCCCCAGCTGCTGACACAGAATCCTTTAACAGATACTCATCACTGACTTTTTTCCCAATGAGACTGAGGTGGGGTAAAATGAATGGAGTTTTTTATGCTTTTAATTTACATATCCCTAGTTAATAGTGGATTTGAACATTTAAAATGTTTATATATTCTAATTCTTTTATTTTTTACTGTCTAGCAACATCATTTGCCCATTTTTCTAATTCTCTTAGAAAATTTCACATGATTTTTCTGAACTTGATATATTAAGAATATTCAGCCTTAAACTGTCATTTGTAACAAGTATTTTTCCCATTTATTGGCCTTTTAAATTGTTATGTATCTGCCAATAAAAAGTAATTTAATTTAAAGTTTTAAAGAGAAATTCTCAATTGCAATCCAATTTTCCCACCAACACTTCCTGGATAACCTGCCCCATTCTTTATCAGTCTACACTGCTTCTGATCACATTAAACTCTTTTTTATATATAAAGATCTGTTTCTGGGCTGTGTTTTCCAATCCACTAATCTGCAGGATATTCCTGGCTCAGTAATATGCTATTTTAATTCTTCTATCTTTTTAAGGTTGCGATGTTTAGTAGGATTAACCCTCTCTCATTTTTCCTTTCCAGATTATTTTGACTAGTTTTATATATTTATAATCCAGATGTATATTAAAATAATTTTGTCAATTCCTCCCCCCCCCACCAAAAATAAAAATTTTAAGGAAAAACCCATATATTCTATTAATGGTGTTATTTTAAAGATTATTTCACAAATAGCTTTAGTCTGTTTAAATTTACTCTTTGGTAGAATTGGATGCCATTTATGAACTGGACAAGCGGTACAAATATTTAACTACATAAGTATCGTTAACCTAATATATAAACCACAATGTATGTATCTAAGAAATAAAGAAGATAATCACTTCTAGATTAAAGTTGTTCCCATAATTTGAATGGACCAATTACAAATAATAAACGTGTTCTTTTTATTCTTTTCTATAAGATAAAAAGCATGCCAATTTTCAAGGTAAAATACCAATGTCAGAAGTTCTGGTGAAGCTCAAGTGATTTTCAACTTTTTTTCTTTCAGGAATAAAGCATACAAACACTTTCACTAACTTTTATAAATTCCAAGACTTTTCATATTATTCATGATGGGGCAAAGGAACTATTTCTCTTAACTTTTTTTTAAAAAAAGTGATTGTCATTTTAATAAATGTAAAACTTTGTGTATGCTTTCCAGACGAGAATCACTGATACATGCTTTTAAAAAATACTAAATATATATGTAGGTTATTATATATCTGGTTCTAAAATGACATCTGAATTTTATACTCTTTCTAAAAAACTGAAATCTAACAGATTTCTATATATATTTCAGTAATTAGTATTTATAATGTAAGATTCTGAAAGTGCTTTATTTCTCTTTTAGTAAATTACTGTACTACATGCATTAAAGCAAGGAGTTTATAACTGCGCTTTCTTGTGAAGTTATTCCCCAAAGAACTGACCAGTAATTTAAAAGAAAATAAATTTTAATGCATTAAGACTTTTATTCTAAGTTTTAGATAACAAGAGATTTTTTTGCAACCACAGTAGGGTGATCAATTAAACAAAGAGTTTTTAAGATTCAGTGCTTACTTTCTGTTGTTGATGTTGTTATAATTATTTGATAGAGATGAAGGAGAGATCTTTGGTAAAGTTGAAAAATTGGATGCACCTGGGGACCTTTAAAAATATGAAAATGTTAAATTAGATAAAAAATGCTGAATTTTGAAATTAATTATGAAATAAAGAAAAGAACCAACAGATGACAATGTATGTAGTAAATGAATGCTGGAAAATAGATTTATGAACAAAATCACTATATACCTTTTGGTTTTCAATTTCCAAAGTATTCTTTTATATAAAAAATAATGTTACAAAGGGACTTATTTTCAAAAGAAATTTATGAAATTAAACATACAACTTGATATTATTCCTATAAATCTACTAACCCCAAAACACCCATTTCTGAATTCAAGTAACCATTATGAATATTTTATCATCAATAATTTCCTTAAATCAATGGAATTAAAACACTAATTTTTAAGGGTGCATGTAAAAAAAAATCCACTTTGTGTCTCAGTAGGTTCCATGGCATTCTAATTATATACAACATCGACACAGATCATAGGATTTACCAATTCTTTAAAATGTATGGCAATAGGGATGGAATAGCATAAGAGAATTCCAAAAACAATCCCAAGTAATAATTTTTGGCCATAGTTATCTCTGCAAAAACAGAAAAGACATAACTCTGACTATATGTTACATACCTCACTAATTCAGAATCTTTTTGGAGAAATCTCAACTATGAGCTTTTACTCAATTATTAGCTTTTAATCAGCTAATATACTTTAAAGGCAAAATTGATAATCAACAAATCCATTATAAAGTACTTAAAGACCTCTGAGATACAATTTCTGTTTTAACTTTGTAAACAATTTTAA
This sequence comes from Eidolon dupreanum, assembly GCA_028627145.1. Lineage (NCBI taxonomy): Eukaryota > Metazoa > Chordata > Mammalia > Chiroptera > Pteropodidae > Eidolon > Eidolon dupreanum. Next base: position 50,781,920 of record CM053503.1, on the reverse strand, counting down.
TTTACTAGACAACATCTAGCCATGGTCTGTAAAAAGATAATTTTCAGTTTAGTATCTCAGTCATCATAAATTCTAAATTAGTGAGGTCCAAAGTGATTAGTTTTTAAAAATTATGTTATTTCCTCTACTTGGGTGCTAATGAACAATAGAATGGTCAATGGGCAGGAAAGTATAATCTATAAAATCAGCCTTTAATAATCTGGATTTCACGAAATCTACAAACTTGTAATGCAGACTAGATGAAGGGTAATAAAATTTCTTACATATGAAAATTTTTATTTAACTTTTGATTTTTTTTTTATAAAGCCTTTGTAAATTTTTTTATTTTTGTTGATGCAGGCTGTATATAGGTAGATTACATTAAGTGAGGCTACTATTTAGGAGCCTTTCTGTCAGAAGACCCTTGCAAGGTTTTATTTTACTATACTAAGCTCAAAACACAAAATACAATCAACCAAGTTTTAATATGAAACAAGGTAGAGAACCTATTTAAAAGGAAATTTTATAAACCTAATATTTTAAGGTACTAGTTTTAAAATACTAATAGAAATATAGAAGTATCCTGGCATTTTTTACTTCATATTAAGAATGCTAAATTAGAAAAAACTAAATCTATTAGACACTGAGATAAAAAGAATCAAGAAGGTTACTTTTTCAAAATGTGATCCACTTGTCTGTAATTTAATTCGATTCATTACAATTTTTCAGGAACACAGATATAAACCAAATGTTCCCTTGAATTTTACTTATAATAAAATTTATGGAAATAAAGATATATTACTTCATCCAGTAAAGTAGCTGAGGCGCGTGCGCGCACACACACGCACACATTTTTTTTCCTGCCCATCTGTGGCCTTTTTACTATTCATTAGCAACTCTACCCCAAGGACAGTATTAGAAGTTTCTATGAAATTCATTATAACACTCAAACATTAAATGATTCCTACACGCCTAACCCTTGGGTAAATACTAGGAATATAAAGAGATACAGTCCCTGACTTCAAACAGCTCACAAACTAATGTAAGGAAATGACACAAAAGCAAAAATAATGATAAAAGTATAAGTTTTATAATAAATTTTAAAATTATAACAAAACAGAATTTTGTGGGTAGTAACATGTGATGATTTTTAAAATAATGTGCAAGTCGGAAAGGTAAGTTGGAACTGAGACTATTCCAAGTGGAAAGAAAAACACATGTAAATGTATGGCAATACAGATACTATGATGTGTTTAGGGAATTACCAATAAATTCAGCTTGGCTGAAAGAGAAGGAAGTATGTACTGATAGGAACAGAAGTTAGTAAGGTAGGTGTGATAATAAAGGATCTTTTATGTCCTATGAAGGAATTTAAATTTTATCCAATTGTGCTAGGGCATGTTAAAATATTTTAATAGTGTATCAACATAATTAGATTTGTATTCTAGAAAGGTAACTCTTGAGGAAGAGAAAGAGACTGAAGATTGGAAGGTCGTTTAGGAGACTATAAAATAATGAAGGTGAGAATAAAGATGTGGCTAAGAAAGTGGAGTAGGCAAGGGCAACATGTCTTGAATGTTTAGGAAGCAGTTCTCAAAAGCACAGTTCATAGACCCTTAGGGGGCTCCAAGGCCCTTTTAGGTAGTCATCTATGAAGTCAACACTGCTTTCATAATAACACCAATGTATTATTTAAGTGTTCTTTGACCTCTTTCTGGGTAGATATTTACACTAGTATATAGTAACACCAAACTATATACTAGAGTATATATACAGTATTCTTCACTGTATGCCCTCATGCTCCTGCCCCCCACCCTGGCAGTAAAAAAATAGTTTCACTTAAGAATATCCATATTGAAAAAAACAAAAATTATTGATTTTATTAAATCATTACCCTTAATTAAACTTTTTAATATTGTATAACGAATTAGGAAGTTTGCATAAAGCATATCTGCTACATACTGAAGTACACGACAATGTTCTTTTCACTCTTTTATATAAAAGGGTATCTGGCAGACATTTTCTTAAAAATACATGAAGGGAGTCTGTTACTTCAAAGAAAGCAACTTAAAGGATTTGTTGCCAATGATAAAATTCAAGTGTTCAAACAAAAAAAGTAGAACTTTGGAAAACTTGACTTTGCCACTATGAGCTTGACAGCATCCCACTACTTGCTTTTCTCATAAAATTGGTGATGTTTAAACAAATGATTTAAAAATATATTGTATAATGAAATATGTCAACATTAAGAATATCTGCATAACTCAGTGAATCAGTATTTTCCACTGCATGAAGTTACAGATGATAGATTTTAATGTAACATATAAAAAGTTCATTGACATGACTTCAGATTCCATATTGCAATTAACCTTTTATCATTAAATCACCACTGGTTAAGTTTTGATGTGGTACCAATTATCTAAAAAATCTTCTCCCTGTTCCAACTACACATTTGTGTGAGGCTGAATGTACTTAAACCCAAAAAAATGTATCATAATAAACTGAATGCTGAAGCACATAAGAGAATTTAGCTTTCTTCTATTCACTCAGTAAAGAGATTCGCAAAACTGTAAAACAATTCTATTCTCAGTAAATTTTGTTTTAGAAGTTATTTTTCACAAAAGTATTATGTCAAAATATAATGGTTTAGTTTTTATTGTTATTTATAGATATTTAAAAATTTATTTTTAATTTCTAAAATATAGGTACCAATAGATATAACCCACATGACAGTACTTTGGGTCCTTAAGAATTCTTAATAATGTAAGGGAGTACTGAGATCAAAACATTTGAAATCAGGTTCAGGAGGTAGAATTTCTAAGACTTGCTAACTAATTAAATGAAAGAAATGAGGTTAAGGAAGAACTCAAGATAACTCTCAGATGGTACCTGAAATAAAGAATACAGGATATGAAAACAGTTTAGGTTAAGGGAACAGGAGAGGTGGGGTAAAAATATTTTGAATTCAATCTGACATGGTGAGTCCTAAGACATTCAGGAAAAATCTGGAGTTCAGAAGAGAGCTCCAAGCTAGAAATACAGAAAGTCATATCTGTATCACTTTGAGCTACGGAACAGGATTAGCACTGAGTCCATCTGCTGATTTTGAGAGACTATTATGATACAAAATTGTGGAATATCAATGCATTTAAAGTGTGAGCAGAACTGCTGCACATAGTCAGTGAAGTGCTATACTGCACAATGCCAGGGAGGGTGTTTTACACAGATTACAATGTGAAAAATAACCCCAACAGTTGTGAAGTATACAACACGCACAAGCAAACATAGCAGCCCTAGAGAGGAAGAGAGCCAGCCAGGAAGATAGTAGGAGACATTCAAATTAAGAGAAATTCTTTAGGAGCTAGTTAACAAAAAGAAGTATGAAAGAGAGATCAAAGAAACTAGCTTAAAAAAAGGGTCAAATAAGGACTCTGTTAGATTCTGAATGGGTGCTTAAGAATAATAGATATTGCCTTTTTAAAGAAACCGTCAAAAGAAGAAAAATTAAAGAATGGTATTTAGTGGAAGTTTATAGATTTTTATTTTTAAAGATAGGGGAGATTTGTTTATATTTATTGGCTGGCAAGAAGATGATACTAGAAAAAAAAACAAAAGAATAAACTTGTGTCATTTGAATGTCCACTAGATTATGGTGGTAACCCAGGCATTTGTATATAGAGGAGAGGAGATAATGGGGGTGAGGGGAGGGGGGAACAAGGTCTAGAAAGCACTGAGATAAATAACACTGGTGGAGAGATTGTCTTTAAATAGCAATGAGATCAGAAAGAGAAGGATGATATTGTCCACAGGTAAATTTAAGGTATGATAACACTTTTTAAATGCTATTACAGACATTATTGATAAATGTCACTGATTTATTCCGATTCCAACTTCTGACCTAGATGTCACATAGCTAAAAGCTAGCTGACATTTGTGGAGTTAATTTAGGGACTGACTTAAGTCAGTCTGTGGATTATAACCTGATTCCTTTAGCTTTCTTCCTTTGATGTAACTTGGAAATTACACTGTTTATTAGCAATTCTGCTCTAGTGGCTTTCTAAAGAGAGGAAAGAAAAATGCTTGAAATATATACGAAGACTAGATATAAAGATATAGATTAGGTATTAAACTTGTTGTTAAACTAATTTTTGCTAGTTTAGGCTAGGTGTAATATAGGCAGTGATTTATCTCTTAAACAAGACAGAAAAAGGTAAAAGATCAATTCAGTTGAAGTAATTTCAAGGAGACAAAATTCAACTTTATCTCTGACAAATAAATGTAGCATTTGAATTTCTCTATTCCCAATGATTGAACTAAAAGCACGTAATTCAAGACTAAATTGAACTTCTTACTTTGAAAGAAAAACTGAGCTTATTCTTGGTAAATTAACTAAATATTTAACATACAAGAAAATCTAATACCAGATTGAGCAACAAAAATATAGAAGTGTGAAAGTTTATATAGCAAAATAATTAAAGATTTTGTTGTTTTCAAATCTGACATAAAACTCAACTTTGTAAAATCTAACATTATAAAATAAAAAATTATCTTTAGAAAAATAAGACCAACCTTAAACTTGCCCTATTTCTAACAATCGTCCTAAGATAAATTCTTTTAAAAAAAGAGAAAAATTTAAATCTCTTGAAAAATCAAACACTTTTGCTGCTCTGAGATACAGATTAGTTAAGTTTAACAAGCATTTGCTGTGTCTCTCTTCTATGTCAGCCAGGGTGTTAGGTACTTAAAAACAAAAGTTGAAGGGAATTTATACGTAAACTGCTACTCGTAACTTTATTTTTTGTTTCTTATTTTGACTGCTATGTATGGCATTTATAACATAAAGCATTCCACTTAAAAAATGAAAGTAGTTCATTTTCTACAGCTATTATGAATCTCAACACCAAAATTACAACCATTTTTATTTTTAACTTTTTTATAGAAATTTCTAAACATACATAAAACTTGATATACCCAATATCAGTAGCTCAGCTTAAAAAGTTAATATTCTGCCACTCTTGTTTTATCTATAATCTCCTCGGCCTCTCTTCCCTCATGTTTTTGCTATTTTAAACATTTCCCAGTTATTCATAATTCTACTTGTAAGTACTACAGTATGCACCCCTAATAAGAGGTCTTTTTTGATATTAGTCATTCCCAATCTAATGCTCAGTTCATGTTCAATTTTATCCTACTGTCTCAAAGTATCTTTCTCTCCTAGTTGGTTAGTTTGAATCAGGATCCAAAAAAGTCCACATATTTGCAAATTAATTTTAATAACTTCAAAAGCCCTGATTGCTCCTGTTAACTAATTTCTCCTCTGGCTTCATCTTACCCTATGTTTATTTTCCATTTGTCCTGATTTCTATACCTATTCATACAGGTAACCTTGACTTACTTATATGTGTTATTTTAAATTGTTCATTTGGAACAAACTGGGGAAGAAAGGAAGAAATAAGATACCCAAAATCATTTGTGAGTATCTGCGAATATCAAGCATCTATATGAGAACCGTATACTTAAATTACATTCATTTATACATGAAACAGACTCAGAATGTTCTAACTTCAATTAAGTTTGGAAATGGCCCTTAAATACTGTATTTAACACCATTTATGAACTTGACTTTGACAATGCTCTGTTTGGTAAAACTTGGAGACATGGTACTAGATTATACATTATCTTTCCATGTAAGAAAGTATAATGTTTAGATAATGGAAAGATTTATTTAATTGATGTGCCTTTTTGGCTTTTCAAAGGAAAATCTGTATATGTGAAAATGGATGAATGACAAGGAATGAAAAGCTGGCTCTTCCTCTCAACTTCCAGAAACCAAAATCACTCAATTCCTTACCCAGTACTTGAACAAGGTTAAAATTGGTAAAAAATTAGTATACGTTCATAGAAACTTTAAGAGAGCACTTTCTGTGAACTAGGATACCTTTTCTTAGTACCAAAACAAACTGTCCTAACTAAATCTACTGATGTTTCAAATAAGCAGAGGCTACTGTGCTCATAAATTTGTAAAAAGTCTCAGTATAATTTTCGTTAAAATGAAAATGTGTTGTTTCCTAAGATATATTTTAATAATTTTCAATAAATAGGTCTACATTTCTAAATCATTTACACAGTTACTCTTGCAATATATATGTAAATTAGACTGAATTATTCTCTAAAAATTCTAAAGTATTTGCTAAGTTTTTCTACCTGCATTTAAACAAGTACGATGTAGAAATAGTGTAAAAACAAACAAACAAACAAAAGAATATTGTCGAGTCACCTAGATGTTTATTATTTAAGCTAACCAAAAGTAGCATGCAATGGTTTTATTTATAAAGTCCTCCCCCTCTCCAAGCAGCGCCCTCGGGAACAGAATGCTGTAAAAATACTAATACTGCACTAGATTGTTTATTCTTAGAGTTTTAGTCATCAATCTGGAATTCTGTTAATCAGAACAACATAAATGACAGAGGAAGAACATATGAGTAAGAATTACTGGCTTCATTTTCTTTTTTTTTTTTTTCAGCCTCTCATGCCTTATCTGGTTGATTTTCGCTTCTCTCGTTATTTTCTAGTCCATGAAAACTGCCTCTTCACACAGTAATCAATGAATGACCCTTAACTTTTTTTCCACCAGATACTTAATCACGGTTTTTGTCAATACTTTTGAACAATTAATAAAAATGTCTGAATTAAATCAACTTCTCATGTTACTCTCACAAGAGGAATTTTTACTTATTTCAGAAAAACTGCAAAATTTGAAACTTTTTACTTCTACAATGTTAATAATCTCAAAGGCATTCTTTAAAATAACTACACCTAAGTGAAATCATACAGAAAAAAATTAATAGACTATTTTCACCTGATGTCAACATCTCTGGAAAATGAATGGTCACGTTTAACAAAACAGAAAAAACTTGAAGGGGTTACAACTTTTCTAAAGTATCATTAGAAAAGAGTGTTTTTGAGAACTTGTAAGAAATTAGATACTTAAAAAACAGATTACAAAGTCCTGAATAAAATTAAGCATTTGAGTATTTTTAAAATACAGCATAAACATAAAGATGAAAATTTAAAATTATATGTTGATACTGTGCAGAAAATTCCAGATAGAAAACTTTTTGAAATATTTTTTTAGGTAGGTGTTTAAATTTCTAAAATAGGTTTGGGTTATTTTAGGGTATATACATTTTTATAACTACAGGACTACATGTTTTAAACAAAATTACATTTTACCCTTAATATTTTTTAATACTTACCATTTCTTCTCAATTGAGTAAGTACAAAAATTTACGCTTCAGCTGAGGACATATAGTCTCAATTATGATTAAAATGGGCTTAGTACAGTTTTAGGACCTTCAGAACACTTAGTTCCTCTGATTTCAGTGGTATAAAAAGGTCAGACAATTAAGATACTGACATGCTTCCTCTTTTTGAACATATGCCCATTTTAGTGTATTCTTACATTTTCTTTTTCATAAGCAGCACCTAAAACGCAGATTTCTGGACCCACCGTAAAGAATTATAATATGCTGGTCTTGGGTGAGGACCCTGGAAGCTGCTGACGATGGTGGTTCACATGGTATGTATTAAGAAATATTGCCTACAGAATTTTTTGAAGTGTGAACCTTAGACTAGACCAATAGCATTAGAATCATCTATGAGCTTATTAGAAATGCAAATTCATAAGCTCCACCTAGATCTATTGAATCAGAAATTGTTGGGTCTAGGAAATGTTTTAACAAAATAGTTGATTCATCTACCACCATATTATAGCTTTTAACAATTTTTCCTTGACTTTTGATGCTCTGTGTACAAACTGGTTATGTGCTAAGCAGTATGAGCACCCAAGAGATCGCAGGTTAGGGATGTTTATTTGTATTCAAGATTTCTTAATTAAATATGTTTACTACAGATTTGGGGTATATAACCTTTATCAAGTTAGAAGAATTCCCTTTTGTTCCTAGTTTTCTGACAGTTCATACACAGATGCTAATTTAAAAAGGTTTTTTTTTGGATTCTAATGAACTATCATTTGGCAATTTATGACATGTTATTATATGGTTATTTTTCACATTTTATAGTGAATGGATACTTTTCATGCTTTAATATTTGGGTTCCCTATTAAACTGGTTGATTCAGTGAAGAATGATAATTGTACTTCTGTGTATCTCTAGGATAGTAGTACCTTCATTCACTAATATTTATTGCAGGCGTATGGTGTGAGCTATTATATAAAAAATTGTGTTTACTCCTACCGAAGCAAGTACTACAATTGTTTAAGTAAATAAAAATGATACTGTACCAGCACACAGAGAAGAAAGTAAAAGAAAACATATAATTAATTCAATCTTTCAGGTGAAAGTCAATAATTTTAAGTAAAAAAGATCTCTCAGTCTTTGGAACCCATGGTTCTTTTTTTATCAACCCACAGCAATATTGTAATTTCAAAAATTATTTAAAGCTATAACAAGCATATAAAAATCTAAAGATAAGCTAGAAAAAAAAAATAGTATTTCTGATCTAAAGACTAAATGTGAAAATTCGCAAAGAAATTATTCCTAACTTTTAACACTTCAATCAAGAAATCTACCATGTACTTTTATAATCTTCTTATATAAGCTCTACCCTTTTATTACATCTAAGTCGAGTAAGAATAAAATGTAATTAATACTGAGGCATGTTCTCATGAATTTAAATGAAAAACTACACAAGATAAAAAGAACAGAGTCATTCATTAAAAGCATATTTTAGTTTTGAAGAAAATTAAGTACTGGGTCATTCTTCTCTTTATTTGGTAGGTTAGTAATTATGCAATTACTATTAATTCATTTAAGAATCATTATTCTAAACACTTCAAAATACAGGTAGGTCTACCATCCCTTATTAGAAAATCTGGAATTCCAAAAGCTCTAAAAACAAAAATTTTTTTTCACAATTCATTTGAGAGCAACCTAACATGAATATGAGGCTATTTGTAGCCCTTATTTATCCTGTTTAGTGCAAATACTTGAATATTCATGTGTTTGATTATGACAGTTCCTACAGATTCTACCAAAATATAAAACGGGTGGCATATGTACTATATGACTTCTCAAAGATCTGAAAAGTCTGAATATTGAAATACAACTAGCCCTAAGTATTTTTGATAATGAAATGTGGATCTGATAATTCTAAAATCATTAAACATATTCTCTTTCATTGCATATGTTGTCTTTTTCCTATGTTGATTCTTTTACTGTGAAAAACCTTTTTAGTTTGATAGAGTCCCATTTGTCTATTATTGCTTTTGCTGCTTGTGCTTTTGGTGTCATATTCAAGAAATCAATGCCTATGTCATGAAGCTTTTCCCCCAACAATTCTTCTAGCAGTTTCATAGATTCAGGTCTGATTTTCAAATCTTTAAACCACATATCTGATGAAGAGTCAATATCCATAATATATAAGGAACTCCTGCAATTCAAGAGCAAAAAACCTCCAAATAACCAGATTAAAAAATATGGACCTATGACTTGAATAGACATTTCTCTAAAGAAAGCACACAAATGATCAAAAGGTATATTAAAAGATGTTCAATCAACATCAGCAATCACTGTGGTAATACAAATCAAAACCATGAAATATTACCTCACACCTTTTAGGATGGCTATTATCAAAAGAACAAAAGATAACAAGTGTTAGCAAGAATGTGGATAAATTGGAACCCTTGTACACTTTTGGTGAGAATGTAAAATGATACAGCCACTACGAAAAATAGTATGAAAATTCCTTGAAAAATTAAAAATAGAACTACAATATAATCCAGAAATCTCACATCTGGATATATATCCAAAGGAACCAAAATCAGTATCTTTAAGGGATATCTGCATTCCCATGCTCACTGCAGTACAATTCACAAGACAAGATATGGAAACAACTTAAATTCCATCAATGAATGAATGAATGAATGAATGAAGAAAATGTGTTGTGCATATATAAAATGGAATATTATTCAACCTTAAAAAAAAAGAAGGAAATCCTGCCATGTGTGATAACATGGATAAACCTGGGGGATATTATATTAAGTAAAATTAGCCAGTTATGGGAGGATGAACACTATACAATTCTATTTATATGAAGTATCTAAACTAGTCACACTCGTAGAAACAGAGTAGAAGGGAGGTTGCTGGAGAAAGGAAGAAACGAGGAGTTATTGTGCAACAGGAATAAAGCTTCAGTTATACAAAATGAATAAATTCTAGAGATATGCTGTAAAATAACGCTCCTACAGTTAACAAATACTGTATTGTGAAGTGAAAATCTTGTTAAGAGGGTAGATCTCAAACTAAGCATTCTTACCATAATTCAAAAAAGTTAAACAGATTTTTAATTCTTTCATCGCTCATTTACTATCAAAAACAATTCTTATACTCCTTTATCTCTATTTGTGCTTTTATATTCTAAACACTTACTTTAATACATAAAAATATTACTTTCACATTAGAATCATTCTGATAAAGAATATCTTTTAACAAATACTTGAAAAATATCACAAACAAGCTTGAAACAAAATATTAAACAAAATGCTTAACAGTGACTTAACTGTATTAGACAATGTAATATAATATTTATAACATTTATACTGTACCTCATTCTTTAAGAGATTTGAATTGAAAGCCTTTTAATATTAGCACATTAATTTAAATGCAAATTTAGATAACTTCCATACTGAGAATATTAAAATATACAGGTATATATATGTGCCATATACAATTACATTCTTCTATTATTCTATATGCCTTTATCTCGAAGGCTTCAAAATCATGCAATAAGCCATAAAAAGTGGGAGCACTTACTTAGGAGTAGAAGGACCCCTTGGCCATGTTCCATCTTCATTTTTCTGTTCTATCACTAACACCTGTGAATATGACACAATAAAAGAGTGTTTTTCTTAACTCTGACATTAAAATAGTTTTAAAAGATTAGCTGAATTCACTAAGAAAATAAAGTAACTTTGTGATTACTTAAACGACATAGTAGACAAGGTGAAGAGGTATTTGCATTTTGATTCCAAAGCTGAGATAGAGACAAAAATATAAGAAGTCAAATATAAGAAGCAAGCAATTAAGTCAGAAGGAAAGAAGGTAAACTATGAAGAAAATAGTTGGTTATATGACTTTAAGTATAAGAAAGTTTAAACCAAGTAGGTAGAATACAAATTCCTTGAATTTAAGGAGTATGCTTTCTATTTCTCTTTTATTTGTCACCTGTACCTTAGTTCTGAGCAAAAAAACAGATGCTGATTAAATGGTTATAGTTGTGATTAAACATACTGATGTATGATCTTAGCTAACTATTATTATATAAGCAGTAAGGAATAGTGACATAGATAATTCCAAATTACAGATTATACATAATTTACTTGGGGCCTTGAAATTTATGTTTATTTTATTAACATGTAAATTAACATGTAAATAGAATCTTTTAATACATAAATGATAGCATCACATTTGTGAGAATCAGACTGAAGTTCTCTATGGCACCTCTATAAATGAAAAGTACTGGCTAATGCAGAGCTATACTTTATTCTAAAACATCCCAGAATCCTTCCTTATATATTCCAGTATAAAAAAATCTTTCTTCTAGTTTTTGCTATGGGTGAGTCTGTGCAAAGAAGAAAAACTAAGCAAAAACAATTAAATTTGGAAAAAAACATGATACTTTCAATAAGAAGTTACATAATACCTAAATTTCCATGGGCGAGGGGGAAGGGCAGGGCAGAGGCGGGGGGAGGGGGTACTATAAAACAGAAAATAGGCCATGAAGTAAAATTCAAGGTATTGCAAATCTGAATACATTCTATCTACTCAGTCTCATTAACTTTTTCTTAAAGTTGCAATTTTGTAACCTACTCTATATACTTTGGGTAATAATATATTTTTGTGGACTGCATGTTTCAGGCCATTTATAAACTGGCATTTGGATCCTAACCACATAAAATGTAAGCCTGTTTCATATTGTTATAACAATAAAACTTTGGTTAAAAAAAATCATGGAACCATATTGCTAAAAAAGTATGCTAATTAAAATAATAAGTGTCTAAAAATTTAGTATTTCTTATATTCAAAAAACACATATGAACATATGAAGTATACATACCATATAAAGAATAAGTACACTGTGAACCTAGCATGCCGATCTCCCCGATTATATTCCTCTCCCTATCTGCCACAGACGACCATTATCCTCGATTTTCAGATAGCATTCTGATAGTCATATTTATATATTTTTACAAATTTATAAAATTGAATTTAGTAATTTTGAACTACTGAAGAAAGTTTCCCTTTATTGCAACTTATAACTATATAGATATCAAATATAAAATATACATAAGTACATATACACTTTATAGTCATTTAGAGCAGCAGTCCCCAACCTTTTTGGTACCAGAGACCTGTTGTCTGATGATTTGAGGTGGAGCTGAGGCAGTGATGCTAGCACTGGGGAGCAGCTGCAAATACAGATGAAGCTTCATTAGCTTGCCTGCTGCTCACCTCCTGCTGTGCGGCCCAGTTCCTAACAGGCCACTGACTGGTACTGGTCTGCAGGCCCAGGGTTTGGGGATCCCTGATTTAGAGGACTTAAATTGGTTAAAAAACAAAATAATTTAACTACAGAAAATTTCAAAGTTATGCATTTAATATCATTGTTTATGGTTTGTTTTTTAAAAGAAGGTCTCAAAACAGAAGAATCAAGTAAATATTAAAAGCTTAACCATAACATCTAAATTCCTAAAGTATTTGTATGCAAAATTCCATGTTTTCACAGTACAGGTATTAATGCAGAAGGACATCAGAATGTTAAAATTTAATCCTTTATTCAAATGTGTAATTTTTCTGAATAAAATTTTGCTCATGGTTAAAACTTTAATTCAGGATGAAAATATTCTTAGAAAAGTTTCAGCATTTAATTGAAAACACACACGTATACAAAAGGGAGATAAAGACCACTTATTTTGGGAGGCAAACTTCAATTTGTATCTTTGTTTCACCTCTTAATAAGGATACTTTAAATTTTAGTATTTAAGTCCAGAATAGTGTTTAGTTTGTCATTAGTCAGAAAATAACTGTTATAAATATTTTAAAACATACTTTTGGAAACACTGCTATTTCAAATGGTCAAATATCCTCAAGTCCATTTAATCTTATTCTATGTAAAATTATTTATTCTGTCATCTGTAATCTGGTAAATGCATTCCTATCATCAAATTATTTAAATTCTCTAAGCCTCAGTGTTCTAATTTACATGTTGTAGAGAATAATAGCCATTACACAGGATCGACCACTGAAAAGAGTTAAATAATACTATATATTTCAAGCTGTACTCCTGGAGTTATCTCAAGGCTTGCTGGATGAGAGGTGTCTGTCTACTGAAAGAGGGAGTTGGCTGGCTGGTGGGGAGGAGGGGAGTGTTAAGATGAGGCAGTAGAGTTCCAAGTTCCTCACTCTAGCTTCAATCCTGTAACTCTCCTTTTAATTGTAATACATATTAGATTTTGTAACATTTCATCTAGGAATATAATGGCTAAATAACTCTGAAAAATCACTGTTTTAACAGCCTCTTATAACATTTGACATCAAGTAAGTACTTACTGAAAATTAATTTCCCACTGTTACTCTGAATTTTTTTTAACAACTTATATTATTGATGTCAATAGTGATTTTAAATAAAACAGAACAAAACCAAAACTTCCATATACCTGAGCACAACGCTATGTGTTAGGTACCAAAAGTAAAAACAAATAAATAATATGGAAAGTCCAACAAAACAAAGGCCTCACAGCTTTGCTGGGGAGGTTAACATATAAATAACTAAAGAATATAATAAAATATACAAGACATATATAAATCATTATGGAAGATAAGGGAGTAACTTTTTCTCCACAGTAGAAAAATCCTATACCTCGAATGGATATTGAGAAAAATAGATCAGAAAAGACTGAAGAAATGATGTAATATCTAAGTTGGAATTTGAAGAATGAATAATCTGATCGGATTAGATTACTTGATAGGATGAAATAGTTAATTTGAATATTTTGATGTTTAAAAGGACTTTTTGCTGGATGGATGCAGGGACTGGGAAGAAGGGTACAAAAGACTGAAGAAACAGTATGCAGGAAAGCACAGGAGTACCGATAGGAGAATATGTTTAGTGCACTACAAGCAGTTCAGTTTGGTTTTGTTAAGAGTGCAAATCACAAGGCAAGGATAATCTAAAGATGATGGAAGACTGGCAAAAGGTCAAACCATGAATTGTATGCTGTGTTAAGGTGCCTGGACTTTATTAATTTTTGAGAAACCAGGAAATGTTTATAAAAGGAAATCATAAGGTTTACAACTGAGAAAGAGTATTTTGGCAGAAATATGGAAGATTAAGAATGGACAAGTAAAAAACTGAACAGAGGGATTCAGAACCTACTGTAAAAGATAAGGGCTGGGAATGGCATAAAGATAGTAATTCAAGAAATATTTAGAAGGTGGAATTAGTAAGAATTGTTGACTGTTTCTAAACATTTTCATTTCTCAACACATTCATTTTTTGGATTATACCATAAGAAAGACTAAACTGGGGGTTGATACCTTTTAGTAGGAGCTGGAAAACTACAGTTCACTTAGCTCAATGACTGCTTTAGTAAATAAAGTTTGTTGGAACACAGCCATTTTCATTTGTTTACATATCCTCAATGGCTACTTTCGTGCTACTACAATGGCAGAGTTGTAGTTGTAACAGAGACCAAATGACCGGCTAAGCAAAAAATATTTACTATTTGATCCTTTACAGAAAATTTGCAGACCCATCTTAGTAGCTATTTTTTTTTTGATGGAAAATAATTTCTTTTTAAGAAGTAGGTTATTCTCAAGCTCAAGGAAGTTGAAGCTAATGACCAGTAGGAATAGGGAAGAGAGGACTTAGAAATAGGAAGCCAGAGCCAGTAAAACCCATTATAGATTGTTGGAGTATTCAAAAAGTTTGTGACTCCAGAAAGGTCTGTGTATGGTATGCTTAAAATAAACAGTAGTACTAAACAATACCTGTCCTTGGTATAAACCAGCATCCTGAATGGTGCTGTCTGGTTTATTCAGGGGTTCAAATGTATTACTCATGTATTTGTTCCACAATCTGGTCTCCTTTTCATCTGGAATATTGAAGATTTTTCTTATTTCTTTTTCAATTGTATCTAGATTTAAGGAGAAAAGATAAGTAAAAATACTAAATATTTAAAAATATACCACACAGAGCTAAGTGCTCACTAGCATAAAAATCTTAAACTTAAAATACTGATACATATTATAAAATCAACACATTTTCTGATGATATGTAGGAGTCAGAAATTAAAGTTATGATTCAGAGATGCTACAAATGGAATATATTATGTTATAACATAACTCATTTAAGGACAATTTATATTAAGTTGAATATAATTTACAGCTTAAATAGCTAACTAAAAATTAAAGAGAACATATGAACACAAATAAAAGTGACTTCTTTGAAGGGATGTTTGTATTGGTCAAAATTTCTTGTTTTCAAGGTAACACCATATATTTTCCTTATTTCTAAATCAATTATCTGAGTAGAAGATATCTTTTTTTTTTTTAAACTGGAGTAGCTTAATCTGCTATAAAATAAGACACAGGAATATCTACACATTTGAGAATACAAATGCAATTAAGCTTCAGTACTATAGTGAAATGATTCTTTAAAATTTTTAAACATTAGAAAGAAATATTAAAAAATACTATTAAATCCATTGAATTTTGAATTCTGGTCAATAACTTGCTTAACTTAGACTCAAAAAAACTAAAATATTTTATGACATATAAAGAAATATAAAATACTTTTAAATTTTTGAATACTTGATTTTAAAAAAAACATTATTTACAAAATACTAAACCTAATAATATATGTTCTCTAAAGAAATATAAACTATGCCTATCCTACATAATCAAATTTTGTCCAATAATATTGTTTAGGTTCTACTTAGCAGCTTATGCTCTTTAATATTTAATAGTCTTTTAGTCAATGAGATTTTAAGGCATTAAAACAGTAGTAAATCTTACACTGTATCTCAAAACTTAAAGCAAATTAGCCAGAATATTTCATAATTACATAAAATAAATAACCTGATAACACTGTTTTCTATTTTGGAGGGGTTAATTTCTTTCTTTTTTTTTTTTTATTGAATGTAAATGTATACAAAAATGTATTAGTCATCAGTATATTATGACAAATTTCCAAAGTGAACACTCCATGTAACCAATACCCAGATGAAGGAAGAGAATACTATGCACGAAAGAGCGAGTGAAGAGGAAGAAGCTGAGGAAGGGATGTCATTTTAACTTTCTATAAAAAAATGAATACTTTTTTGACTGTAGAAATAATTCTTGTTCATTGCAAAGATTCAGAAAATACAAAATTAATATTTATAACCACTCTTAACATTTTGATATCTCTTCTTCCAGACATTTTCTATTAATGCAGAGATATTTATATACATAATACAAATATACAAACACACATAGGAATTTCCTCTTTACTGAGTTTTGTAAAATACTCATATATAGGGAAAGAACATTATAAGCAGAAGAAAGAGTAATGCAAAGGCCCTAAGGTTGGAATGCATTAGGTATGTCTTAGAACAGCATGGTGCACCAATGCGGTTAAAGTGGAAGAAGCAAGGTAAAAATGAGATCATAAAAGTACTCAGCTAGGGTCATACAAAATTTTGTGAGCTATGAAAGTATTCTATTTTATCTGAATTAGAAGGGAAGCCACTGAGGAGTTCTCAGCAGAGAAGTGGCATGATCTAATTGAGATTTAAAATGTTCACTTTTGCTGCTAGTGAAGAAAAAACTGCAGGATGTCAAAGGTGGGAGACTAGACTACTGCAGTAATTCAAAGGTGGTAGTGGTGGTAGTAGTGGAAGCAATGTTAAGTGGTAAGACTGAGAACAGATTCTGAAGAAACTGCTAAGAAGATAAGCTGCTTGATTACAGCAGAGTGAGAAATAAAAAGATAACCAGAATGATATAAAGGTTTTTGGCTTGAGCAATGGAAGAATTTAAGTGGTGATTACTCAGATGGAGAATGACCATAGCAGGTTTTGTGGGAAGGGAGAATTTAGTTTCTTACATGTTATAGCTCAAGATTCTTATCAGACACAAGTGAAGATATGGAATGGTTGAAATTGGAATTAAGGGAGAGTTTTGGATAGGTAATATAAATTTAAAAGACATCAATATGCAGAAAGAATGTAAAGCCAGGGCACTAGAGGAAAATCACCAAGGAAGAGAGAGAAGATCCAAGGACTAAGCATGGATGTTTTAAGATCAGGAATATAGAAAAGCTCTTACATGGAACTCAAAGAAGATGTAACTAGCTAGTGAGAACTTGTGCCCTGGAAGCCATGTGAAGAGAAAAGTGTTTCTAGACAGAAAAGTGAATAAGTTTAATTTTCCTGGTAGATTAAGAAAATGGAAGACTGAATGAAATTACCACTGGATTTCTGCATGTAGAAGTAGCTAGACACCATCACAAAAGCAGTGCCAAGACAGTGGTAGGCTTGAATGTACGATGCAGTAGACTCAAGAGAGAATGGCAGCAGAGGAAGCCAGAAAGCAGAACGCTCAAATTTAATTTGGTAAGTGCAGTTATAATGATAGTGTATGAGAATTGGAGGTTGGGTGTAGATCAAGATCACCAGAGTTAAGACTATCAAGACATTGAGAGCATGTGTATATATTTTTCCATATGTAAATGTGACTTATAGGCAGTTAATAAAAAGCAATAAAACCAATTTTTATCTTTCTTATTGGAACATGTTCGATACACAAATATATCAATTTAGGAAGAAAAATATTCACAGGTAAAGTATTTTGGCTCTGAATGTGGCAAATTATTTAGATCCTGCCTATGGTACTCTCATTTTCACTATAAATCAATGCAGGTAGTAATAGCTGAAAAAGAAATATTTTATTAATTTGATAAAAACAAAACAGGTACTTCTATTTCTTAATTTTATTTATAAAATTTAGCTATATTACATGTACATAGCTATTTTGATCATTTTAATCAAGACTTTGTAAAAGATCACAAGGGAAAAATATACATCCCATATTTCCTTTATTTTAATCCAAATTCTTTATTGTTTTCAAAATTCACTTCCTTTAGAAAAACAAAATCAGCCCAATTAACACTGCACAGATTATGTAAGGCAGCAATTAAGATATTAGACTCTGCACAACAAAACACATAATGTCAAATTATAATGTATATCTGAAAATTATATAATTGTATTAACCAATGTTACTGCAATAAACTTAATAAAAAAAAGATATTAGACTTTGGTATAAGATGGAATTAAAATACTGGCTCTATCACTCCATAGCAGGGTAAACCTATGTTAAGTTATATAACCTTTGTAAATCTCAGCTTTATCACCTTTAAGATGAGGATACAGTGTTGTTGATGTTTAAATGAGAACATTTCCACAAAGTGCCTAAAATATACTAAGTATTCAATAACTGCTAAATACTGTAACTATAACTATGAAGTATCCAAAATTCCTAACATTTTAATTTTTGCAAATCTTTTTGCTTAGAAAACTCTAATATAAACTTTCAAACCTTTCAAACTAAGACTGACAGGGAGAAATTGTGACCTAGTATGCACATATACATACTGGTATTTTCTATTATAGTATTTTCTATTCCATTCTCTTTACTCTCAAAACTGTTCAATAACAAAGTATTGACAACACACTTTGAAACACATTGCTTTAATAAAAATTTTTAGCTATACAAACATTTAGTTCATACACAATTTTAAGCCATATATCCAATGCATGTGGCATTTTAAAGTATTAGTAAATTTAAACTATGTTGATTAAAATCTATGTGAATCACAAAGTTTCTGAAGCAGAGATTCTTTATAAATTACGTATCTCCTTGATAAATTCTTACTTAGTACTTAATGTGAAAACTCCATAATGCTTGTTTTGTGTTCAGAAATTAAACTAATTGCTGATCTTCATATAAGTTTTAAACTATTATTTGGTGAACTAATGTTCTAAAGTAAGATTTCTGACTGTCTTATATTTATATATGATTTTCCTACAGAGATGAGGTTAAGAGAGAAAATACTAAACTTTAAAAATAACTAGGAAATATTATCTGTATCAAGTATTTTAAGAGGTAGCTTCTCATTTATATTCTAATTGGCTGAACATTTCAGAGGTTAGTCTCTGAATTAATTTTAATAGATGGATAGACTTATAGACTCTTATTGTGCAAATTTTAATATCTTGATTAATGTAATTTTCTATACAGTAGTCTCCCCTTTTCTGTGGCTTTTCTTTCTGAAGTTTTAGTTACCCACAGTCAAATGTGTTCTGAAACATGAAATGGAAAATTCCAGAAATATAAAATTTGTATGTTTTAAATTGCAAGTGTTCTGAGTAGTGTGTCGAAGTCTTGTGTTGTACTCTCTGTACTGCCTGGGATATAGAGTCCAGCACATTCACACTGTATAGGCTCCCTGCCCAATAGTCACTTAGTAGTCATCTTGGTTATCAGATCAACTACTGCTGTATTGTGGTGCTTGTGTTCAGGTAACCTTTATTTTATTTAATAATAGCCCCAAAAGAGATAGGCAGTGATGCTGGCAATTTGGATATGCGAAAGAGAAGCATTTAAGTGAATATAGTATAATAAAATATTTTGAGAGAAAGACCAGATTCACATAACTTTTATTACAGCATATTGTTATAACTGTTCTATTTTATTATTAGTTATTATTAATCTCATACTAATTTATAAATTAAATTTTATAGACTTTTCATAGGCATGCATATCTAGGAAAAAACAGTATAGTATATATAGGGTTCAGTACTATCCACGGTTTCATGTAATCTACTGGGGGTCTTGGAACATGACTCCCTGATAAGGGGGACACTAATGTATTATACTGAAAACTTTAAGATTTTAACATGTAGAAATGTTTTATTTCGTGAATATGTTTTATAAATCTAGATGTTCAAAAGTAACTTATTCATAATAATATATTTGTATGTGGAATTTCTAATATTTAAATATTCATTTTAGAAAGATGACTACAGGTTTACTAAAATTGCATTTCAAACCTATAAATGCTCTAGTTAAATGAAGAGAGTGAAAACAAAAAAATTTACGTATTTTATTTGGCAAAAAAATTAGGATTAACCAAGCACTGGGTACTCAAGAATGGTACTATTTCAAGAAAAATATAGATTAAAAGTATTTCCTGTTGTGAAATGAGTAAGCGGTGAAAGTCAAATGACGTATGAAATCCAGAAATACTTTTATTTTATCAAAGCGTACTTAATGATTGGTTCCAACAAGGAAAGCTATAAGGTGTTATAATTCACAAATGTGCTAACCTCTCTTCCTTGCTGAGTTCTATGTTAAGTGTCATGTCCTTTTCCACTGTCCATTTTTCCAACAAGATCAAATTATTACTTATACTCTTGTTTTCCAATAACTTTTACAAAGTTCCAATTACTTAAAAAATAACTTTTATAATTTTTATTTTGAGCTGTGTTTACCAAAAACTACTGTAATTCTGTTATTAAATTCCTTATTTAAAAAACATTTTATTCAATACATTCTGGATCTTAAATTAAAATGTGGCTTTTAAGTAGAATGAAAAAATTTACATATATTTTAATGCACATTTATATGTGCAGATATATGAATATATAGAGATATGTAGATGTATAAATATACAGAGGTAGTTAGGTACACTTATATATGAGACTACAATTCCCTAATTTACTCATTATAAAAAAAAATCATTGTGTCATAATAATGCTAAACCTGCTGGCTTATTTACATAGCTACTTAAACTGTATTTAAAAATCCAAAAAATGAGCTGAGAGAAAAAAGGAAATAAACAATTGTCACTTTCCATGCTAAGAAAGGAAAACATTATCATTATGATTATGTTACATTGCCTGACAAAGTTTTATTTAAGCAAGGTTTTATTTAAAGTTCTACTTAAATTTGTTAAACAAAATATACATTTTTAAATGCTAAATTTGTTTTTTTTTAAAACAGGTAAAGTGGCACAAATATTAAATTCATCTAATAATGTAAAGTAGAAATGATAAATAATTCAACTCTAAGATATACTGCATCGAGCTTGGAAATCTACAATGTTTAAGTATAAATCCTTAAAATGGTTATAATCCTACAAGCATATAAGAAATAAATTATAATTAAATTTCTAATAGCAATGGTTTAACAAAGAGAGGATCTTGCATTACCTATTGTGTCGGCTTTGCTAAATCTTCGAGTTACAACATTGTTCATATTTCCATTTTCACAGAGCTTCAATTCTGTGAGATATACTTCTACTTTGCAGTGCTTTACAAACATACCCTGTTCAACCACCTAAAAAACAAAATGAAACAAATCAGTGAAAGCTGTAGCTCAATATATTTCACTGTTTCTAAAAGAATAAATTTATCCACAGAGGCTTTAGAAAAAATGCAGATCTCCAACGAAAAACAACTACTATTAAATTCGTCATAGTATAAAAGGTATTGGATACTTGAAAAAATCAAGAAACATTTTTGGAAAATTTATTATTTAACTGAATTTGAATAACAATATTAAACACTAACAGACAGTTTAGAAAGGTATTCTACTGATTTACAAAGATACCTGGGTACATAACGAATACCTTCAATATCTATGATGAGAAAGTTTACTCAAAATATAAATACAACTCTGATCAAAGATACAGACATACTTAAAGATTTTAGTACTTGTTCTCAAGTAGAAAACCTTTAAAAATTGATACAGTTTCAGTTAGCAATAGCTATCACATCACTACGTATGTTAAAATAAATATTTTAAAATAATTCCAAATTACGCTGCCAAAATATTCAGCTATGCCTTGTAACTGATATGTTAGTTTTCCACCCTAAGATGACTTTATTTGACCTTTAAATGAACTTAGTAATTCTATGCAGTAAATGAAAAAAAACAAACAAACCCTGCTAAACATGCAAGCAATAAAGCAGAAAAAGAAAATACGTATATAGTAGAGTCACCTTTTTAATAAGTGTATTTCCTTTTAATCTTCTAAAGGGTAACTCTAGGATCTCAGTCATGAATACTGTTGCTGAAAATAGTAATCAGACTGATATGTGATACATTAGACAAATATGGCAAAAGGGAGGCTACAAATGGCTGTTGCACTGACAAGCTTTGCATTAGTTTAATAAGAGACTTAAATATTTCTTTCACTTGCAAGGAAATTGTTTTAGCTCAAAAAATTCAAATGTAGTTTATCTAGCATTTAATGTCAAACCCAACACTAATTTTTATGATGCTCTGTCATATATATTTTCCTATTGCTGTTTCAGGTAACAGCTTGCAGCTCTCCTTCCATTAATCAATTCACTTTCTAACTAATATAAACTGTCTCATAACTAATGAAGTTCATTTTATCTTATACTTATTTATTTTGAGATTAAGAATGTAGCAAAAGATACCATAACATTTAATTTCATCACACTGCTTTTAGCTGAATTTAAGTAGAAAAACTAGGAATCAAATATTCCTGTCAATCATAAATTTCAGCTCTTAGACCCAATATCGGGTAAGAATCCTAAAATAATATATTAAGATAGCTACTAATCATTGATAAGTTGCTAAAACTGAAGTACCTACAGGCCTCATTCTTACGGGAAAAAAACGGAATAACCAACAATAGATCAGGTAATGGGATAAAGAAACAATAAAATAATAAAAAATATGAAAATTCCTCATTATGATTATATTGAGGTATATGTTTTCTAAATTAGCATAGCTTTTTTTTAAAATACAATTTTCATAACACTAATAGATATTTTCCTAGAAAGAACCTGGTGATTTAACTGTCAGGAAGTCATTGTAAACAATAAAAATAAAACATCAAGATTATATCGAAGTCCACATTTTACTGGGATTCATAATTTTTCTCATTTTTTCCTCTCCCCAATCGTATCTTACATTGCTAAAACCTTTATCATCACTACTTAGAATATTACTAATATATTTGTATTTTACTTCTAAAAGTAGTGTATTAAAAAGCTGTTCTTTTGAAGAAAATGTCTGTCCAGCAATTACTTTTATTTGAAAATAACTATATTACATAAATGATTAAAGCTTGAATATAATAGCACCATGCAGAGAAAAATCATTATATTTATCTATTAGTGTTATTATGGTTATGTAAATTATGTCTATATAACATCTTTTAGATTTACATAAACTCCTACATTCATTAAAAATGTTTGCACTGAAAATAATTACTTAAAATGATAGGTATGAAGACTGTGCAACGAGAAGAAACAGGCTTATTAAAAACAGGGTATAAAGTATATTTACCTAATTATTATAACCATTAAAATATACATTTGAAACAAGATGATGAATATTCAGAAATAACAGTTAAGTTTCAAAATTAGAGATTTTTTTGTAAGTGAAATATATGCAATGTTATTATAAATAAGGAGCGAGCACAAGATGAAATCTGGCTCCCTGTTAAAAATTTAAGACTTAATGAGTATACAAAAATAATTCCATTAATTCAAGGCTACATTAAAGGTAAAGTCTCTTTACTAAGTTAGTGATAGAAACTCAAGTTTATACTAAATTAAAATAAATATAATTTCTACTTATTCATTTTGGTATAAATATTAGAAAGCATTTTGTACTAAACCATGCAATATATTTAATAAACCGAACGTAGTCTACTCTTTACATCAGCAAATGAAAGTTTCACAGAAACTTTACTTCATTCCAACTGCCTATTTCTCCTCCTTTGGAAACAGAAAAGAATTTTCAAAGATATTTGGTACTCCACAACAATTTGATAACACCAGGCCTAATGGACACTTACTATTTGTGAGGAGTTAGCTACATTCATTTTTACAGCACTTACTGAGCACCTGTGTGCTAGGAACAACAGTAAATTAGATCTAGTCCCTGGAATCAAGGTGATAACACCTAGCAATAAAGACAGACAAGTAGAAAAGTATAACACAACTATGAAATCATAGGTGTTAATGCATAACAAACAAATCTGACATATGATATTCCATCCATAAATACTGCAGGATATATTTATTCAAAAACAAGGACTCAAACATAACCATATTATTATCATACCTAAAATAATTAAAATGAACCCCTTCATATCAAATATCTGGTCAATGTTCAAATTATCTCTGCTGTCTCATTTTTAATATAGTGTTTGAATCAGGACTTTCAAATAAAACCTGCACATTACAATTAACTGATAAAGTCTCGTAAGTGTATTTTAACTGAAAAGTTAACCATCTACCTTTTTTATTCTTTCAAGTTTTAAGACTAGTTTATAGATGGTGAGATACAAAATGTAAATAATACCTAGTTATAACTCATTGTGATGTTGGCAGGCATAAATTACCCAGTGCCTAGATCAGGGGTGGGCAAACTATTACTCACAGGCTAAACCTGACTTGCCATCTATTTTTGTAAATGATATTTTACTGAGACACAGTCATATCCATTCATTTATGGATCGTCTATGGCTGCTTTTGCACTCAGAACAGCACAGATGAGTAGTTTCCACAGAGACCATTTTGGCTTACAAAGCTGAAAATACTATCTGGCCCTTTACACAGAAGTTTGGTGACCTCCATGGCCATATATTCATTAGATCTTAATTTTGCTACGTAATGTTTTGTCATTTTCAGTGTAGAAAAGCAATTTTTATTCGTTCATTCCTAAGTACTTTAATACATTGTAAACATTATTTTAACATTCAACTTTATTTGCTGCTGTTATATAACTGGTTTTCACATACTGACCTTATATTTGGCTACCTTCCTAAACTTAATTATTAGTTCTAATTATTCATTAGTACAATTTTTTAATTTTTCAGCATATACAATTATGTCTCCTACAACATTATAATTTTATTTCTTCTTTTTCAACTCTTATTCTTTTAGTTCTTTTCCTTGCATTATCATACTGGCTAAAATCTTTAATACAGTTACCCTTGCCTTGTCCCTGTTCTGAGAAATAAGAGCTTTGAATATTTTACCAATAAGTGTATTTGCAGTAGGTTTCTATTCTTAGTTTTCTAAGAGTTAAAAAAAAAAATCATACATGGATAATAAGTTTTATCAAATGCATTTTCTGCATTGAGATTACTTTTCTTTTTTATTAAGCTGAGACCAAAATTATAATGTGATTTTCAAAGTTAAATCAAAACTGCATTTGAAAAAAATCCAGCTTGGCTATTTTTTAAAACTTTTTACATACTGCTGGATTTAGCTTGTTAATATTGTGTTTCAGAATTAAGCATCTGTGTTTATGAGTGAGACCAGCCTGCAATTTTTCTTTTTTTCAGGGTTTTGTACTATGTTTATGCTAGCCTCACAAAATAAGTTGGGAAGTTGGGAAGTACTCCTTCTATTTTCTGGAAGAGTTTATATAGAATTAGTATACTCCCTCCTTAAGTATTTGGTAGAATATACTGGTGAAGCTTTCTGGACTTGCAGTTTTCTTTGTGGGAGGGTTTCAATTTAGTGATTCTATTTCTTTAATCACATAGTGCAACTCAGAGTTTCTATTTCTCGTTTCTACATTGTTGTATTTTTCTAGAAATTTGTCCATTTCAGCTAAATTTTCAAATTATTACATAAGGCTGATCAAAAACAATCTTTTAAGAGTCTTTAGGCTCTATGATGTTCCCTTTTTATTTCTAATATAGGTTATCTGTACTCTCATTCTTGATCAGTTTGCCAGGACTCACCTTTTATTTTACTAGTCTAATTTCATTGTTTCTATGAGTAAACTTTGTTTAGTGTATGTTTTTGTCTATTTTATGAATGTCTACTGTACAACATCCTTTCTTGATTAGGCTTATTTTCCTTTTCTTCTCTTAACTTCTTGGGACAACAGATTTTCAGACTTTTTTCTTTTCCGATATGTACATTTAAGCTATAAAGTTCCTTCTAAAAATGGCTTTAGTCACCCTTTTATGTTATATTGTTATTATCATTCAGTTGAAAATATTAGACAATTTTAGAATACAAAAGAAATTTGTCTTCTGCACTGTCTACTAAGCATGTCAACTAGGTCAGGTGGTTAATCACATTATTCAAATCTGCTCCCAAACTCATTCATGTGGTTGTTAGCAGGCTTCAGTTCCTCTCCAGCTATTGGCAGAGACTTCAGTTCTTCATCAAGTAAGTCTCTCCATAGGCTGCCTGCATGTCATATTTCTTCACTCAGAGTGATTGATTCAGGAGAGATCAAGAGAGCACTCCCAAGTTAGAAGTACCCATATATTTATAAACTATGCAGAATTGACATACTATCACTTCTGCTGTATTTTACTGGTCACACAGTCCAACCGTGGTCCAATTTGGAAGATTACACTAGAGTGTGGGTGGCAATCACTGGGGATCATCTTTGAGGCTGCCTACCACAGTCCACCCTCTGGACCAGAAAGTCACAGTCCCTCCCCCACAAGATGCGAAATATACTCACAACCGCTGCAAAGACTCCCACTAGTCTCATCTCATTATAACATTAACTCAAAGTTCAGAAACTTTTCGTCTCTATTTGATCCAGGTGCAGTGAAGATTCTTCGATGTAGTTCCTTAAGCATCTTGTGTATAGTATAGTTCCTTTTGATCTACAGACCTGTGAACTAAATTTTCTGTCCCACATACACCCAAATTGTTAATATAGCAACTTTGTAGCATCAATTCCAAATAAACCCAAACATAGTTTGGTCTACTAGAGGTTTATACCCTTGTATTTCATACAAGGGTATGAAATATCCTTTTTAATTGTTTTCAAATGGAAAAAAATTCCAGATAAATAATTATGTGAGTCAGAGATTCTGGTTCTCTCCCCCGTCTTTCTCTCCTCTCCCCTCCCCACATACACACACTATCGAACACTTGTATAAGGTTGGCAGATCTACTTTAAGCATTTGGTATTATTCTACTATGATAATACCTTCACTTTTATAAACGACTTTGTAGTTTTAAAAGAAAATTGGTAATTTTTAATGCTTCCAGTCTATAACTGTAAAACTTTAAAATAGGAAAGAAAAATACCTGCATTTTCAAGTTTTTAAAAAAATTTGTTGCAAAATATTTCAACTTTTAGTTTCATTATTTTCTAATTGTTTTATCAAAAAAGCAGTGCTGCACAGTAGTTAAGAAAACAGTCGGGCTAAGTTAGTTTGTAAACTGATGTGACTTTCTAAAAAAGGCCCTGAATCTCTACTTCTGTTCTTTATCTATAAAATGAGAATAATAATACTTACTTCATAAAGATTTTTTGAGAATTGACTGATGATGTGTATAGTAGTACCCTCTTACTCACAGAGGATATTTCCAGGACCCTCAGTTTATGCCAGAAACCATGAATAGTACCGAACCTGTGTATACTATGTCCACCCCCACACACATGCACACAGTTTATTTATAAATTAGGCCTAGTAAGAGATTAATAACAATAACCAATATAAAATAGAACAATTATAACAATATGCTTGAATAAACATTGTATGAAGGTAGTCTCTGTCTCCCTCTCTTTGATAACCAATCTGATGACTGAAATAGCTACTAAATGACTAATGTGGGCAGGTAACATACACGGCATGGATACGCCAGACAAAGGTATATTTCATGCCTCAAACAGGATGGAGCAGGAGAGTGTATGATTTCATCACGCTACTTAGAATGGCATGCAATTTAAAACTTAGGAATTGTTTATCTCTGGAATTTTTCCATTTAATATTTTTGGATCACGGTTGACCACAACTAACTGAAACTACATAAAGCAAAACCACAGATATGGAAGAATTGCTGTTAAGTGTTTATAATAGCAGCTGGCCTATAAGAAAACCCTCTATATGTGTTAACCGTTATTATTATACAGTGTACAGTAACATTTTTATGGTCTTTTTCTCAAAGATAACTAACAAGGCTTCACAATTAGATTAATAATAAAATGTGAATTTTTCAAGAAAAAAATTTTTGTTATTTTTAATATGTACCTTTCGTGCTATTGGTTCCTGACCTTCCATCAATGTGTACCAGCTGACAAGTTTATTCCAGCCCTCAGTTGGCAACAGTATGTAATCCAATTCATCAATAAGATGCTCCTTAAGTGACTGGGCATCACCATCTGCAAAGGAAAAACAAGCTCATAAAAAAAAAAAAAAAAAGATAGTATACATCGCAATACTTTGGTTGTGTGAATTACAAATTACTTAAATTCATGAAGACTTATTTAAATATTTCAATGAGTTGTGAAGAAAGTTCTGAAGAGGTTCATACCTAAATTTAGATTTTCCAACATAAACTTGCTTGAAAAAGTTCCAATGCTTAGCATTCATTAACAGGATTTAAAAACTTAAATTTTTTGTTAGGCTCTTAAAAATAAAATAAGGTGTAATTGTTAGCCATGGGACCTGAAAGAAGAGTTTCCCAAATATGCTCAGTATCAGAGATCCCTAACATGGTTATACTGGTCATTCTAGCATTAGGTAATGAAGGAAGCTCAAAAACAAATCAATAACCTTTACAATGACTCCAAAGCACATGGGAGTCCTTGTAAACCATGTGACCCTCTGGAAACCATGACAGAAATCACAAAAGGGCATCCTGTGAACCAACTCATTACTCCAGAAGGCCCATGATCTAGACTCCTTCTCAGATCTAAAGTGGAAGTAGTTTTTCAGATGTGATTCTATGATCTATTTTCAAAATTCTAGTTAAATTAAAAATTTAGTACAAGGCAAGCCAGAGGTATAGAAGCAATACCTTGAGTTATACCTATCTCACAGTCCTAATTGGAGATTCATTTATTATTATCTAGTCCTTTACTTGAATTTCCCAAGTACAGAAACAGAAATAGTTTATTTGGTTATATACAACATAAAGGAGATTTTCTCATTCTTAAAGAGCTAGTCTTAAATTAACAAACATGAGAAACCAAAATGTTGTTGGTAGCATTTCAATAATGAGAACATACTATTCTTATTAGATATAACAATATAAATCAAGAAGCAGGAAAAATGCTGAATGGATTAAAGAAAATTATTCTATCTAGGGTCAATCTACAGTCATAGAATCATATTAAACTTTCAGAAAACCATGGTTCATATATGGCGCAAAATGGGAAATCTCTGAATCATTAATAGTACAGACTTCAATAGCAGATGCCAACTGTTAATTTTTAAGCTTTTTTTTTTAAACCTTAGTTGTAATTTTTAAATTCTTGATGATAATTTGCAACATATTTTCAGAACCTTCTGAAGGTGAAAGAAATTTAAATATTCTAAATCCCTGTATGAACAATGTACTACTGAGACATAATACAGTAGATAACGGGTTCTTCCAGTGGGGGCCCTCTCCATAGGTTCCAGCAGCTCAGGTGGCAGGAGGAGCAGCAAGATGCCAAGGAACTCAGCTTTGTGAAGGCTCCTGGCAGGCTATGGCCTGCTGGCACCCAACACACAGCCGCCCCACCGCCATGATGACCAAGAGGAGGGTCAGCTCTGCCAAGGGGGTGGCGAACCAGGAGCCCAAAAGAAGGCTGGAGAGGGTATCAGCTAAATCTGCTTTTGCAAAAATGGAAACAAAGCCAAAAAAGGTTGCAGAAAAGGATAAATCTGCAGACAAAAAAAGTGCAAACAAAAGGGAAAAGGGAAGCAAAGGATAACAGGCCGAAGTGGCCAACGAAGAAACTAAAGATCTACCTGCAGAAAACACAAAAACTAAAAACCAGGAGACTCTAGCCTCTGATGAAGCAGGAGAGAAAGGAGCCAAGTCTGATTACTATAATATACCATGCCTTATCAGTGGTACGTCTCCCTTCTTGAACAATCCAGAGAAATATTTTTATCATCTATTTCCTAAGTTCAAGTTTTTTAGTAGCTCTAGAAAGATTTTTAAGGAGGGAATTCCACCTTGCCCCATTTTTTAAAATGTAAATTTTTTTAAAAAGAGTTGAAATTATTTGTGGGTATTTTATTGTTTGGTACAACCAAAAAAATAGTGATATATTGAATACAGGAGGCTTTGATTGCTTGGGTTTCAGTTTAACATTCCATAGATGGGGGTAGTTTTTACATGCTATAATACAAGCACACTAAACGTCAATTTGGAGTCAGTCATTCATTTAACATGTCTTGAACATTTATAAATTATATCTATTCCATGTTTTTGGTAGAACTGTTTCCTCTAAAGGAAACCACTCCTTGATCTTGGCTCTCCCTGTCAGAATTTTGCACTCTCTGTAACATTTTTGGTCATGGTAGTCCAGTTTTCCTAGTAACTTTGTTAATGGGCTCTGAAAGATTGCAAATTTGATATGTAATATATATATTAAATTGTGACTTAGTAACAGCGTACCAACATTTGGAGGTATTGGTACTTGACACTCTATTACAGAAAATTAGCCTCCAAATTTTAAGCTGGAAAGTCACTGGAATAATTGTTTAGAAAAGAATCACAACTATATGACTTTTTAGTCTTTTAGCACGCATGTTAAGAATTGTGTATAAACTAAAATGTCCATGTACTTATCTTAAAAACCAATAAAAATCCTGATTATGAAAAAAATACAGCAGATAACCATGATATCTCAGATAATCCTCAAAATAATATTATGAGATAGGCATCCCCATTTTAGATTAGAAAATATTAGGGAAATTGAGTAACTCGTCCAAGATCATACTTACAGAAAATTGCAGGTACAGTGAAAGGTATTATTAAAAACCCTGTAATCTCAATTGATTTCCGAAACACTATTATGAAGTAGATATCTCCATTTTTATTAGTAAATAGATTCAGGTATTGATATACTTGCCCAGTCACACAGACAGAAAATTATACAGATTGGATTACAACACAAACACATTTACTCTATCACTCATTATTTTTCACTCTAACAAACTGCCTCTAAGAATGCTGAGAAAAATTTAAAAGTTTAAAATTAAGACTTCTATGCTGTTTTCCACAATAATTTAAGAGTTTGGGTAAATGATTTTATTTTGTACTAGAACCTAACTAATAATTTGTATCTAGTGCACAAAATAAAATTATCATTTTTATGGGGGGAGAATACCTCTAAACTAAAAATAGCTGATATTTGATATGTATATATAATTGATATACACTAAACTGCACGTATTTAAAATGTACAATTTAATATCTTTTGACATATCAATATAAGTGTGAAATCATCACCACTACTAAAATGATGAAGATATTCATCACCCCCAAAGGTTTCCTCATAGCTCTCTGTAATCTCTCCTTCCTGTCCATCCAAGGTCCACCATCCTGTCCCCAGATAATCACTTATCTGTGTTTTGCAACAATAGACTATTTTGCATGTTTTAGAATTTTATATAAAAACTGTGTCTGCTTTCCATTACTAAAAGCAAATTTGCATTTTCTAGATTCATATAAAAATAGTACATACTGTTTTCTTTGGCTTCATTTATGCTGCATAATTATCTTGAGATTCATTCATATTTTTATGTATCAATAGTTCATTCTTTTTAATTGCTGAATAGGATATAGATATACTATAATTTGTTTATCCATTCAGCTGTTGGATGGGCATTTTGGGTTGTTTCCAAATTTTCTTATTACGACACTTGTATGTTTTCATATTGATATATGCTTTCATTTTTAGGGGGTAAATATCTAGGAATGGAATGGCTAATTCCTATGGTAAATGAATGTTTAGCTTTTAAAGAAATTCCCAGATTATTCCATTCCCAGAAACAGTGTTAAGAAAGTTCTACCTGCATCCTTGTCAACACTTGATATGAATCAGTCTTTTAAATATTAATCATGTTAATACATGTATAGTGGTACCACATTGTGGTTTTAATTTCCATTTCTCTAATGACTAATGATGTTGAGTATCTTTGCATGTGTTTTTCGAAAATTCTATCTTTTCTGGTGACATCTTTCAAATCTTTTGCCCACTTTTTCCACAAGGCTTTATGCTTTCTTAATACTGTTTCGAGAATTCTTTCTTCTACATACAAGTCTTTTACTAGCTAGGTGGTTTGCAAATATTTTCTCCCACACTGTGGTTTTATCTTTTCATTCCCTTAACAATGTCATTTGAAGCAGGTTTTATTACTGATAAAATATAATTCATCAATATTTTTCATTTATCAAAGAAATTTTATCAAATTTTCTTTATATCACATTTAAGAAATCTTTGCTTAACACAATGTCAGAAATTTTTTTCCTTTTTCTATAAGTTTTATAAGTTTGGGGTTTTACATTTAGCTCTGTGATTTGTTTTGACATAATTTTGTATATGGTACCAGATGTGGATCCAAGTTCAAGTTTTTTTTGCAAACAGATACTTAATACTTAAGCAGCATTTGTTTAAAAGACTATCCTCCCTTCACTGAATTTCTCCTTACATCTTTGTCTCAATTCAGATGACCATGGAGTTCCAGTCAAGATGGTGGAGTAGGGAAACACTGTGCTTGCTTCCTCTCACAATCACATCAGAATTACAACTAAACTACAGAACCACCATCATTGAGAATAACCTAACTTTTAGTTGAAGATAAGTCTTATAACTACGAATACATGGACGAAGCCACACAGAGACTGGTAGGAGGGGCAGAGACTTAGAAGGAGTGATTAAATACCAGAAGAGCTGTCTGGACTACAGAGGCCCACCCTGAGAAGCAATGGGTCCCAGTCCCACACCAGGCTCCCCAGCCCAGGGTTCCAGTGCCAAGAGAAAATTTCCCAAAACTTCTGGCTGTGAAAACCAGCATTGACTGTGGCTGAGACTAACCAAGGGCAGCAAGAGTCACAGCCATACCTCTTACAGGTCCTACACATGGACCTGCTGATTGCCTCACTTGCTCTGAGTTCCAGTGCTGGGGCAGCAGTGTGAAAGGCGCCAGGGACATACGGGGAGAAACTAAATTGTCTGGCTTCGGGGAGAGTGCTGGAGAGGTAGACAAAAGTACTGGTAGAATCAGTGCTTCTTTATTGAGGCACCCCCATCACCTAGCATGAAAATATAGACAAGTGCCATGTCTGAGTCTCCATCAACGTAGCTAACACTGTTCACCCTGCCCTGTTGATTCCTATGATCCCATCACACCCAAGTTGTAGGCCCACCCTAGATATTTCCAGTGGTTTTTCCATACAAACAGCCTGTCTGGGCTCATGCTACAGACTTTTCAAAATCTCTCAAAGAGTCACAAACCCCAAACAAGCAGCATCTGGCCTCAAGGTGCCCCATACCTCTTGTTGAGTGGCCCCAAGGCTCAGCCCCAGTGACAGCCAGCCTTAGTACACAGCTCAGCCTCTCTCAGGCACCGCCAAGCCCAGCACAAGTGCTAACCATCTGCAGATCACTTTGTAGCTCATACCAAGTGGCCCTGGAAAGGGCATAAGCAGTGGCTGACCTTGACTTGCAACAACCCCCTCCCAAGAAGCCCTAGAACTAATACACCGAGTGGCCAGCTTCAGACCACACCAGAGCACCACTCAAGCACCTCCGCAAATAACACACCAAAAGGGCAGACTGGGCAGGCACCAGACCCTTGCTAAAGTGAATCATGCCCCTCCACTGTAGTCACAGCCAGTCCTCACAACCAATAAGCATGATGGTCAATCCTATTGCCTTGCAAACAGTAGCCAAAACTCAATCACAACAGGAAGGCACATACAACCTACACAAGGGACACACCTGGGGCACCTGGTTCAGGAGATTAGTGAGACTGTGCACTGGGCCCATAAGACACCTACTATATAAGGACACTCTACTAAGACTGGGAGATATAGCGGCTCTACCTAATACAGAGAAACAAACACAGAGAGGTAGCGAAAATAAGGAGACATAAAACCATGTCCCAAATGAAAGAAGAAAACAAAGTTCCAGAAAAAGAACTAAACAAGGTAAAGACAAAAAACTTGCCAGACGCAGAGTTCAAACCACTGGTTATAAGGATGGTCAATGATCTCAGTGAGAACTTCAACAAAAACATAGGAAACATAAAAATGAAGATCGAAACATAAAAAAGAATCAGTCATAAATGAAGCATAGAATTAACTGAGATTAAGAATACATTTGAAGGAATCAACTGATTAGATGAAGCAGAGGTTCAAATTAGCAATTTGGAAGATAAGGTAGCAGAAAACACCTAATCAGAACAGCAATAAGAAAAAAGAATCCAAAATATGCAGATAGTTTAAGGGGCCTCTGGGGCAACATCAGTGTACCAAGATTCATATCACAGGAGTATCAGAAGGAAAAGAGAGCAAGGGAATGAAAATCTATTTGAAGAAATAATGACAGAAACCTCCCATGACCTGTTGAAGGAAACAGACATACAAGCTCAGGAAGTGCAGAGTCCAAAACAAGATGAACCCAAAGAGGCTCACACCAAGACACATCATAATTAAAATCCCAAAGTTTAAAGACAAAGAGAGACTTTTACAAGCAGAAAGAGAAAAGCAGTTAGTCACCTACAAGGGAGCACTCATTAGACTGTCAGCTGATTTCTCAACAGAAACTGTGCAGGTCAGAAGAGACTGGCACGAAATAGTCAATGTGATGAAAGGGACATACAACCAAGATTACTCTACCCAGCAAAACTATTATTTGGAATTGAAGGACAGATAAAGAGCTTCCCAGAAAAGAAAAAGCTAAAGGAGTTCACCACGATCAAACCAGTATTATAAGAAATATCAGAGGGACTTCTTTAAAAAGAAAAAAAAAAAGATCAAAAATAGGAATAATAAAATGGCAATAACTACATATTTATCAACAATTCTTTAAATGTAAATGAATTAAATGCTCCAATCAAAAGACAGAGGGTAGCTGAATAGAGAAGAAAACAAGACCCTTACATATGCTGCCTACAAGTGACTCACTTCAGATCAAAAAACAGGCTGAAAGTAAAGGGATGGAAAAGATTATTTCATGAAAATGGAAACAAACAAATAAAAAAAAGCTGGAGTAGCAAGACTTAACACAAGACATAATAGACTTTAAAACAAAGGCTATATCAAGAGACAAACAAAGACCCAATAATCCCACTCTGGGTATTTATCTAAAGAAATCCATAACAGTAGTTTTAAAGGGACATATGCATCCATATGTTCACTGCTTCATTATTTACAAGAGCCAATATATGGAGGCAATCTGGTTGCTCATCAATGGAGAAATGGATAAACAAGAGGTGGTACATATATACAATGGAATGTTACTCAGCCATCAGCCATAAGAAAGAATGAAATTTTGCCATCTGCAACAACATGGATGGACCTAGAGGGTACTGTGCTGAGTGGAGTAAGTCAGATAGAGAAAGACAAATGTCACATGATTTTACTTATATGTAGAATCTAGAGAATAGGATAAATGAACAAACAAAAACAGAAACATGCAGATAGATACATTTTGATGGTTGCTGGACTGGGAGCAGGGTGGAAGGGGGCAAGGAATTAAGACGTACAAACTGGTAGTTAACAATAGTCACGGAGAGATGGGAAAAAATAGCGTAGATGACAGAGGCTTTGTTCATCCCTCTTAGGATCAAATCAAAGTTGTGACAGAAACACGGAGCAAACAGCAAGGAAAGTCACCTGGGATCTAGATGAATAGAAGCACTACAGCTAAGGAGAGAAATAATCAAACTGCAAAGGTAGAAGGTAGGAGGGAGCGAAGACATGAGGCTGCCCGGTCCTGAGTGGCTAAGTGGGACAGAGGCTACAGGCAGCAGCAGCTGGCAGCTGCAGATGCCTCTTAATTGGGGCTGTGTCTTCGAGCGGACTTTCGCGATGACGGACCTGCTAGCTCTTGAGTACCAGCACCAGTTGGCTGCACAGGAGGCACGAGGGACTTACAGGGGGACAAAGAATTGTTGGAGTGAGGGCCAGAGGTAAGGCTCTCTCCAGGGCAGCAGGGCCAGCCGTATCCGTTGTTCTTCTGTTGAGCCCCGCCTCCCCTGCCCAGTGTGTGGATACAGCACTGCCATAGCTGAGCTGTCATCAAACTGGATAACAGAGGTCCTCCGCCCAGAGGATTCCCTGAAATTCTACCTCCCCCATCTTGGGACCCCACCCAAGCCACATCTAGGTGTGTCCTCAGCAAGTCTGGTGCTTCCTGCTGAG
The DNA here is from genome assembly GCA_028627145.1 of Eidolon dupreanum. NCBI lineage: Eukaryota > Metazoa > Chordata > Mammalia > Chiroptera > Pteropodidae > Eidolon > Eidolon dupreanum. The sequence continues at coordinate 50,745,694 of CM053503.1, read as the reverse complement.
CAGCACCAAGACTCAAGCTGGTGGCAGCTGGTCTGGGTTTCTGGTGTGGCCTTTTGAGGCAACTATAAGCACGGCATCTGTGGATTGCTTTCTGAATCTTAACAGGTGACCCCGGAGGGGCATTGGGTGGGGCTAAACTTGGCCTGCAGCTGAATCCCTCAGGACTGTGCCACTGGACACATGCTACATAAAACTGAGCTAATGAGACTGAGAAACTTAGAAGAGCTGTGCTTAGCACAAAGAAACAGACATGGAAAGGTAGCCAAAATGGAAAGACAGAGAAGTAGAAACCATATGATAGAACAAAACAGAGATCCATGGGTAATGGAGTCAAGCAATCTAACAGATGCAGAGTTCAAAACACTGGTTATAAAGATGCTCAATGAACTCAAGGGAAGTGTAAATGAATCTAGTGAGAACTTTAACAAAGAGATAAAAAATTAAAAATGGAAATGAAAATTATAAAAGAGAACCAGTCAAAAATGAAGAACACATTATCTAAGATGAAGATGGAATAAACCATGGATAAAGAAAAAGGATCAAACCATTGATAACAGAGAATGGGGAAGCCAAGGACACTCAATCAAAACAGCAAGAAAAAAGAAACCAAGATTATAATAATTTCAGGAGCCTATGGGACACAATTAAATGTAAAAATATCCATGTCATAGGGGTACCTGAAGGAAAATAAGAAGTTGAAGAGCTATTTAAAGAAATAATGATGGAAAACTTCCCTAACCTGGTGAAGGATATAGACATATTACCCCAGGAAGCTCAGAGAGTACCAAGAAAGAAGAATCCAAAGAGGCCCACATCAAGATACATATAATTAAAATGCCAAAGGTTAGATACAAAGAGAGAATCTTAAAAACAGCAAGAGAAAAGCAGTTAGTTACCTACAAGAGAGCACCCATGAGACTGGTAGCTGATTTCTCAAAAGAAACCATGCAGAACAGAAGGGCTTGGCACAATATTCAAAGTGATGAAAACCCTGGATCTATGACCAAGAATATTTTATCCAGCAAAGCTATCAGAGTCGAAGGACAGATAAAGAACTTCCCAGACAAAAATAAGCTAAAAGAATTCATCAACACCAAGCCAGTATTATAGGAAATGTTGGAGGGACTTCTTTAAAAAGAAAAAACATGTATCAAGAACAGGAATAAAGAATGCTAATAACTACATTCCTATCAATGAGTACCTCAAATGGAAAATTAAGTGTTCTAACTAAAAGACAGAGTGGCTGAATGGATAAGAAAAGAAGACCCCAACATATGCTGCCTACAAGAGACTCACTTCAGATTAAAAGATACACACAGACTAAAAGGAAGGGGATGGAAAAAGATAATGCCTTGATGGACCAAGAGGGTAATGAGCTGAATAAAATGGGTTAGATAGAGAAAGACAAATATCACATGACTTCACATACATGTGGAATCTAAAGAACAAAATAAACGACAACAAAAATGGAAATAAACTCACAGATACAGAGAATATTTTGAGGGCTGCTAGGTGATAGTGGGGTTTGGGGGAAACAGAAAAAGGGCAAAAGGATTAAGAAGTACAAATGGATAGTTGCAGAACAGACATGGAGATGTAGAGTGTAGCATGGGGAAGATGGTTAATAATGTTTAATAAATATGTAAAGGAGAAGAGGAGTACTGGATTTAGTGGGATGATCACTTTGTGAGTTATGTGGATCTCTAATCACTACGCTGTACAACTGAAACTGGTATATTATTGTATGCCAACTATAATTGAAAAAAACTAATTGAATTGTACAATGTAAATATGAGTAACTAATTGTCTATTATATTTCGATAAGGCCAGAAAAAAAGTAAATGTGCAGTATGGAGAATACAGCCAGTAGCATTGTAGTTAACTAAGTATGGCGTCAGATGGGTTCTAGATTTATCGGGGTGATCACTTCGTAAGTTATACAAATGTCCAATCACTATTGTATGCCTGAAACTAATATAATATTGTATGTCAAGTGTAATTGAAAAAAAATGTTTTTTAAAATAAAATTTAAAAATAAAATAAAATCAATTGACCATATCCATTTGGATATACTTCTGGATTCTCTAATCTATTCAACTGATTCTTATCTCACAGCATACGGAAATAGTAACTTAAAGTTGATCAAAAACATAAATGAAACAGCTAAAATTATAAAACTCTTATAAGTTTAAATCCTTTATGACTTTGTATTAGGAGATGCTTTCTGACACCAAATCTCAACCAAAAAGCAACCAAAGGAAAAAATGCAAATTAGATTTAATCGAAATGAAAAACTTGTGCTTCAAAGGTACCATCATTAAGAAAATAAAAGATAGTCTATGGCCATACCACCCTGAACGCACTCAATCTTGTCTGATCTCGGAAGGTAAGCAGGGTCGGGCCTGGTTAGTACTTGAATGGGAAGAAAGTTAAAGACAATTCATAGAATGGGAGAAAGTTTTTAGAAATCATATATCTAATCATATATCTGATTAGTATCAGAATATGTAAACAATCTTTAAAACAAAACAATTAAAAGTCAAATAACCCAATTCAAAAATAGGTAGTGGATCTGAACAGACATTTCTCCAAAAAGATATACAGATAACACTGATAAGATACTTAACATCATTAATCACTAGGGAAATAGAAATCAAAATCGCAACGAGATGACATTTCAAACCTATTAGGGTGGCTATAATAAAAGGACAAACAATAATAAGTGTTAAGTGTTGACAAGGATGCAGAGAAATTGAAACCCTCATATATTGCTGGTGGGAATGTAAAATGGTGTAACTATTTTGGAAAACAGTCTAATAACTGCTTAAATAGTTAATTCCATGTAACATACCCAAGAGAAATGAAAATACACATCTATACAAAAATCTGTACATGAATGTTCATAGCCCAAGAGTGAAACAAACACAATGTCCATTAACTGATGAATGGATAAATTAACTGTGGTATATCCACACAATGGAAAATTATTCATGCATAAAAAGGAATGAAGTACTGATTCACACTACATGGGTGGCATTTGAAAACTGTGTGCTAAGTGAGAGAAGTCAAACATTAAAAGTCACATATTGTATGATGCTATTTAGACAAAATGTCTAAAATAGGCAAATCTAAAATAGAGACAGAAAGTAGATGTGCGGTTGCCTAGGGCTGGGGGTTCTGAATGCAGATGACATGTGAATTGCTAATGAGTATGAAGTTTCTTCCTGGGTTGGTGAAAATGTGGAATCAGATGGTGATGATGATTGTACAACTTTGTAAATTTACTAAAAACCACAGAATTGTATAATTTAAAAGGATTAATTTTATGGTATATAAATTTTTTCTCCAATTTTTAAAAATCTACTAGGAATAGGAATTGTGTTGAATTTATAGATTGAGTGGGGAAATTCAACAATACTGAGTCTTTTGATCCATTAACATGATTTCTCTAATTACTTAGGTTTTAATTTCTCTCAGCAAAATCTTATAATTTTCAGTGTACATATTTTGTCAAATTTATCCATCCCTGTTTCCTTGCTGGCTATAGCCCGAGGCCTCTCTTTCTAGAGGATTCCTGTCTTCCTTCTCATATGGCCCCTTTACATTTTCAAATTAGCAACGATGCATTGAATTCATCTCATGCTTTGACTCTCTTTTTCATCCACCAGCCTGAGAAAACTCTGCTTTTAAAGGGCACATGTGATTAGATTAAGATCACTGGGAAAATTCCCCTTTTGTTGGATAACAAATAATCATGGTCATGATATCTCATCCTATTCACAGATTTTACCCATACTCAAAGGAGATGCGACTATACAAGACTGAGGATCACTGGAGGTCAGTCTTATAATTCTGCTTTTACCACAACATGGCATTTATCTTTTTCAATCTCCTACTTATTAAATCAAATCTTGTAGTCTCTACCTACAATTGGGGCGTTTACACTTAATGTGATTATTCACAGAGCTGGGTTTAAATCTACCATCTTGCTATTTATTTTGTATTTGTTTCATTTGTTCCTTTATACACTTATAAAAATTTTTAAAAACATTTCTCCTAATCATGCATATTTTTTTGCTTTTTTTGCATCCCTGGTAATATTTGGTTGGATCCAAGACATTAAACTTGATCTTGTTGGATGCTGGATATTTTTTTCCTATAAATACACTTGCACTTTGTTCTGAGATAGTTAAGTTACTTGGAAATAGTTTGATGCTTTCAAATTAGAAGGACATGAGAATTAACTCTGCCCTATTACAGAGGCAAAACTATTCTCAGTAGTCTACCCTGTGAAATATAAAGTTTTCCATTCTGGCTGCAGTGAACACATTATTCTTGGTCCCTCCCACATGAGTGCCAATGACTGCTCCTCTAATTTTTTGGGGTGGTTCTTTCCCTGGCCTTCGGGAGCTTCCTCACAAGCATGCACTGATCTATAGTTAGCTGAAGACTTGAAAGAGACCCTCTGTATATCTCTAGGTCTCACTCTCCCTCTGCACTGCTTAGTCCTCTCTGGTACTCTACCCTAAAAATTCTGGCAGCCTTGGTCTCCTCGGACTCCAAACTCTTTCCTCAACTACAGGAGACTGCCAAGCTCTGCAATCTGTGCTGTGTCTTGGAAACTCTCAGTGCAATAAGCTGAGGCAATCATAGGGCTCATCTCATTTGTTTCTTATCTCTCAGGATCACTGTTCTTTGTTGCCTGAGTTGCCTAATGTCCAATGTTTTGAAAACCTGTTTCATGTAGTTTGTCAGGGTTTTAGTTTGTTAAGGTAGAAAGATAAATCTGGTCCCTGTTACTACATCATAGCTAGAAATGACAGTTCTGCTACTTAGGTTTTAGTTTCCTTAAGTGTAATGAGAGGTATAAAAGAGCTAGCAAGTAGTGAGGGTTGTAGAAGATTAATGCAAAAATCCAAGAATGTAAACATACATCAGTGCTCCCCAAACTTAAAAAATGTCATGTCTCCATTAGGAAAAACAATATACAACACAGCATTTTCCGAAAATAATAAGACAATGAGTGCTTTCTAATTTACATTCTTCGTTTAGAGTTTTAAACAATAATTAACCCTTATTAGGTAATATATAAAAACAAAATTTGTCATGATACAGAATAATAATTTTAACAGAAAAATCTGAGTTCATTAGGTCAAATCTACAATACGAAAGAATTTCTAACCTTTCAGTTTAGTTACATTAATATTTTCTATATTACATGTACTGACTTTAATATATTGAAGTGAACACATTTATAACTTGATTTAAAAAAGGAAATAATACCTTTGAGAAGTCCAGAGTTATCAATAGGTCCAGGATATACATTTTGATCTCCCATCTGGTATTTGTCCCAACTGTCAAAGCCAACATATTTTTTCCACTGTTTGAACCAGCGACTATCAACTAGGTACCTAAAAAAGAAAAGAAATCAATAAAGGAAAAACTTGGAAACATAGGAACAGCAGAGAAGCTACCTAGTTTTGATATTTCATTTTATAGTAAAGTATTTGCTTACATCAAAGATTACTGAGAATAAATACAATATCGAGTATTTGGAAGAAAAATATTTCACTTGTGTAAAGTATCATTTTTCTATTGTTCTATAAATATCTACTACTTATCTACTACTTGAGGACAAGTACTAACATACACATTTTAAAAAATTTCTTAACAGCACTTTTTAAAAAATGCAAGTAATGTCTCCTCAATAAAATATTTCCAGCTGACCAAAAATTCAAATGGTAATCATAAAAATCAAAACAAATTATAAAATGCAATATGGTAAAATATAAATAAGAAAAACAGTTCTTTTATAAAAACTTACAAATACAATGTGTTAATTTTATAGATTTTACTGTATCTTCTGGGGAGTAAGGAAAGTAATTATTAAAGGTTTGCAAGATTGATTATAATAATTATCAAAGTTTAAAAAAAAAACTTTAAAATTATCTTTACCAAAGTTAGTAACAATCTGTCTCTGTTTCTCATACAATAGTAAAATCTACTGGGACAAGCAAGATTGATTTTTGATTGATTTAAAAAGTGATACAAGCATTACTGAAACTTATTTTCTAATACCTAGAATTAGTTTCTCATCAGGTGACCAGCGACAGATAAAGTAAAATAATGGTTCTCTAGCAAAGAGAGTATAAAAAAAATCATAAACCTAAAAATCTTTACAAATTTATTGACTATATATACCTATGAAATTCTGCTTTGCCCCTGGTTCCTTATAATTTTAAGTTCTTTTCCAGAAACAAATTCCCCACATATAACCGATTCAATCACAAACAAAATCAAAAGTAAAAGTTTAACAAGCTGTTTAAAGCCCATGTGTATAATAATACTGGGTAACTAAGTTTTTAGGAGATCATCATTCTGATGTTTCTGTGCTTACTACATATAGTACTATAGGAATGAAATGCTATAGTTATGTCTGAAAATCTCTGAAGCAAAGGCGCAAACCTAACAAAACCCCACAATTCTTAAATATTCATCAATAATTTAATTCTCTACAAGTGAGTATGCAGAATTTCTATACATGAGTATTCCAAACCCACTGTCAGGATTATGCAACTGAAAGCCCCCAAATCATAAAATTTGAGATTTATGAGGAAAAAAGTTGAGAGACTAAGTCATAAGAAAACCCTATTACTAAAACAAATGAAATAGATTAAACTAGCAATGACTTTATATGTTAAAGTGATAATAAAGTAAATTATATTAAATTTTATTTCACCCACTAAAAATTTTTTAGACTTTCTCTTCTGCAATTTAACCAAGATATTCGGACATTTCATTTGTTTTCTTTGCAAATAAATGCCATACTAAGTGGCCTTTCCCCTATTCCATCCGTCTCTTTTTTTGTCATTGTGTCAATTTCATAGTGTTTTAATTACTTTAATTTTGATATTTTTTAGGGCAAGTTCCCCCTGCTTTTGGTGTTGCAAATTCTTAGCTATCTTTTGCCATTTGCTCTTCCATATAAATTTTAGAATCAGTTTATCAAGTTCCACAAAAAAAAAAAACCTGTTTAAGATTTTGGTTGGAATTGTGTTGAATTTACAGATTAACAATACTATAATTTAAAATTTCATTTATAAAACTACACTTTAAAAACTATTTGTTGAATATTATCAAAATTCTATCTATATTTATTTAAAAGATATTTCTATAATATGGGGTTTTATCTCCCAAAGTATTTAATGACTCATGCACAGTTAGAGTGGAGGTTTCCACTAGACAGTATTCATCTGTGCTGCCGTAACATTTCTAGTTCAGCTCTCTTTTCTAGATCTTGGAGTGACTATTTTCTGTATAATGATACTATTATGACAGACAACTCTGCCATTTGACGAATATTTCACTTTCAACACTAAGTTTAACTGCAAAGAGTTATCATATTTCTATTACAGACCACCACCATCTTACTTGTAGAATTTTGTGGTAACGAAACATGTAGGAAGTAGAAAAAATAGGAGCATCAATTACAGAAATAATCTGTATTCTTAGGTGTACCCATGAAAGACAACAATATTAGATGAAGTAGACAAATAAACGAAAAAATTTTATTTCAAAACATTTACATAGATTTGTTGTCTGTAGAAACTCTGCTCCTAATCCATAGATCTGCCAAAATCCCAATTCCTCAATTTGAACAGATAAAAGCCTAGAACAGAATTAACAGCTCACCAAGATTACAAATGAGTGAACAAAGACCTGAATTTATACATTCTCAACAGCACTCTTAATCCTTTATATGCTACAGGAGTCCAGATGATTCCAATTTCAGCTTAAGAGTTTCTTTTTAAATTGTTATAACTTCGTGAAAATAGATATTTCATGGCTTTTATTTTTAGATTTCTAAGAAAGAATAAAAGTCATGAAATATTGATCTTCACAAGTTGTTATAACTACAATTTTAGGATGAAGACTAAAATCCTTAATACTGCATAACAGGTCTTACATGATCTGCTCCTTCCTACCTCTCTAGTTTCTCAGCTGATATCTTACGCTGAGACCTAGCTGCAAGAGCCTTTTTTCAGTTTCTGGACACACAATTTTCTGCTTCATGGCTTCTTCTGCCTAGAACATATTCTCCTATTGCTCTCAATACCTCGTTAACTCCTATCATCTAGATAGCCTAAATGTCACTTCGATAACAGAGTCTTTCCAGAAGCTTCTGTTTCCTCTCAGATGATTTGGGAAAAGAAAAACAAAATGGCAATCTCAGTCTACTATATATCAAGTTACAAAAGTTACTTTTAATAATAACAAAATAACTAACCTTTGAGCTTTACTCTTGGGACAGACACATACATCTAAGCACTTTAATGTATTGGTTCCTTTACTCCTTTAACTACACAACCGGGTAGGCACTATTAAAACTTCATTAGCACGTAGGAATTAAAACTTGTCCAAGGTTACAAAGCTAGTGTAGGCCTGTGATTAAGAAAATGTAGTATTGGCATAGGGAGAAGCAAAAAGGCCAATGAAACAGCACAAAGAAACAAGAACCAGACCCATATATACGTGGTGTATGCCAAAAGTATCATTATAAACTAGCGAGGAAAGATTTGCCTTTGTACTGGCTATATACAAAAAACTGGAGCCGAACTTTACATATGCACTAAGTTCTATTCTAATGCTTGTTCCAAAAACTTGAATGTGTTAAACATGATTGATATATTAGGGAATAACACAAATTTCAGCATATGCTTCAGCACTACTTCACCCACAATCAGGGCCAAGACTAAGGTGAAACGAGTAAGATGTCTATGGATCCTAACAGGGAGAGCCTCCTTAAATTTTATACCTTGGGAGCTTTGCTTGCCATTTTCTAGTCCTAACGCTGAAACAAACACTAGGTGGGATGTAGAACATTACCCAGCTGTACTGAGCCACACAGGAATGCACAAAACACACACTTCAAACATCTACCTAAATTCATGTGTGTTATGAGCCACATTCTCCACAACTGCAGTTACAACTTCTTGGTAGATTTCAGACAATCCTCCTTCTACCACTTCACAATAACTCATAAGCCGTAACCTTTCTGAATCTCACTTCCGCAAGTAATCTTCATTTTTTTTCCAAATAAAAATATCAACTTTATTATGGTATTCATGCATTTCTTAACCATTTACCATGTGTAAAACTGTGCTACCATTTTTAAGTATTTTTTTAATGTGTCACTGACAAAATTTTTTTGAGTATGAAGCCCAGCCCCATTATCCCCATATGCCCTATGGTTTTTATTGCATGATTTTGCATACAGCATGGTGATTTTTAGGAACATATGCTGTGTTACAGAAGAATTAACTGTGCAAAAATAGTTGTATTAAAAATATAAATGTGAAATCAAAAGTATAATTTAAAAAAAGATAGGAGAAAATCCTTGTTACTTTAAAATATATGAAGAGTTAATACAAAGAGCAAAAAAATCTTAAAGTTTGAAAATCTTGCCAAGGTTAAAATGAGAAGCTATGATCAACAGATACCACCAAGTAAAGAGATAAGACTGGGGAAGATACTTATACCACATGTAACCAACAAAGGATTAGGACATGTGAAGAACTCCTTTAATTTAAAAAAAAAAAAAAGAGAGAGAGAGAGAAAGCAATTTACAGAACAGAAAACCAGAATGACCTCTATACATCAGAAGATGCTCAATCTTATTAGCAATGGGAATACAAATTAACACAATACCATGCCATTCTCATGAAATCAGTGAACACACAAACACATGCATGCACATGTGTCAACAATATTACGTGTACAGAAGATGTTGTAGTAACAGAAATTCATATACTGCCAAAGGGAATGTAAACTAGAACCCTCACTTACAATCATGTATCGCCACTAAGTTTTATCCTATAGAAACTCTTGCACTTATCTACAAGAATACAAGAATACTGCAACATAATTTCTAAGAATAAAAACTGGGAAAACCCTAATATCCACTATTCACACCAAGAAATACTGTACAAAAACTGAAATAAAAAATGTGACTATACATGTTAACATGGATAAATCTCAAAACTACAATGTTGAACAACAAAAAAGCTGCAAAGCATACATGTAATATAATAAAAGTATATTAAATATAGATAAGCACACACAGTGCAACACAGAAAACTGTAAAACATGGCCACAAATAATACATAGTATTTATAGACCCACGTATATTAAAAGTATAAAAAGAACAATAAAAATCAGTTTCAGGACAGTGGTTCTGAAACCACTGGCTATAGAGGGAAGATGGGTGGGATTAGGGAAACATACAAGGAAATTCAACTGTATCTGTAATGTTTCATTTTCTTAAACTAAGAAGTATACACATTTTGTTGTATTTTTCTTTATATTCTTCTGTCCCCCTGAAGTATTACATTAAGTATGATAAATGTTTTCTATTTAATATAGAATGGTTTATATACACATCTTCATATACATGCATTAAAATGAAGTAGTCAAATGTATAGACTACAATGTTGAGGCCAACAAAACTGATAGTTAAGTGACAGTCAAAAAATAAAAAATTTCAAGCATAAAGATAAGAAAAATAACCATAATACAACTTTGAGTTTTTTAATTGGGATAAAAATATATGTACAGCAAAATGTATAAAATGAAAAGTTTAAAAAGAAAATAAAATGAATAGTTTGTTTTACTATTTTTTAATTTATAATTTTATATTATCTCATATTTATAATTTATATTATCTCTTCCAAACAGATGAATTTGCATTAGATTTTAATTAAAAATTTACACAAGCTTTGAAAAATTTTTTTTGGAAAAACATGATTTATTTGACTGTTTCTAACATCAAATTATGATTCTGATATATAGTAATGTATTCATTTTCAAGAAATTACTTCCTTCTGGTAACTTCACCAACCAGCAAGTAAGCCAGAAAAGTAAAAATAATTGGGTGACATAAGATAAACAAAGTGCAGAAAGTAGATTAGCCTTGATATTTGGGAATATAAGCAAAACAATCATTCTAAATCCCTAAAATTGACATATATACTGATTGTAAACTGATCAAACTTTAGTACCAAATATTACATATGTAAAAGACTTGGAACCACATAAATTCATATGAATATTAATATATAAACATCTAGATAGCTCAAGAGTAGTGATAAATTGCTTTATGATAAACAGACTAATTTAAGTTTCTTGCACAAAGGAATCTGTATCTTATGGATTGAGACTAAAGGTGAAATATTTCTGAATAACACTGAGCCATCTGACTGTATCCCCATATAAAAAGCTATAAAGTAAATGTACCAAATATGATCAAGATCACTTTATTTATGGTTGAGGCCTCTGGCTGTGGCTTAATTACTACCATTTCCTTCTGTTTCAGTGAATTACAAAATTTGATGAGAGTGCTTAATGCCATGATTCTCACACACTAATATATCAATATGAAAATAGTTTTATCATAATGTTAATATTACCTGTGTTCAAAAATTAAGGAAAATCTCACGGAGATTAAAGATCTATGGTCTTCAATTTCTCAAATTCTTCAAAGATGATCTGCTATCCTTCGGTATGTCTACAGCCTTCTCTCTTTTCAATAACTATTTCAAGCCTTTTTCAGTCTCGCTAACTTAAACTCATTAGGTTGAACAGACAACCCTACTACCTACTTTTCAAAGAGGTTTGAAGCTTCAACTTTCTGTCCACCTCTTGCTCCACATCTTAATCTTACTTGATTCCTTTACACATCAGTGGAGAATATTTAACCCTCCCTAAATCCAAGACTAATATTTTTGTTCCAGTGTTTTGGATTTAATTTCCTTCTGTTTCCTTGGTAATTTACTCCATTAATGGCCCCTGTCTCTATGTTTCCCTCTGTATCCCTTCTCTTTTTTTTTCTTTCTCCACTCAGCTTATAAAAAGGGACAATTCTTTCCCCCTTTTCTCCCAAACCACTTCCCATCTCACATACTTATTTCCTCCTGTATCCACTCCATTTTTCTGATTTGTCTTTGCAACCAAGCTTATCCTTCTTCAAGTCTCACTTGCTCTTCAACCTGGAAAACAGGTCTTCCTACCACAATGGGCCTTCATAAGGGTTCTCACAAAGTGACCAATGATCACCCTAACAAACCCAAAGGATCCATAACTTTATGTACTTTATCAATCCTTTTTAAAGCTAAACTCTGATTTTTTTTTTTTACAACTTTTTCTTCCTCTGCTTAAATGTTAGTATTCCACAGAGCTGTTCTCTAATTTCTTCTTCTCTTACTGTTCACACTTTCCAATGATATTGTAATTCATACCACTGATTCCGTAATTCATACCACTGATTCCAAAATCTGTATCCCAGGGCCAGTTCCCAAGTTCTTGAGTCATATTTCCAATTCCTACTAGTCCATGTCAACTTGGATTTATCAGACATTTCAACCTTGAGTCATCAATCATCTTCTCATCTTCGAATGTACTCCTTCTTGAGTATTCCTTTAATAAATGATATCATCAGTAATTTAACTTCCCAAGCCCAAAACCAGAGTATTATCCTATATTACTCCTTCACCCCATAACATCTAGTAACCAGATCTGTCCCTCTCCACTTCATTCTCAGAAAAGTACCTTAGTTCTGTACCTCCCATTCGCCATCCTTTTTTTGTGCCACATATTACAGTAATAGCTGCTCAACTGTTTGTGCTTTAAATGTGTTTGCTTCCAATTTATCCTCCATTCTGCTGCCACAGACGTTTTAAAAACACAAATATGATGATGTCAGTTCTCTATTTAAAGTTCTAATACCACATAACAGAATATAAATGCTTTATATTTAAAGTTTTTTTTTTTGTATAAAGTGTTTTTTCACCTTAGTTTATAATTATAGTAACTTTCCCCACCTTTTAGCTTATGGGGAAACCAACACTCAGAGAGGTTATGTAACTTACCAAGATCACACAATACTACTGAGTATGCTGGGTTTGTTTTCAGTATGTACTCTCTAGTTTTCAGACTCTAACTTCAATGCTCTATTATATTAAACTTAATTTTAAACTCCTTTATTTAACAGAGACCTAAATATGTAAGATATCTAGTAAGATCATACATCATATTCCCCAGTTCTCTTTATAAAGTAGAAGGCTATCATAAATGTTATTATCAAATAATAAATAAGAACTGATATACTTAAAAAGGCACAGTCTAGCAATTTTTATCCATTTTACTTACAAAGAAAATAAGTATTTACAAAGTGGGGAATCTTTGGTAAATGTTAAATCTTTGCCTATCAGGAACTTAGCAGTAAAGCCTAAGTGTTCACTCTATGCCAAAATGAGTGTCAAGTTTTCACCTCAATTAGGACTATACAAAAAAAATAAACACTATCTTTTAAGAGTTTTTCTAGAGTTGTGGCAAACAATACTTTGTGGATGAAATTTTTCCATATCCAACCTCAATTTTTCATGATTTTTGCTTATAAATTTTCTTACCTGATGAAATCAGATGAGTAGCTATGAATTCTGAACTTACTGCAGAAAAAATACTAGACCAAAATTCTTTTTCTGACATTACTTGCTGTGAGGTCTTACTTACTCAACACTAAAACTTTTGGAATGCTCATCTTAGAAACAGAAATTCATTGATTCAAAAAATATTTATTGGAAGTGTACTATGTATATGCTATCCCATATGAACAGGTGGTTAGCAAAATAGGCAAAGTCCCTATGTTCACTGAATTCAGAGCCCAATAGAAAAAGTATATAATTAAGTTATGTAGTAAAATAGTGTGGTAAGAGCTATGAACGAAAAGTACAGAGAGCTATGAATAAAGGAAAACCTCCTTGAAAAGATTAACATTTTGGCATATGAATAAAAGTAATTTCAAGAAAATTATGAAAATAAAACTATAAGCCTGTGCTAGAGCCAGAACAATGTAGGGAGTTTGGTAAATTGGAGGAACTTACTAAATGCGTTGGAGTTTAAGACAAGGGGAAGAGGAATGCTAGATAAAGCTGGAGAAGTACATGGGGGCGGGGGGTGGGGGATTGGGGGGGTGGGGGGGTAGGGCAGACTATGCTGTGTTTTTAAGGTAATGATAAGGATTTTATGCTAAACACAATGAAAAGCCATTGAAAGTGTTTTAGAAGGGAAGAGAGATGATCTGATTTACATTTCATGAAGGCCACTGGGCTATTTTACAGGATTCCTGAGAGGATCCAATACATGTGAAATGATTAATAAGTCAAAAACTTATATAAAATTATGTTACGAATACTTTAAAAAGTCTAAATTGTATAGTGCTAAATATTCTGAAGGCATCAAGAAAGATAATTTGTATTGTGGTCTATAAGGAATAATTTTTCAATGGCTCAAGAGGCTGAGTCAATTTTAGTACCCCAAATAAATCTGAGTTAATTTTAAGACAGTCTTTAAATTTAGAAAAGCTACATTAAGAACTAAAATGGCCAGATTTTATTTCCTTTTCTTTCTTTCTTTTCTTTTTTTTTTTTTTTTTTGTGCTGGTGGTAGGGGAAAGATAGGAGTTTCAAACGTTGTTTAGTGTTTGTACACACACTAGAAGAAAATTTAAGAAAAATACATAGGGGCCAATAAATGATTCATAAATAGTTCTACCAGGGAAATGAGGAAATCCCAATAGCATTTAGGAAACCAGAGTGCTAGTGAATGTAAATGCATAGTTCCTTTTTTTTCTTTTGATTAGTGTATGTTTATGCTGACAACTTTCAGATAAGCAGTTTCTGCTTAATTGCCTAACACTGACATAAATGTTATTTTTTTAATCTGACCTTTTTCTCTGCAAAGTAGACATAAGAATCATTTTTTTACAACAAAGAAAATACACAAAAATCGCAGCCTAATCCAACATACCACACTTTATCTCAGAACAATATGTATAACTATCTTGTACAAAATTAATAGCATAAACAATTCTGGATGTTAATTTGCTCTATGATTAATCCTCTCATTTAATGAAATATTGTTTAAATTACATTAAATACCAATTGCATAAACCATTTTTAATACTAAAGGAGATATTGATAGTATCTAGTAGTTTAAATCATTATAAGCCAGATATTGCACTGAATTTTTTTTAAGTACCACAAACTAAAACTCATAATGTCACTGTTGCAGTAAAACTTAACCAAAGAAAGCTATGAAGTTCTTTTAAATAAACAAATGGCTTGGTTAATCATCCCTTTATATCTTAATTTTTAGATTTCAACAATTTCCAACTATTTTCTGCTCTGCACATTAAATTCATCAGTTAGCATAACTAATTTTTATGATCTCTTTTTACACCTAAACTAAGAGACAAATAAGGAACTCAAGAAAGTAGACTAGTAAGGTTGTGAAAATGGAAAGAAAACACAGAATCAGAGGAGATTTTGCAAATCATCTATTGGATAATGAACTTCTATCTAGAATACATAAAGAACTCTTAAAACTCAATAAAGAGAAATAACAAAATTAAAAACTGGCAAAGGATCTAGACAGACATTTTGCCAAAGAAGATAAACAAATGGCCAATAAGCATATATGAAAAGATGTGCAACATCATTAGCCATTAGGAAAATGCAAATCAAAACAACAAGATACTACTTCACATTCACTAAGATGGCTATAATGAAAAAAGGAGACAATAACAAATACTAACAAGGATGTGGAGAAATCGGAACCCTATTGCACTGCTGGTGGCAAAATAAAATGGTGCAGCCGCTTTGGAAAAGGATTTATCAGCTCCTCAAAAAATTAAACATAGGGATCCAGCAATTCCACTCCTAGGTATACACCCAAGAGAAATGAAAACTTATGTCCACACAAAAACTTGCACACAAATGTTCACAGCAAGTTCATTCATAACAGCTAAAAAGTATAAACAACACATGTCCATCAACTAATTAAGGAATAAATTCAATGAGTTATATCTGTACAATATAATATAACTTGGCAATAAAAAGTGAAATACTGATGCATACTACAATAGGGATGAACCTAAAAAACACTATGTTGAGTGCATGAAGCCAGACACAAAAATCACAAGTACTATGATTCCTTGTATATTAAATACCCAGAATAGGCAAATCTATGAAACAGAAAGTAGATCAATAGCTGCCTAGAACAGGGGAAGGTGGGGAGAAACTGGAGGATTAATAGGTATGGGGTTTCTTTTAGGGATGGTTAAAATATTCCAAAGTTGATTTTGATGATGACTGCACAACTCTGTGAATATACCTAAACCCAATGAATTGTACACATTAAGTGGGCGAATTGTATGATATGTGAATTATATCACAATAAAGTTGTTATATTTTAAGGAGGGGAGAAGAAGTGGAAGGATCATAGATCTGGATGGGATTATTAGGAATGATTTTACAGAGACTGGTTTTGAAGTAAGTGAAAGTCAGGAATTAGTAAAATGTACTTGAAATAATATATGTGTAAAGCCCTGTAAGGCAGGAATAAGAAAATAATTTGCAGGAAATAGTAACCACCATCTGTATCAAAGCAGAGCTATGTTAGTTAGAAATGAGACTGCTAAGACTACAATGCTAAACCAAGGAGACCCAGAAACTTCTATAGGTTGCTCATATGGACAGCAGATGAACATGGTGTTTTACTAATATGACAAAGCTGTCACTTCTTGATTTTAATACTTCCAAGTATTTGTCCCTCCAAAAGCTGCTTCCATAATGTGGCTATCACTCTATCACTCACAGGCAGTCGGTACAGTTTAAAATGCAGGCTTTTAGAGTTGACTGCCTAAGTTAGAATCTTTGCTCTACTACTGACCGAATGAATGCATGCCCATGTGCACTTAACTCTGTACCCCAGTTTCTGTAACTGTAAAATGAGAATACTCACTTACTTCCTACATGTCAAAAGCTCTTAACATAGTAAATGAGTGGTAACCATAGCCAAAACTACATGGTACATATAACTACTTAGCTATACACTCTCCTGACAATCAAATGTTTCTTTAGCTTAAAATCCATTCAAATTTATGAATATAAATTTTCCATCTATATCAAAGATAAATCTGATTAAACGGTTATACTTTGTCAAGCTGTTAAAACATATTGTTAAATAATATAAAGCAATACAAATTACCAGGTCTCTTTTACCACAATCATTTTCACCTTTTTCATTCTTTTTCTCTTTTATTTATTTTTATTATGGTGATATTCGTTAATGAAATCCAGTAAGTTTCAGGTGTGCAATTCCCCATATTCTTAATCTTTTTGTTTTTTACTAAAGGAACTTGATGCTCTTTTCACTCAAGTAATTTTGTCTCTAATGCTCCCAGGTTTTTGATTTAATTGACTCTAAAACTTGGAATAGGCTGCCCTCAGAGCCACTCCTAGACTTGCTTGTGAGGGCCTTTGACTTTACAAATGAAGTCCTTTCTACAGCTACTTCTGCTAAATGATTTTCCTTAACAGTAAAAAATTATCCACTAGTGGAAGGAAGAGTTAGCATTCTTAAGTCTCCCCCTCATGGAGGAGAAAAAGTAGTCATTACCATTCTTTTCCTTTTGGAGAGCTATAAGGAAACCATGAAGAATCTTACTGATGGAAGCCATAAGTGTTCTACACATAATAACATAAGGCTAATCCCACAGAAGTTTTCTATCTTTTATTAACATCTGACTTTCTTTACTACTTTATGAGGAGCCATTTTTGATTGTCCCCTCAGATACAGCATTTTAATCTGTATCCAAAACACTGAAATGAACTCCACTCTCTTCCTTAAAGACTCTATGAAGAAGGAATCTGGAGAAATGACTTCAAAGGCATAAATGTGAGATACAGAGTGTGAACTACAGTGGTAACTGAGGAATAACTAAAGGTATAAACTGAAATGACATACTCAAGGAAGAAAAAAAACTAACAATTGTTTAAAAATTCTATATGGGGACAAAGGAATAGTTTAATAGTTTAACAACTTAATGAAATACTATTCGAGTTACGTTTGATTAGTGACAGCATAAAACATTTTTAATACTAAAAAGATATTGATATATCTAGTATTTTAAATTATAAACCAGGTACTTAAACTAGTTCTGAAATCATCAAATGTCTTTAACAAGAGGTGAATAAAAGCACTTACTTTAAAGGATGCATAAGTAAAGCATTTAGAATAGGGGCTGGCACAGAGTAAGCAATCAATAAATATTTACTAGTGGTGTTATTATCACTTGCAAACCACATACAAAACAACTGATTTAAGATTCCTTATACATAAGAAAGAAACATAAATACAAATTTTGATCCTTATTTTGAGGATCAAATCAGATATATATGCAAACATACTTCTCAACCTTCTTCTATCTCCCTGCCAATAATACCTGATATTTCAATTCACTTTTATCAAAAACATGACAATAAAGTGACTCTCAAAATAAAGAAAAATCATTCTAAATTCATGTAATAAAATGGATATATCTAATGACTAAGACTAAAACACTGATTGTTCCATTAGCAGTGATGCAACTTGGACGGTCAGTTTTTAGGAAGTGTTATAAAGGTATCAATAAAACTATGTATTTTCCACTGTCTTAATTCAAATGTCTTTAGACTGAAATTTTACTAAAATAGTTATTTCTGAAGAAAAGAATAAGTTGGTAAACATGTAATATAACATACCAATCATGTTTACATTTTCTGGGCTGGGTTGTTCCTATGGATTCCTGAAGAGAGGCTTATGTAATTGTGGCTTACTGTAACCCAGCATTTTTAAAATACACATAAAGTACTAAAACAAAAATATCCTACAAGCTCTTACTATCTGCTTGATGTGTTATTTCTATAAAACTATATGAGGAGCCCTTTGGCCTTTAACAAAAGTTTATGATTACTGATAAACAATTAAAATCCAAAACCTCAATAATAAATGACTCCAGTTTCTTTTGTTTAAAGTACTTTTGGATCAAAATACATATTCATTTAGTTACCTATTAATTTTTAAACATTTTAATTTCCAGAAACAAGTTAAGATTTTTTACACATTCTATCATATCTAAAAAGTCATGAGACAAGTGGGGGATACAATGGTAGAATTGTGACACTAAAATAAAATAAACTCCATTTAAAGATTTTTAAGATGTCAATTTTTTTCTTTTTAAAGTGAAACTACATTTTAAAATGCATCTTTAAAATAAAAGGCAGTGTAGTACAGTGATTTTAGGGCCTGAATTAAAGTCCCAGACTATGTGGATTCAAATCCTTGATATACTATGGTGTGAACACCTCTCTGAGCCTAGGATTCCTATTCTGTTAAGTGTGAATTATAACATTCTAGCACCCTAAAATTGTGGTGATAATAAGTTAACATATGTAAGTACTTAAAACAGCACCCTAGCACAATGTTTTTAAATGTAACATTATAAGTCTTTATTTTATTTATGTATATGTATATGTATATGTATATGTATATGTATATGTATATGTATATGTATATGTATATGTATATATGTGCAAGCACAATTAATAGCTGTCACAAAACTACCTGGTAAAAAGACCATTTAACACCTTATATGAGTTAATGGGAAAAATGGTACGATTTAGAAAAAAGTAAAGCCTGAATGTCACCAAATAGACAAATAAAATCACAGACTAAAGCTCTGAATCAACTTGGCCAAACAATCTACACTAATCTTGGATTCACTAACAACTCAGAAGTGATTTAAAAAGTATTAAAAAGCTTAAATTACAAAAAAAAATGCTTTGCTAGATTTTAAGTAACTAAAATGTGAAAATATGTTTTAATGTCACTACTTCTGTCCTTATTTTTACCAATTTGCCAACCCTAAAAAATAGTTTTGCTTTCTGGTTTCGGTTCCTGAAAATGATGTAATTATATGTTAGTGGTAAACACTTTGGCATAACTAAAATTAATTTTAACAGTAATAATAATATAACATTTTCTTTAGGAAACATACTAAACAATTTGGAGTTCATATTGATTAACATTGTCCCTTTACATTATTAACTGATTTGTGGTTATAAGGTTATTTTCTGTTAGTGTGAATGAAAGTCGTACAAACATAAAGGACTATATAAAATAAGGCCTCAAAGATTTCTAAGTAAAAGAGCAGGTGAGGAAGGAAAGCTCTAAAACTGAAATTGATGTCTCCTATTGAAAAAAACTCATTGATCTGCTGGACTATTCCTTGGCAATTTATTGGAACAAAAATACCATACACATTTTTAATGATTCTAAATACAAATTAAGTTACTCTCCAAAGTTATCTTAAACCTACTGAGTTACAAGGATTTATAAAAAAAAATGATATGTAAAATTTGTGAAGTTGGCTATGTGTTACCATTGAACATACTCGCACTTAAAAATTAATGAACATATTTGGCAAATGAATGTAACTTAATAAAAATGAGGAAATAACGCAGAGGGTTTGATGATTTGTAGTTATGTTTATTTCCTCGTAATAGGGCTATTTTAAAAGAAATCTCCAAAGAAAGTATTCCATAAACCACAACTTGTCTATAACTCATTTAATTACCACCCCCTTAACAAGGTTCCTCCATCCCTAATATACTTACATGTAATGTACTTTAAACAAATTTTCCTTTTGTCTCATCAGGAGAAACCACCATGTATCTGAAGATTAAGTTATCTCTCATTCATCCTAAGCTAAACAATTCTAGTTCCTTTATCCTTTTCTTATAGTTCCTAAATTCTAACAATCTTGTTCATGGTTTTCAGAATCTCTCCTTGGAGCTGAAACACAGATCAAGAAACAGCATTATGAGACTAGTACTTTACTCTTTCTAGTGTAGATCAGTGTTACTTTCATACTTCACCTTTTTAAGAGATATAACTCTCTTGCATCAATTTTGACCTTTTTGTCAGTATAAAGTCTAGTACCAAACATATCATAAAGTTTGTTCCTCCTCATCTCAGACTTGTGTAACTTATTTTCATCTCTAGAAAGTCAGTTTGCAGATAAAAATCATTCATTATTTACAAACAAACAGAAAATCTAGCATCCATGCCAAATCAAATCTTTACCCTTGCCCAGGTGTTAAAAGTTAGTTACCAGACTACTACAAGATAGTCTTTATCTGCAAAGTGCTCATAACCTAATTAATGAAATGTATTCATTTTAATACATGTGACTATAACATCAAACATCAGTACTAAACGTTCAAGAATAAACTTATGGTAATAGTCCAATCAGTCTTTCCAAAATGGTTTTAAACATATACCAAGACAATGTTCCGTTTGCATATGGCTCATTTGAGCCAAAAAACAGACAGCCTTTACCCAAATATCCATAAATGACTAATCCAAAGATTTAAAAAAAAGTTAAAAAGAAATAACTTTTTAATGAATTAAAAACTAATTTTTAATGAGTTCAAAAAACATGAGCCCAAGTAACTAAACTATTAAATATCTTTACCAGTTTTATACTTGCGAATATTATCAAATTTGTACTTATCAAATGATTCTCTTTAAAACTCTGAATAAAACTTTTTGCTCTACATTATTTCCTTTTTTGACAGGTTTCTTCTGCTAACTGAAAGTAAACTGGCTCACATATAAACAAACTTGTCTCTGCAACTCCTCAGTACCATCTTGCTTCTACATTTTTTTTTTTTACTTAAAATAAGCAGGAAAATCAATGTGAGGATGAAAAGTCTGGTGTTACCTAACTATCTGGGCTTCAATCTCTTTTTCTTTAAAATGAAAGAATTGAAATGACTCAAATTTATGGACTTCCTGTATTTACTCTTTAAAATTACTTACAGTAACCTTGTCAAAAACAAAAATACTTTCACTGGAAAAATATCAAAGTTTAATGCCCACAATAAAAATATTGCTCCTACCATCCAGTAGTGTCAACAATACCAAGTATTATTCATTATACCAAAAATATAACATTAAAAAGGATATTCATATATATAACAGATATATTTTAACTTAAAGACTTATGTTATAGAAATCCATAATTATCTTTTATGAGGTGGTAATAGGCTATGTGAATTAACAATTTTTAAGTGTCCTTTAACAAATAGGAAGCAAGCATTGATTTCATCTTTTAACAATCCAAAGGCCAAAGTAAACATCAGTGTCCTAGGAAATGTCCTATTTCTCCACAGTAATAAACATTTTAGGAACACTCCAATATGAACAATAACAATTATTAGATTGTTCACATTTTTTGCTGTAATGCAACAAGTATATGTTTATACTTAGAGATTACCATATAAACATAGTATGTAGTCTAACAAAGTAAAAAAAAAAAAAAAGTACGACTTAGATCAAAGTACTTAAATTCAAATCCCAAGTCTGCAATCTATCTCCTAGCTTACATAAAAATGATCCTAACATCATGGCATTTTATCAGAAGCGAATGGCAGTGATAAGACGGTAACTCAAATTTAACGTTCTCTCACAAACAGAAAATCTCTTAGAATACTTCAGTGAATCAAGATAAAACCCCTATAATGAAATTATTGTTGTCCATTTCACAGATGAAGATACTAAAGTGCAATGATTTAAATTAACTTCCCTCAAAGTCATACTGCGAGTTAAGTGGTGGAAATGGTGACTTAATTCAGGTCTAAATCTCATGCTCCTTTCACTTACTCATACTGGGGTACAGGAAAAAACACTGTAAATTATATACCACTGTTATGCTGACCATGGAAAGTAAAAATAATGTTTATTACAATAAAGAGGCACATTATCTTTCCTAATAAACATGGCACTTCGTGTTACACATTCATATATTGAAGTTATTCTGGATACCACTTGATATGGCCAACGAGTATTAAAATCTCCACATCAACATATTAAATTTACCCTTTGGTATTTTATAAGTTTGTATATCAGCAAATGACTTAAGCCTAAAGTGGACTTATCGACTTCTTGCAGGCCTACGTTATCCTTCAAACGGGAGAGAAGGCGGGCACTTCTAAGAAACGCTGCCGGTTTCTACCAAGCCTCTACTAAAGCACAAGACCACGTGGTACTTCTCATAAGCCTAAGGTTCTCCTTCCTCTCCCTCCTTCTGACAAGGAACTAAGGTTTCCTTCTCTTAAGTGGCTCCCTGACACACGCCACCTGTGCAGTACAAACCACAAACATCCTGCAGCCTTCCTCCCGGAAAAATACAAGAATCAGAATAATACGGAACTTGGATGCCAACAATGCCGGGAAAGGAAATGACTGGAGAAGTAAATCGGGTGAAATAGTGATAAGCCGCGGGACCACGACCTGTCAAACATTAAGAAATTCACGCAGAACGACTGTAACCTAACGTTCGGGAAGGCCTGAGGTGGGAGCGGCACTATGGGAGGAAGGAAGACGAAAAGAACTATGCGAGTCGCCGCCACCTCTCTCCACAAGCCTCCCAGCCTGTCCCGACCAGCCATGAACCCTGGCCCTCAACTCGGGTCCAATCTTTGCTCCAACATTTCCGGAGCGGCCAAAATCCCGCTGCCCGGGGCGGTCGTCGCCGGACCTGCCCGCACCTGTCACCAGCGAAAGACACCAGCCCGCAGCTCCCGCCCAATTCTCCACCATCCTCTGGCAACCGCGGCCACCTCAGCCCCTTTCCCTCACCAGGTGTCCCCTTTCCGGAGCGAGGTTTTGAGCAGCGTCGCGATGTCAGACCGCTGGATGTCCAAATCCGCCGCTCCTCCTTCCGCCATCTTCTTCCACTAGCGGTAGCGGAGGCGGCAGCGACGGCGGCGGCGGCGGCGGCACGCCCCAGAGCATTGTGGGAACGGCGTTTCGCGGCCCCTCCCAGTCGGCGGGTCGAAACCAAAAGAGACGTAAGTGGAGGGGGGGGAGGCGGGGTTGCGCCTGGGCACAAGCGTTGGCCCTGGGGAAGACTGAGAGCCCTGCCGTGGTTTACTGCCCCCCACCGGTCCACGCTTGTCCAGCATCTCGCCTTGGCCTCCTCCGGCCCTGGGACCACCTGGTTTTAACTGTTCTCTGTGGATCCTCGATCCTCTCTCGCTTGAGAGGTGCTACCGCCTCGTGCGCCCCGACTTTTGCCTTTTCCTCCCTCTTTCCCACAGATGCCTGAAAAACCATTTTGCGCATTCACCATGCTCGAGGGAAGGGTACGGTGGAGTTGGGGTTGTGGGGACGGCTAAGATATAGCAGAAATTTTAACAGCTCCGTAACTAGCCTTTTCGTTGTCACAGAACCCAAGCTCCGTTTGGGCCGAACAAAGAACAAGCCGAAACAGAACGCGTGGCGAAAAGCCCTTCCTGGGTTGCTTCCTGCGCTCCTGCTGTAGGTGGAGAGCTTTTATAGGCTCTTTGTGACGCCTCCCCAGACACACCCAGACAGCTAAAGATGCACTGAAAAACAAGTTCCAGTTTCTCTGTGAACGTGGTATAAAATAGGTATGGAATAATGCGAGATACCAAAAGGGAAGAAAACTTGCAAGAAACCCTCTCTCCTGGATGTCATAAAGCAACATTTTATTAGCCACATCTTCCCATGATGTGTTACCTGAAACGATATAATACCAGCTTTTATTTGAAGCCAGTTATTATAAATGGGGAAATTGAGTCTCTCAAAAATAAAACACCAGCGTGACAAAGTAGAGAGGCAAGCTTATAGCCCAAGTTCCAAAGCCCACGTGCTGATGATTATCAACTATAGCACACTCATTACTTAATGAAATCCCTAACTGAAATATAAACTGGACTGCGCTGAATCCTTTTTTTTTTTTTTTAAATCTCTCTACACCTGGTGGCTAGCACAGTGCTACCTAACATATAAAAACAACCTAAATATATCTTGTGGCAAAAATTGTGGCAAAACTAGGTATTTCCAAGCATGATGAGGTACACCATGACAAAGATTTTACTTTAAGATAACGTAAATGATATGAGAAGTCTAAAAGATGGATAAGAATTCCTGCATGATCTCTTTTGTTTCCTTTTTAATGTCTGCATTAACTTATTCGGTGGGAATGCAATAAAGGTGGGTGTAATTATGCTAGTAAGAATACTGGACCCTTTCAAATTAAAGTAATATATATTGGCATTATAATTTGTGTATATCAGCATTATGATTGTTTATTTCTTCATAATAGTACTATTTTCCATTATCCTGTCATCCTTGATTTGAGAGTCTGAAAACATTCCAGTTAGTGCTTTTTCTTATTTATTTTTCTTTTGACAGGTTTTTTTTAAACTGTGAGTACCATGAAAGTGTCACATTTTCTCCATTTTCCAGCCAACCTCTCAAAGGGAGCAAAGTAATTTTCCAAAGGCAGGCAACAAGACATGGGAAGAATACTGTAGTAATGTCAACATGAGTTCAAACCTCAACTCAACCTAGCTGCAAAGTATTTAACTTATTTCAATCATAAAATTGGAGGTAGTAATACTTACCTTAAGGATTTTTATGAAGATCAAATTAAACAATGTGTATTTATTGCCTGGGACATAACGTTAATGTTATGGATTAAAGTTTAATGGTGACAGGATGAATTGTATAGCATATAAATCATATCTCAAAGCTGTTGAAAAAAACCATTACAGACTTTGAAAGCAAAACCATGCTATCATTTTATAAACATAAGATAATTGAGAGGCAATGTCTCATGCACACTCTGCTGTTCAGTTTTCTTTCAAAAAAAGTGCATTTTTGAAATGTTGAAGCCTATATCCATGCAGCAAAGTAAAATAACCTTTTTTTTACTTGTAGCATGTTCACGGCAATGAATTAACTAGATATAGACGTGCAAGTTCAATGTCAGTTTGGATTACACATAAGATTTATAAGGTCATTTTGTAGACCTAACCTTGCCTTCAGAGTCAGGAAAGAAATAATAGTTACAGTATTTTATTTAACAAGCAGTTATAGAGTACCAAGCCCTCTTCTAAACATGTAAAGTATTAACTCAACCGTCATAGCAACTCTATGAGGTATTATTATTCTCATTCTGTAGATGAAGAGTTGAGGCAGGTGGCAGAACCCAAATTTGAAACCAGTCTAGCTCCAGAACCTAGAAGTTTTGAGTAAGTTTTTATTTTTCTACTGATCTTTATGATCTTGATTATAGTAATCAACTTTCTAATGATCTAGTTTTGGGAAATTCTGCTTATTTGACTTATGCTTCTTTTACTCTCAATTATGAAGAGAAATAAGATATCATTCATAAATACTAAATTAGTTAAGGTTCACACTTCTACTGAATAAGTAAATAATTAATGCAAAATGTTACTTTCCCTTGATTAACACAGATAACTGAATATAAGCCAGGGGTTATATCTGCTTATTTGGAATGAGTGTCTTCATTGATGCTTGCCTTAGTTAACTCTGTAATAACGTACTATTTGTGTGGTGATTGTCATTAACTTCTCAGACTCTCTGCACCTTTCTTGACTGTTAAAAACTCAACTTATAGCCTTACGAAGGGAAAATAAGCACATTGAATGCTTAAGAAATTAGGCTTTGTATGAACAAAGTGCACCTTATATAAAGGCAGAGTAGTTTTCGAAATTAGATACTATGGGAAGGATTTCTTGATCTTCCAAATAATTCCCTTCTCTGCTCACTGATTTTAAATGATCCCTTTTCAGAAAGGTTCTTGTACTTGACAATTAAGAGATAGGACTTCAAATGTAAACACTCCAAAGACAGAGTAAGGCTTAAAACTAGGATATCAAATGAGAACCAGTTTTTAGCCTGGGATGGACCAGAGAAAGAAGAAAAAGCATTGCATTGTTTAATAAAGCCAAATGAAAGAAAATACAAAGGAAAATTCCAAGACAAGCTTTGCCTACTTCACAATTTTGTTTGGTGCTGGTTATATTAGCCTACAGAAAAATCTGCCAGAAAGAGTACATACCCTCAAAGAAAAATGATTGATGACCGAGCTATTTCTCAACTCTTCCTAACTTTGGTCTTCAGAAACCAGTTTCACTTTTTCTATTCACCTTATGCTTTCTCTACAGTTATTCCTTTTGATAACCTCTTCACCCCACCCCACCCCCCAATTTTATTCACTATTCTAAACCCTTCCTGCTTTTCTCTTTTGTAATTTTATAACTCTCTTCTCCCTTTACTAGCTTTCTGAACAGCTAAAAGGCAGTGGAAAGGTGGAGGAGTAGTACAAACACCAAAACAGCAAGTGTTTAATTTGTTAATGATATTTTGAAAATTGAGATATCAATAAAAATTTTAAGTGCCACAGTGCAGTTTTTAAAACTTAAAAAAAAAATCCAAAGCCTTCTTATTTCAGACAAATGTTAAATCCTGATGAAGAGAAAAAGTAGTGAAATGAATACAGTGTCTTGTACAAGGGAGAGTATACTTGGATTTTGACTTTGGCTCAGTGCCACTAACTAGCTGGGTAACCATGGCCAAGTTATTTAATCTCTGTGAGCATTAGTTTTCTCATTATAAAATAAGGTGATCAGACTCTTTCAGAGCTGAAATTCAAGTGCCTACAAGGGTTAGATACAGTTAATGTAAATGAGTGAAGAAAATCTGTTGTAAAATAGTAAGGAGCATGGTACTGGCATAAAAAGAAATCAATCAATCAATCAATCAGTCAATCAATGGAACAGAATAGAGAGCCCAGAAATAAATCCATGCCTACATGCTCACTTAATATATGACAAAGGAGATAAGAATATACAATGGGGGAAAAGACAGTCTCTTCAATAAATGGTGTTGGGAAAATTGGACAGATACATGCAAAAAAAAAAAAAAAAAAAAAAAGAAAGAAAGAAACTGGACCATTTTCTTAAACCGTATAAAGAATAGACTCAAAATGGATTAAAGACTTAAATGTAAGACCTGAAACCATAAAACTTTTAGAAGAAAACATAGGCATAAACTCTCTGATATTGCTAACAGTAATTTCTTTTCAGATACATCTCAGGCAAGAGAAACAAAAGAAAAAATAAACAAATGGGACATATCAAACTAAAAAGTTTTTGTACAGCAAAGGAAACTGTCAACAAAATGGGAGAAGATATTTTCTTATGATATATCTGATAAGAGGTTAATATCCAAAATATATAAATATATAAAGGACTCATACAACTCAACAAAAAAACCAAACAATCCAACCAAAAATTGGGCAGAAGACCTGAACAGATATTTCTCCATAGAGGAAATACAGAGGGCAAATAGATATATGAAAGGATGCTCAAGGTTACTAATAATCAGAGAAATGCAAATTAAAACCACAATATCACATCATACCTGTCAGAATGGCTATCAATAAATCAAAGAACAAGTGTGGTGAAGATGTGGAGAAAAGAGAACTCTCATACACTGTTGGTGGGATTGCAAATTGGTGCAGCCACTATGGAAGACAGTATGGAGGTTTCTCAAAAAATTGTAAATAAATATACCTTTTGACCTGGCAATTGCACTTCCAAATATTTATCCAAAGAAAACCAAAACAATAATTGTAAAGATCTATGCACTCCTATGTTCATGGCAGCATAATTTACAATAGCTAAGATATGGAAGCAACTTAAATGCCATCGACAGATGATTGGATAAAGAAGTTATGGTTCATATATACAATGGAATATTACTCAGCCATTTAAAAAAATGAAATCCTACCATATGCAATGACATGGATGGACCTAGAGGTTATTATGCTGAATGAAATAAGCCAGACAGAGAAAGATAAATACCATATGATTTCACTTAGATGCAGAATCTAAGAAACAAAAAGAACAAACTAATCAAAAAACAAACTCACAAATATAGAGGATGATTTAGGGAGGGAAGGCTGGGGGACTGGGAGAATAGGGTGAAGAGTTAAAGGAGTACAAATTAGTAGTTGATAGATGGTCACGGGGATGGGGAGCACAGCAAAGCAAAGGGAATGCAGTTAGCATTAATGTAATGGCTAGGTAGAGAGACAGAAGAGAGAAAAAAGCACTTAGGGGGATTGTTTATAAACTATATAAATGTCTAACCAATGTACTATATACTGAAACTAATAAAATTTTTAAAAAGATAGTAAGGAATTGTGGGGACTTGTATGAACTGTCTGCCTGAACAAAAGTTATTTATATTGAAAAAATTAGAACAAAATATTTTTTACCTTAAATGTGTGGAAAGTTTTATTTTAACATTGGCATGAAATTCTCAAATTGATTAATCTGAGTCACTATATTCTCTTTTTTGGAAGCACACAAAAATGCTATGAAAGCTGACACTATCCTGAAGGTTGATGCCAGTCTTCTCTGTAGTAGATACTCACTAAATGGTAATAGAACTAAATTGAATTGAATCAATCAATAAATCAAATGGTCTTATAGGTCTAGAATTATAGCAAAAAAAAAAAAAAAAATCCTGACTAGGTAGTATACTCATGTGTCCTAGATATTTAAAGTGAAATGTACTTATATGGTGTGAAACTTTTCACACCATATAAAGAAAGAGTTGGATATCCAAGAGTGGTATAGAGCAAATCAAGATTGATAATAGGGAAAATCTGCATGTTTTATATTCTTTATTTGTTATTTACATTTATTGATGGATTTCAAGATTGAATATGTTATTTATATTCATTGATGGATTTCAAAGTTGATTAAGAACCAATTCACCAAAAAAAAAAAAAAAGAAAAGAAAAGAAAAAAAAGAAATGTTGAGCAGCCCCTGGGTTCTTTCCCAAGCTTCATAATAATTAGTGGACTTTAGAAAGCTAAATCATTTCAAACATGCTGATCTTTAGTTTTAAAAGACAAGTTAAACAAAATATTGATCTTAACTTTATATACTTGACCATTTTTACTTGTATTAGTTTTGTGCAGGAATTTAAAAATGTTTTCTTTACACTCATGGATCTTGAAAATTTACACATCAAAGTGAAAGAGTCCTGTAATGATCCAGTGATTCTGCAACTATATAGATTCCAGAGAGATAAAGTTTGTTTTCTCCCAAGAGGACTGAATTATTCATATTTCTTATTTGGACTATCCTTCTCTTCATTTTGGCTTAGACAGCAAAAAGATTTAAACTGCTTACTAAGAGTTTTAGAACAATAGCAGGGCTTAAAGAATACCTTTAAGTTCCAGAAGTGATGTAAGCATTAAATGAGACATTTTTCATGCAGTTGTCTTCCAGGTATCTCTAAGCAATAGGGCACTACAGACTCTATTAAGTTCTGTTAGAAGATATCAACAATGAAGATAAAATGAGTCTAGTGATTTTATAAAAATATTTACTGTTACTTTTTTTTGTTAGTCGGTATGCTTCTTTTTAGGCCCTTTTGAACTATGTCAATTATGGAATTGTAAAATTACTAATGGCCCAAGGCTACTATGTGGTATATAGGACCTGATTTATATGGCATGAGGTATTAATGAGATGTGTAGAAAATAATAACACCCCTCTACCTATAATTTAATTTACTTAATGTTTATGAAAATTTAATAGAATATACTGGAGAGATTATACATTTTAGAATCAGAAAGACCAACCTTTGAATGCCCCACTCTGCAGCTTGCTTGTTCTGTGATACTGGAAACTTTAGTTTCCTCATCTTTAAAATGGGAACAATAGACTTATTTCATAGGATTCAGTCAAAAAAAGAATGAAAAAATGAATGTGAAACTCATAATAGAGCTCAATATATAGTAGCAATTGTAAGTTCTTAAGAGAGCAATTTCTTTCCCCAACCCTCTAGTATTATTTAATCTCAGTAAATTAAATAAACAAACTCTTGTATAGCTTTCGCATACGTAACTGGCATCACGTCATCTAGGATTTTTTTTTGTAATAATTATAATTTCTTCAATGATGCTGGCTTGTATCAGCGGGTTGATTACATATTCAACAATTTCTCCTATTTGATGTCTTTACATTAATCATTTATAGGCTATTGGGCTCCTTTTTTTAGTACATAAATTGTATTTCAGTTAAAACACAATAAAACTAAGAATTATGCATCCATTGAGTGATAGTTTTAGCAAATGATGTAAAAGTAATTAATTTTTTCTGTTAAAAGAGATGTACTGCTTACATAAAACACCTAATGTAAAATTTATTGAGCTATGTTTAAATGTAAATATAATACAAATGTATTCTATAGCATATAGATTTTTATAATTAGAAATAATGTTTAAGCAGAGGGAATCAAATACCACACATATTTCTCTATGACAATTTAAATGTGTAATAATTTGTGGACTTTATAATAAAACCTTATTAGCTTTATATTTTTAAGATCATAATCTTTATTACTGCATTTAGGGATCACCATCTCAGAAAAAAATTATTATTAAAAGTTTATTTCATTTTGAAAACACTTAAAAAAGGGAAATATTCTTTTTTTGTAGGCTGCTGTCAAACTTAGTGTACATAGGAATCCTATATGGCAGCGGTCCCCAACCTTTTGGCACCAGGAACGGGTGCTATGAGAATCTAAAGCCTGATGATCTGAGGTGGAGCTATGGCGGTGATGCTAGCGCTGGAGAGTGGCTGCAAATACAGAGGAAGCTTCATCTGCCAGCTAGGCCCACGGCTCACCTCCTGCTGTGTATCCTGGTTCCTAACAGGCCACAGACTGGTACCAGTCTGCAGCCCCGGGGTCAGGGGACCCCTGTTATACAGGATATGTAAAAATGGCACACTCTTGAGTATCTCCCAAATCATAAAATCAGGGGGTCAGAACTAGGAACCTGCCATGCTGGAAGACCCCTAGGCAATTTTATGCAGTTAAGTAGTCCTTTGAGAAATCTTGACTTTTAGAGAGCAAGACCATGTGGTAAATATTCTTGTTTTCCTCTAACATTTTGTACTATAATGGTGGATACCCATATGTATCCTACCCCAAAATGAGCTTAAATGGTTTTTTCTTCCTGGACCTATGTCTCTCTTATGAGCACATGCCTCAGGAGCAGTTTAGGGACCTGTGGGATTGAAAACATGACTTCCCTAAAAAGTACTGAAGGGTCCTATGTATTGTTTATAAAAATTAATTCCTTTGGACTCTCATATTTCGACAGGTAAGAAAGAATATAACAGGAAGATCAAAGGAGTCTTGAATAAATAAACTTAGATAACACAGAGACTATGGCAATAAGAAGATGGTTTTTAAAATAACTAAGAGATTAAATATCATTAAAAATAATTTAATTACATACAATTAAAAATAAATAAAAGATTAAATATAATTAAGAGGAAACAGCTATAAAAATGCTATTTAGAGTTGCATTTTTAACTGGAGACAGACAGAACTGAAGGCTTTTGGCTAGCAATAACTAAAATTTCCTATTTGGAAATTACTGCCAAATAATTTGGGGAATCTCCTTTACTGATATGTTTAAAATTGTAGTTGGATATTTTTCTGTTTAAGTCAGGGCTTTGGATTCATTACCCTGATCTCTAATTCAGTCCCAAGAGTCTATAATAAATACTGAGGAGAAAAGCTCTTATTCACTTTCAGTGCCTCTAAGAGTAAAATACAAACTTTCAAAAAGACAAAGAAAATTAAAAATCAACTATTTGAGACTGAGAAGTAAATATTATTTAAACAATATTTAAAGTGACTGATATACATGAAGGAGGCTCAAGGGAAGAATCTAAACAGGTGCTTGACTATTGAAATGGCAAATGAGGAGGAAACAGAATCTGTAAAAATATAAATTGTGGAGTCAGAATCAAATGATCTTAGAGCTCAGTGAACCAATAGCAGTGTTCTCATTTAATCTTTACCTTCTGGATGAACAATTTAATAATTGGAGAGGTTGTGACTTACCAAGGTCGTAAAGCTAGTAAAAGGTAGAGTCAGGACTAGCATCCAAATAACCTCTTATTTCATTGCTTTTGCTGTAATATCGCAGTAAGTCACTATATTAATGATATTGAGCATTCTTAATGTAACATGATTGGCTACTAAATTGGAAACTATACTAACAATGCCATAAGTCATAGTACTCCCTATGGCAGAGACTGCTTACTGTCCTCAAGTGTATATTCCCCCTTTCTTCCATAGCAATAGAAGTTGAATACATGGCCACACAACAAAGCACTATGGATTTTCTGAGTTGCTTTCATACCACTCTGACCTGCAGTACCTTTATCTTCACTAATGTTTTAATAAAGGGTGTTTGTGGTTACAACCTTGATTTGGTCTCTCCTCTGAGGTCATGTGTTACTGGCAGGAGCCTAGATTGCTTTTTCTCTGAAGATGAGATTTGGTGATAAACAAATTATTTTTTCATTAGTTTCAAAGTTCCATTTTTAACCCTGCAAGTTTCAGAATTTCTGGACTCCATATTACTTCTCAACTCTTATTTGTAATCCAGGCAGTTCTTTTTGAGTTCACCTCTTTCTTATGCCATTTTTTAAATGCAGCTAGCAGCAGCCAGCTTTTTAACATTCTGCTTTGAAATTACCTCATTTAGTTTCACAAATTTATTAAGTACATGTTCTGCCTTCCATATTTTATTGCTGGTAAAAATTTTCTCAAATGTTTTGCCACTACATAACACTGCTACCATTTTTCCACTCTCCTATGAAAATTACATCATTGCCTGCTGCCCATTCCCAAGGCCAATGCAACATATTTTAGGGTTTTGTTACAGCAGCACTCCATTTTAAATACTAAATTCTGTGTCAGTCAAATTTTTCTGCCTCTCAAAACACCCCAAATCCTAGTGGCATACAATAAAATATACATATTTTATATCCATGCATTTGTGGGTTGGCTAGAGTTTAACTTACTTGGCAGAACTCAGCTGGTCTCCAAACTGTAGGTTGGGTCCAAATTGCTCCACATATATTTCGTTCTCCTCAAGCCAGAAGCTGGTTGAGTCATGTTCTCATGTAGAAGGCACATCAAAAGGCAAGCTCAACTATGCAAGCCCAAAATCAGTAGCAGAGAAGTACATTCCTCCTGCGAAACACCTCTAATTTATTATATTACTAGTATGCAAAATAGAGAGATAGAGTATGAGAAATACAAAAGAACAGTGAAGACACAGAGAAAGGACAACCTCCCTCATCTGTCCACTTGGTGTTTTGGAATAAAAGATAAACAATAATCAAAGAGATAATGCCTACCATATTTTTTCCAGAATAAAAAAGTTTTCAGATTTAGAAATTAAAATCCATTTGAAGAGAACAGAACAAAAACAACTCTCTCTTTACATGTGTACACACATACTTTCTCACCATATACACATATATACCTATATGTACAGAAATTACAAGTTTGATTAGAACAATAAAAATAAAAATAAATCAAAATGTATACATGCATACCTATAAACACCTAAATTCATTTTCATAAACATAAAAATATGATTCTCAGAGAAAATCTTAAATACAAAAAGAAAAACAGTTCCTTATTAAACAAATCTCATTTAAATAGAAAAGTTCTCATCGGTTAGTATATTTAAGAAGACATTAGAATAATATCTTCAAAGTGTTGAGGGGAAAATTACTGTCAACTTAAAATTCTGTATTCAAGTTATTCAAGATGAAGGGAAATAAAGAGATTATTGGGAAAAGATTGAGTTTATAACCCACTGACCTCACAGGTTCTCATACAATGTACTTTGGGAAGATGAAAATTGAACTTAGGAGTGAGTAAAATGTAAGAAGCAATCATGAACAAAGAAACAAATAAATATAACCATGATAGACTGATTTTAAGGGAGTGGTGTTCCACAAAGAATTGTAGGTCTTAATCCCTTTCACTTTTTCATCCATTCCCTAAAACCTCTCTCATCTGGTGATCACCATTTTGTTCTCTGTACTATGACTTTGTTTTTGTTTTGTTTGTTTGTTTATTTTGTTTTTCTTTAGATTCCACATGTAAATGAAATCATATAGTATTTATCTTTCTGTGTCTGATTTATTTCATTTAGCATAATACTCTCTAGGTCTACTCATATTGTAGCAAATGCTAAGATTTCATTCTTTTTAATGGTTGAGTAATATTCCATTTTATACAGGTACCATTTCTTTATCTATTTGTCTATAAAAGGACTCTTAGGTTGCTTCTATATCTTGGCTATTGTCAATAATGCAATAAACATGGGGGTGCATATATCTTTTTTAATTAGCGTTTTGGATGTCCTTGGATAAACACCCACAAGTAGAATTGCTGGTTGTATGGCAGTTCTGTTTGGGATTAAGAAGTACAAATTGCCAGTTATCAAAATGGTCATGGGAATGTAATGTACAACATAGAGAATATAGTCTATAACATTGTAATAACTATATGTGGTGTCAGACGGATACTTGACTTACAGGGGTGGTCACTTCATAAGGTATATAAATGTCTAATCACTACATTGTACATTGAAACTAATATAATATTGCAACTATAATTGAAAAATAAATTTTAAAAAAGAAGTTGTATGAATAAACCTTGAGAACATTTTCTAAGTGAAATAAACCAGTCACAAAAAGACAAGTACTATACAATTCCACCTTCAAGAGATACGAAGAGTGGTCAAATTCATAGACACAGAAAATATAATGGCGGTTGCAAAGGGCTGAGGGAAGGAGAAAAGGAGAGTTGTCGTTTATTGGGTACAGAGTTTCAGTTTTGTAAGATGATAAGAGTTCTGGAGTTCGGGTACATAACAATGTGAATGTAATTAAGACTTCTAATTTGTACACTTAAAAATGGTTAAGATAGTAAATTTTGTTTTGTGTATTTTATAATTAAAATTTTTTTAATTTTTAATTTTAACAAATACAATAAATTACAGAAGTATTAAAGTATCATTTAACTTTAGATTATCTTAAGACAAGAATATTAAAAATTTAAAGGCAACTATCAAAAAAAGAAAAAATGTACAACTTTCAAAAGAGTAGGAGAGAGAAAAATAATACAGTAAATTAAACCAATCCAATAGAAGGCAGCCGAGGTGATCAACAACAGTGAACAAGGGGAAAAAAGAAGCAATGGAAAGCACAGCATATATAAAACAGTATATCTATGATAGAAATAAGAATAAATATAAGGTGGGGGGAGGTGGCAGACTGGGTAAAAGCAGGGTTTGTCTCCTCCTAGCTCCGCAGTGGAATTACAACCAAATTATAAAATAATCAATGTGGAGAATCACATAAAGTCCAGCTGATCTTAACATCTACATCTGATAATATAAAGGAGCCACATCGAAGCCAGTAGGAGGGGCAAAGTCGGGAACCAGGCTGGACCCACACCCGTGGGTGGTGGAAGATCACCGGGAGAGAGAGTGAGGCTGCAGAGGTTCTCCTGAAAAAGAGAGGGGTGTTGGTCTCATCTGGGGGCTCCCCAGTCCAGGGTCCCAGACCAGGGAAGAGGAGAATCCAATAACTCAGACTTTAGAAACTAGAGGGGATTCTGGCCATTTGGGTGAGATGGAAGGAGACTGAATCCCTAGATGTCCCTTTGAAGGATCCACACACAGGATCCACACTCACCTGGGACACCAGCGGTGGGTCAGAGGCTAGTATGGGATTCATTCTGAGAAAGTCATCATTACCTGGTGCCAGTACGAGGGCTGGAAGGGCAGCCACCATTGTGTCTTAGTCCAACCCCCCTACAGGGTAATCTACAGACCACGCCAGCTTGACTGTGCAGACCTTTCCTACAGAGCTATTAGGAAGTGCTGGTCAACCTGATAAGTCTGCGCTGCCCAACATGCAGATTGCGCGGGGCATTTGTTGCTGGATGGCTGCCAAGCCCTGCTCAGATTCAGGGCCAAGCATTCCCAGCTATTGGTCAGTGCTGTGAGGCACGTTTCCAATTCCAGCAGCAGCCAGCGCTGTGAGCCACATTTCTGGGGTAGAGTCAGGCAGATCACTGCTGCCAACATGAATTTGGGCGGATATCGGGGTCCTGTGGGCCAGTCCCAGACAGCAGCTGGTCTTGCTGTGGTCTGGGACTTATGTGGGAACTTGTGAACAGTTACCGAAGTTGCAGCAAGACTGAGGCTGTATTGATCTGACTGCCATTGTCTCTCTGAGACCCCGACCCACCTTACCCACAAATTGCCCCATTGCCAGTGAACTGCCACAGCCCGCCCCCACCCCCCGATCTCCTAATCCACATAGGCAACAAACTTTGGCTGGCACAGGGTCGGCACTACATGGAAATCAAGAGCAGGCAGACCTTTGCTGCCTGCAAGAGCTACATGTAATATTGTGTCCCAGGAGTGCAGGGGTCTGTGGGACCACCCCAGATGGCAGCTGGTCTCACTGTGATCTGTGTCTACAGTGGGAACGCCCAGGCACAGAAGTTGCAGCAAAATTGGGGCTGTCCTGGCCGGATGGACCTTGTCCCCTGAGATCCCGCTTCGCAGAAGCCACAAAGTGCTTGTAGCCCATTGACAAGCAGCCTCTTGTGCCCTGCTTGGCTCTGGGGTTGCACTGTCAGTGCAGGCAAAAGACCTTGGCTAGCACAGTGAGCACATTTTGAGGAAAACGGTTGTGGACAGATCACTGCTGCCTGTTTGAGCTGCAATATCTCTTGAGGGGATTGCAGGGGTTTGTACTGGTCTGGTGGCCCTTGACTCCCTGAACTCCTGCCCCATCCAATACACAAAGTGCCTGCTGCACATTGATAGGCAGCTGCCCATGCCCTGGGGTAGCACATTTAGGCCCAGGATGGGCAGCAGATGACCTTGCTACAAGTGGAAACTTGTACAGGGAGTCACAGAGACAGCATTGGCACATAAACTAACATTGTAGTGGCAGGGGGAAATTTACTCAGTAGACTGAGGAGACTCCCAGAGTTTCTGTGCCACCCAACACGCATATTACACAGAGGCTCATCCAGTTTCAGAGATCTACAGGCAACTGACAAGCAGTGTCAGGCCTTGAAGAGCACTGGTCCCTCTGCTAAACTGCCATACATCAGGGATAGGGGATAACCGACCACTGCTTATAGTGTTGTCTATTCCACTTACCTACAGATCCAGCATAGGCAACAACCATCTGCGGATCGCTTTGTAGTTCTCATCAGGTAACCCTGAGCAATCAAAAGCAGTGGCTGACCTTGGCCTATAGGGGAGCTGCTCCCAAGAGGCCACAAAACCAACAGATCTGGAGGCTGGCGCCAGACCACAATGGAACAGCTCCTGACTAGTCCTATTAGTGATATACAAAGGGTGGTTGCAACAAGTACACAAGCCTGCTAGGGCATATTCCACTCAGTGGGGTCAGCCCCCACACAACAACTCTTACCATGTGGGTGCAGCCAATTCCCATAATTAGTCAGCCTGAGCATTAATCCCATCCACTGATCTACTAACAACAGTAAAGGATTGGCTACAACAGAAAATCACACACAAAACACACAAAGGTCATGTCCAGAGCCCCCGGCCTAAGGGATTAGGGAGAGTGCACCAATGGGCCACATAGGACATCTTCCACATTAGGCCATCTGTCCAAGGCTGAGAGATGAAACAAATATTCCTGACACATAGACATGAACACAGAGAGGTTAATAAAATGAGAAAACAAAGAAACATGCCACAAATGAAACAACAGGAGAAAATTTCAGAAAATAAGCTAAATAAAATGGAGGCAAGCAACCTACCAGAGATCGAGTTCAAAATAATGGTTATAAGGATGCTTGATGAACTTATGGGGAGAATGGATGAGCACAATGAGAACCTTGACAGAGTGATAGTAAGCACAAAAAAGGACATAGAAACCATAAAAAAGAACAAGACAGAAATGAGGAATACAATAACTGAAATGAAGAACAACAGTAGATTGGATAAAGTAGAAGATCAAATCAGCAAATTGGAAGACAAAATAGCAGAACAACAAAAAGAAAGAAAATATTTTTAAATAAGGAGAGTTTGAGACCTTTGGGACAACATGAAGCATGAAAATATCTGGGTCATAGGAGTACCTAAAGAGGAAGAGAGAGAGCAAGGGATTGAGAATCTATTTGAAGAAACAATGACAGGAAACTTCCATAACCTGGCAAAGGAATTAGACATACAAGTTCAGGAGGTACAAAAAGTCCCAAACAAGAGGAATTCAAGCAGACCTACACCAAGACACATCATAATTAAAATGCCAAAGGTCAAAGACAAAGAGAGAATCTTAAAAGCAGCAAGAGAAACTAGTTATTTACATGGGTAACCCCATAAGAATGTCTGCTTACTTTTCAGTGGAAACTTTGCAGGCTAGAAGGGACTGGCAAGACATATTAAAAGTTATGAAAAGTAAGAATCTACCCAGAAAGGCTTTTGACTAAAACAGAAGGTGAGATAGTTTTCCAGACAGGAAAAAGTTTAAGGAATTCATCAATGACAAGCCAATATTACAAGAAATGTTAAAAGGTCTTCTGTAAAAAGAGAAGGGGTAAAAAAGAAAATAAAAATGAAAAATATGAAGAATAAAGGACAGTAACAATGTACCTATCAGTAATCACTTTAATTGTAACCAGATTAAATGCTCCAATCAAAAGACATAGGGTGAAAAGATCTTTGGAAACATGGCAGAGTGAGAGATGTCCCCAGATCTCTGCCCTTGAAGCAACAATAAGCGGAACATCTAAAACTCAACAAAAAACACCCAAACTGCACACCAGCACGTCTGAGCGTGGGATCTGTGCATAAGAGCCACCACAGGTCAGAATCCTGGGTGCTGGGCAGTGGACTGAGAGAAATAAAGAAGCTGCCTCTCAAAGCCTCTGGACCTCCCTGCAGGAGGAGGGGGAGGGAGAAGGTGCGGCGACTTCCCTGAACAGCACTGCCTGGAAGTGCGGTTGCAAAATGAGGCTGAGCCGCAGGCCCCAACCCCAAACCCAGAGGGCTCCTCCTCCCATACCCTCTGAGACAGACTACCATAGTGCCTCAGGGGAATCTGAGCAAACGCTACCAAAACTGTCGCTAACACTGACAGGAAACTGAGATGGAGGGTAGCGAGCGTGATTAAACATCTATAAGGGAAAAAAAGACATTATTAAGACTTTATATAAAGCAGAGATCCAAGGGGCTTAGACGCCACCTACTGGAAACCAAAAGAAAAACACCTTCCCTGCGACAGGCAAGAGATCAATATATAACAAATCTTCTTTCTGGGGGATGGGGTGGGGGCAGCAGAACACACTTCCATTAATGTCCAGGCAGAGAAATAGTCCATTAAACACCATGAACAACCAAGGGACAAGGCATCTCAGAAAGAAAGAGAAAAGTCTCCAGAAAATAAGCTTGCAGACATAGAAATATGTGACTTAAATGACAGAGAATTCAGGATGGTACTTCTGAAAAAACTCAGTGAGTTCCAAAATGAGTCATATCAACAATTTCAGGAATTGAAAAAAAAAAAAAACCTCTACATGAGCAGAGCAAGGAGGTTGAAACCGTCAAAAAAAAAAAAAAAAACAGAATAAAACTTCTGGAGATTAAAAACACACTGCAAGAGTTGAAAAATGAAATAACAGTTTCGGGAAATAGAGTCGACCAAATGGAGGAA
The DNA here is from genome assembly GCA_028627145.1 of Eidolon dupreanum. Lineage (NCBI taxonomy): Eukaryota > Metazoa > Chordata > Mammalia > Chiroptera > Pteropodidae > Eidolon > Eidolon dupreanum. The sequence continues at coordinate 50,705,296 of CM053503.1, read as the reverse complement.
AGGATCAGTGATATCGAAGACAGAAATCTAGAAATAAATTAGAAAGAAAAAGAAAGAAACCAAAGAATAAAAAATAATAAAAGAGAAATTCAAGAGCCAGCTGATACCATCAAGAGAGGAGACATAAGAAAATGAGCATTATCAAAGGTGAAGAAAAGGAATAGGTAGTAGAAAGCATTTTCAGACAAATGGTTGATGAGAATTTCCCAAATCTAAGGAATGAGCTGGAACTTGGAATTCAATAAGTCAACAGAACACCTAATTATCTCAACCCAAAAAGCCTTCACTGAGTCACATTGTATTAAAATTATCAAAAATCAACAACAAAGACAGAATTCTCAGGGCAGCCAGGGAGAAGAAAATGGTAATTTACACAGGAAAACCCATTAGATTATCCTCAGACTTCTCAGTGCAGACCTTAAAGCCAGAAAGGAACGGAATCAAATATTTAAACTATTAAGTGAAAGGAACTACCAGCCTAGAATAATGTATCCAGGTAAGCTCTCCTTTAGATATGAAGGAGAAATGAAGACCTTTCCAGACATACAAAAATTGAGGGAATTCTCCACTATGAGGCCTGCATTACAGGAAATATTGAAAGGGGTTAGCTCACCTAAAACACAATGACAGAAAAAAATACATAATTATGAGTAAAGTGACTATCAGGCAAATAGAAGCAGAGGAGTGCAACCCTTACTAAGAACAGGGTATTATAATAAGAAGAGAATTGCTATAGCAAGATAGTAATGAATGTTCAGCATACAGAGGGAAAAATTGAGTTAACAATGACTGAAAAGGAGAGGATTCAACAACTCAAATTCACAAAGGGAATGGAGATAAGCCACACACAAAAGAAAATGGACAACTGTATATATATATATCACTATCCTTTACATATCTGTAATGGTAACCACACACTGAAGACTCAGAACTGAAGTATATAACATAAAACAAGAAGAACCAGAGGGAAAACCCACAAACAAACAAACAAACAAAAAAACAACCAACCAAAATAAAGAAAACAGAAGCACAAGGGTAAGGAAGCAATGGAAACACCAAGCTACCAGAAAGCAAAATATAAACTGGCTATAAGAAGACCTCATATTTCAATGATCACTCTAAATGTAAATGGACTGAATTCACCAATAGAAAGGCACAGAGTTGCAGAATGGATTAAAAAACAAAATCTAATCATGTGCTGCCTCCAGGAGACACATCTCAGCTCTAAAGGCAAATATAGACTCAAAGTGAAAGGGTAGAAAATGATATTTCGAGCAAATGGCATTCAGAGAAAAGCAGAAGTAAAGGTACTAATATCAGATGAAATAGACTTCAAAATAAAAAAGGTAAAGATAGATACTGAGGGACACTTCATAATGATAAAGGGAATCATGAACCAAGAAGACATAACACTTAATATATATGCTTCTAATCAGGGGACCCTGAAATATGTAAAGCAATTACTAACAGAACTAAAGGGAGAAACAGATCAAAACACTATCGTAGTAGGGGACCTAAATATCCCGCTGTCGGTTATGGACAAATCATCCAAACAGAAAATCAATAAGAAAATAACATCCTTAAATGACACATTAGACCAATTGGACATAATTGACATTTACAGAGCTTTCCATCCCAAAATAAGCTGCTTATACTTTCTTCTCTAGTGCACATGGGAAATTCTCATGAATAAACCATATACTAGGACACAGAAATAGCCTCAATAAATATAAGAGGATTGAAATCATACCAACCATATTCTCTGTTCTTAATGCTTTGAAACTAGAGATCAACTGCAAAAAGAAAGCAGGAAGAACCACAAATACATAGAGATTAAACAATATGCTACTGAGGAATAGCTGGGTCAGGGAAGAAATAAAAAGAGAGATCAAGAGATACATAGAAATGAATGATAATAATAGTACAACATATCAAAACTTTTGGGACACGGCAAAACTGGTCATAAGAGGAAACTTTATATCATTACAGGCCTACCTTCAAAAACAAGAACGAGCCCAAATAAATAACCTAACGTTTCATTTTATAAAACTAGAAAAGGAAGAACAAATGAAGCCTAAAGTCAGCAGAAGGAAAGAAATCATCAAAATTAGAGCAGAAATAAATGAAATTGAAAACTAAAAACAATAGAAAAAATAAATGCAACAAAGATCTGGTTCTTTGAGAAGGTTAATAAAATGGACAAACCCCTGACTAGACTCACTAAAGAAAAAAGAGAAAAGACACAAATAAACAAAATCAAGGATGAAAGAGGGGAAATTATGACTGACATCGCAGAAATACAAAGGATCATACAAGAATACTATGAAAAAGTATATAACACCAAATTTAATAACCTAGAAGAAACGGACCAGTACTTCAAAAAATACAACCTTCCTAGACTGAATCAAGCAGAACTAGAAAATCTAAATAGACTGATCAGCAGTATGAAAGTTGAAACAATTATCAAAAATGTACCAAAAGTGAAAGTCAGGACCAGATGGCTTCACCAGTGAATTTAACCAAACATTCAAAGAAGATTTAATACCTATTCTCCTCAAACTCTTCCAAAAAATCGAAGAGGAGGCAATATTTCTCAACTCATTTTATGAGGCCAATATTACCCTGATACCAAAACCTGGTAAAGATAACACAAAAAAAGAAAACTCCAGACTGATATCTCTCATGAACAAGAAGCAAAAATTCTAAATAAGATACTAGCAAATCAAATACAGCAACATATTAAAAAGATTATACACCACGATTAAGTGGGCTTCATTCCAGGGGCACAGAGGTGGTTCAACATATGCAAATCAATTAATGTGATACACCACATAAACAAATTAAAAAAATAAGAATCATATGATAATATCAATAGATGCAGAAAAAGCCTTCAACAAGATACAGCATCCATTTATGATCAAAACACTTAACAAAATTGGTATAGACGAAAACTACCTTACTATTATAAAGGCCATATGTGACAAACCCTCAGCCAACATTATACTTAATGGTGAAAAACTAAAAAGCTTCTCTCTAAGATTCAGAGTTAGGCAAGGCTGTCCACTATCACCATTGTTATTCAATCTTGTCCTAGCAAGTGCAATCAGGCAAGAGAAAGATATAAAAGGCATCCAGATAGGAAATGAATAAGTCAAACTGTCACTATTTGCAGATGATATGATTTTCTATATAGAAAACCTTAAAGACTACACAAAAACACTATTAGAAACAATAAGCAAATACAGTAAAGTCTCTGGATACAAAATCAGTGTTCAAAAATCCATAGCGTTCCTATACTCTAATAATGAAGTGTCAGAAAAAGAAGTGGAAAAATAATTCCTTTTGCAATTGCAACAAAAAGAATAAAATACCTAGGAATAAATTTAACGAAACATATGAAGAACCTATGAAAACTAGAAGATCCTATTAAAAGAAATCAAAAGAAATGGAAAGATATTTCATGTTCTTGGATTGGAAGAATTAACATAGTTAAAATAACCATATTACCTAAAGCATTATACAGATTTAATGCAATTCCCATCAAAATCTCATTGGCATTTTTTAAAGAAATAGGACAAAAAAAAATCATCAGATTTGTATGGAAGCACAAAAGACTTCGAATTGACAAAGCCATTCTGGGAAAAAAGAATGAGGCTGGAGGCATCACTCTGTCTGACTTCAAATTATACTACAAAGCGACAGTAATCAAAACGGCATGGTATTGGCAGCAAAACAGACAAATAGACCAGTGAAACAGAATTGAGAATCCAGAAGTAAACCCATATTTATATGGGCAAATAATTTTTGACAAAAAAAGCCAAAAACATACAGTAGAGAAAGGAAAGCCTCTTCAATAAATGGGGCTGGGAAAACTGGAAGGCTACCTGCCAAAGAATGAAAGTAGACTGTTGTCTATCATCACACACCAGAATTAACTCGAAATGGATTAAGGACCTGAATATTAGACCTGAAACAATTAAATGCATAGAAGAAAATATAGGAACTAAACTAAAAGACTTTGGACTTAAAGAGGATTTTATGAATTTGACCTCAAACGCAAGGGAAGTAAAAGCTAAAATAAATAAATATAAGAAGAGATAAAATATTGCCATATGTGACTACATGGATGGACCTCAAGATAATCATGCTAAGCGAAATAAGCCAGACAGAAAAAGTTGAAAATCACATGATATCACTTATATATGGGATATAAATCTAAAAGCATCAAATGAACAGGACAAACAAACAGAGACTCATGGACATGGACTATAGACTAGTGGTTACCAGAGTGTAGGGGATGGGGGATGAGGGGAAAAGTAGACAGGGTGAAGGGAGTCAAAAATGTGTTGACAGAAAGAAATTTAACTATGGAAGGTGAACATACAGTGTAAATGTATACATATATGTATCTTATTGTTAAAGGGTCCAGTTAAAACTTACTAAATTTCGTTAACCAATATCACCATAAAATAAATAAATAATTAATTAATTAAAAAAGAAAAAGAAAACAGTAACAAAAAGAAAAATTAAAAAAAGCCAAAGTCAGGCCCTTTGAGAAGGCAGGGATATTTTATAAAATGTGTAGAATGCTGCCAGTGTGCAATGAATGTTAAATAATAGCTGTAATCATTAAGAGAAGATTGCTACCGAGCCATTATTTCAGTTTTCTAGATTTACACAGTATAGTTAGTTTTTGCTGGTTCACATCCCTGACATTTAGCCACATAATAAAACAGATAATCCGTCTATAAATGGTGGCCTTTACAAATAATCATGAGTATATATTGTTGCTTGGTTTAATCAACCGCATAATGTTTTTTAAAAATGACTTCATTTACTTGATAAACTGAAATGGCCATAGGGCTTCATTCCAGCCTAACGGTACATGATGTGCATTTATAAATATGGAATTAGGCAGTTCTTAAAGCCAAATTTGCTAGCGCTACATTGCAGATCCAGCATAAGTACGAAAGCATTTTCTTGCTGTGCTTCCTTTATCAGTGATATTACTAAGTTGAACAGCCTGACATTGAAATACAGTCCTCATATGAAAATATGTAATGGAAAACTAATTTCTGACAGTCTTATTATGTAAATCTTTCATAACTAAGAGTGTTTTTATTTTCTTAATATGTTAGTGTTTAAAATCTTAATAACTTTCTGAGAATTTTAATAATTTAGCCTATAGTTTCCAAAGCAATTTTATTTAAAACGCATATTTGTTGTCTAGTTTTCAAGTCAGTTACTTGTTTAAAGGACCTGTAAATGAACCTGGCTTTTGAGAAAAAGGTGCTTATATTTAAATAAAAAGTTTTTGAGGAGAGTTTTACAAGTTGATCAGTTCTTATTATTTATAGGTATGTTCATACAGGGTATGTAAAATTCAATTTATATAAACTTTAATCAATGTATTATATTTTCTCAGATTAGGAAGACTTTGCTTTGTGAATGTAGTCACAAAGCAGATGTGTGTGAAATTAAATTTTAAAATATGAAATATTTTAGAAATATAGAAAATTACACAAAGTAATAAAACATACACCTGTGAAGTGAACACAAAGAATCTTTAATGGTTAACATTTTGTCATATTTCCTTTATTTTTTTTATGATATAGTGACTATAAAACCTTAAGAATAATTTGGAGTCTTTGCCACACACCCCTAAATTCAGTTCCTTTTCTATTCCTCCTAATTTTAATGTGTCTTTCCATTCAAATTTTATGGTTTTACATATATAAAAATGTACTCAGGCAAGATATATAGTATTGTTTGATGTTTTAAACTACACTTAGATGAATTCATCCTGTGAAATCATTTTGCATTTGCTTTTTTAAAACCAGTATTGTTTTGAGATACATTCATGTTGAAATATATATATGTACATATACGTACATACATACATATATAGATCTATATATAATTACTGGATCGCTTTTACTTGCTATATGATATTTTGTCATTTAATCATACCACAATTTATTTATTCATTCTCTTTCTGATGGATATTTCAGTTTTGGCCAATATTTTGCTTTTATGAACAATATGAAATGAACATTCTTACATATACTCCCTTGTAAACAGGTGTGAGAGTTTCTCTAGAGTGTATCTGGAAGTAGAAATGTTGAGTTATATAGTATGTTCATGTTAACCTTCATGTTCTTTATTTATTTATTGATAAAGTTTTATACCCAAATAGTCAAAAATTTAATGTAAAGAATGTATCAAAAGAATGTATCAGAAATTATTGTCTCTTTTTCTACCTTCTTTTATGCTTCTCTGTGAAAGCAACCACTTTCAACTGTTTAAAACTTGATTCTGATATTTACTTCAATTAAATATAATATACACATACTGACATTGATTGATTATTGATCTATTGTCTTCTCACTTGGGGACATAAAGACTTTCGCTTATTTATAGCTTCTCATTCCTTGCTTCTACTCTTTTATACAGTTTTATATTTCAATTTTTGATTATTAACTTTCTATCTTGTACTTGCATCTTTTGACTATATAAATATTGTTCACTGCTGAGCTGTGTTAATATGCTTTTATTTCCTATCTTACCTTTTTTATTTTTTTGCTTATTCTGAAGTTAATAACTGCTGGATTTCTCATTTTTATTCATAGTTTTCTTTGAAAATTTGGTTAAAGTTTTCCCAGAGTCAAAACTTTCATAAAATATATTTCAATATCACTTTTATTAGGCCTAAACTTTACGACAACTTATTGTTCTATTTTCCCTTTTGGAAACATCAATGCTGGTCAAGTCTGATGTCCTGCGAACCTGAATTGGTTGCATTCTCTGCTTTGATGTTCGCTGTTTGGGAAATTGCCTTTGTTACCATGGTTAAAATTCTCTTTGCTTTTCTTCTTTCTTCTTTCTTCTTTTCTGCAGCCAGACAGAGGAAAGAGGAGAACAAGGATCCCACTGCTCAGTATGAACTCTTTTCAAGACCTGCACCTATGCCTGATCTGATAACCTTCAAACTGGTACCTTTCTGTATTTCCAGAGAACAAACACACATTTCCCTGTAGGGATTGGAGAAAGGTAGTTGCTTGGTTTCCTTGGGGAAGAGGACTTGGGGGTCTAATCAGTACAGTGTTACAAACAATCCCTGTGTTTTCAGCCTCTTCTTTGCATCATTGCCTTCAATTCTTGAGCTTTCTAGGGTTCTGAAGGCTAAAGCAGTTTGTTTCTCTTTGCCTCTCCTACTATAGGCAAAGATCTATTTTGTGTTTCTTTTTCTTATTTTCCTTGTAGCTTGATGTAATTTTCAAATGAGGAAGCAGTCTGAAACATCTTTCCTTTCTTCTGCCATGGTATGTTGCTTCTTCCAAGGACCCAGAAGTTAGACTTCTACATTCCCAATAACTACTGCAGCAGCAGTTGCTGAAAACAAATTAGGAATTTGATTGAACTGAAATTACCTGAAAAAAAAAAGAAAAACCTAAATAAAATTTCTGTATCAGGCAGGATAAGAAGTTAATGTTGGAAAATAAAAATTACTGTAGAATATAAAGAAAAGGGTAGTCTGGTTTTAAGATGGCAAAGATATTTCTGACTTCTCAAAACATTAAAGAGAAGAAAAAAAATAAAACCCAGTCTTTTCCTTTGATGCAACTAAAAGATGTTTGTATCTCTAAACTATATAGTAAGTGAAGATAGAAAGGAAATAGGTCAAATTTAAGTGCTTACAGTAAAAGTACCAATGTGAGGCAAGTTTACTGTATGATATGACCCCAATCTAACTTTATAAGTTTATCTTTTATTACTTTCTTATATTTACTTTATGTTTAAATCAAAATGGATCCTTCAGTTTCCCAAAATATACCTATATATATATATTTTTTATATCTCCTTGCTATGCAAAAAAAATGCTACTCTCCCTGCATAGAAAAATGGTTCTCAACTGTACCTTGTTTGTGTAAGATGGGGGTGTTGGGAATTAACAGTAATCTGGTATGCACTGAGGATTAACAAACCCCCATCTGGAATGTCCTATCACTTATTTTCTCTTCTGCCCTTAGGCTTCTCTGTAGCCAAGTCCACTCATTGTTTCTGATCCCCTCAAGGGAAACCTCTAACTCTTGCCTGTCCTCACCCTCCATTGCCATATCCAGATATTATTTCTTCCTCCACTGACCCTTTATAGTTCTTTACTTCTAATGGCATATATTATATTTTTCCACATGGAGGAGTTACACTTATTACTCATTTCCATCATCCCTAGACTATAAATCTCTTGAAAGATTGAGCCTCTATTGTTTATTTTTACACCTCTCAAAGCATCTAGCATGGGGGCTTGCTTATAAGTGGATACTCAATAGACATTTGATACATTGAATAATTCAAAACCTTTTGATGATGTGCTTATTTTTAACAGAACACTGAAATTATAAGTCTATGGGATGTGATAATAAGGGCATAATCAGTGGCAGTTCAGATAATTGATTGTTCCATGTTTGAGAGTATGGTTTAAAACATTAAAAGTCTGGCTAGTTCAGTGTTTCTAACACAGAGATAAGAAATACATGAATCTTCAAGAGTTTGTTCAAGTCTACAATTTCTAATTTCCTATGTTATAAAACCATTCTGAATGAAAGCCACCTTTAATTATTATAGATCTCCATGCCCAATAATTAGAGAGCCTATTAAGTAGTATTTGCTGACTGAAAAATTACACAGCATAAGAAACAAGAAATAATAGTGCAATATAGCAAAGCAATAGTACTTATTATTCAAATTTCTTCAGTCAGTCAGCCTTTGCCTGGTGAATCCATTCAGGCTGAGGGTAAGCTTCCTGAATCTGAGAATTAGATTTGGCCTCTACTCGAAGAATGTTTGGCTGCTATAATGGTCATGCTTTTCCTTGATTAGCAGTCAAGAAAAATTAATCTTATAGTATCAAAAGAAAAATAAGGATAGTTATAATTCAAATAGCAATGACCAGTATTCTCCATCTTTACTGCTCCTCTAACTTCCTTTGATGCTGGGACCTCAACCCATCTATCACCATGTGCTACAGAGGGAGCCTCTGAGCCCAGAGATGAATAAGTTCTACTTTACTGTTTGATGCTGATGGAGACCAAAACCAAAATCAGACATGTTTTCTTCAAGGAGTTTATATAACATGTGGCATAGGTAGACAGAATAAATCTTTATAGGACACATTCTGTAATGGATGATGCTTCTCTGGTCCACCTACTCTAGAGGCCAAAATTTGAATAAAATGGTCAAATGAGATCTATTCAATTCACTTATCTTTTTGTCATAGTTCCTAAGGGCTTTATTTTATCTTATGATTTAATAAAGATAATAATATATATAATACTACTACTAATAATACATTGTATTAAATTAAAAGTTTATATGAGCATTACCATTCTAAACTATGGAATAAACTACGTTAAGTTTACTGTGTAGTAAACTTATACATGTATATGTGACTGGAATCTTTTTTTATAACCCCTCTCTGTTTTTTAAGGAGAGTAGATCTTTAGCATTGTTAAGGCAAGCATTAGATAATTATTTTAGTTATCTATCTCTGTGTAACAAACCATACCCAATTTAGTGGCTTATAATAACAACCACCATTTATTTTACTCATGAATCTGAAACCTGGGCAGGGCATTATGGGGACAGCTCATTTCTGCTTCATGAAGTATTATCTGGGGTGGCTTGGGTAACTCAAAGGCAGGGTATTAGAATCATCTGATGTACTCATTCACATATCTGACAGTTGACACTGGCTGTTGTCTGGAACCTCTAATGGGCTCTTCATCAGATGAATCATTTCCACATGGCCTCTCCATGTGGCTGTTTGGCTTCTTTACAGCATGGTAACTGGGTTCAAAGAGAGAGCATTCCAAGAGGGCAAAGTAGGAATGCATATCATTTTTATGACTTAAACTTGGAAGCCATATAGCATCACTCCCACCATACTCTCTTGGTTGAAGTAGTCATAATCATCCACTCAGATTCAAGAGAAGGTCTATTCTTTGATGAGAAGAGTATCAGTATCATTCTATAATAAAATGTGTGTAAAACTTATAAAAATTTGAAGATAAGAATCAGTGCTAAAGACTTAGGGGCCCTTAGCATACTGATGAGGCCCAGACTAGAGGCTAGATGGGATCGCTTAAGACAAGTATAGCAAGAAAAAGATATCAATCAAGAATTGAACCCTAAAGCACAACACCATTTAAGGGATGTGCTTGTGGGATGGGATATACTGTGGTGGCAATCTTTGGAAAATACAATCTGCCACAGTAAGAATGAAAATTGAAGAAGCCTAAAGAGATAAATTTCTCTCCATTGTAGATTTAATAGGGAGAAGACTCTGGAAGAATAGATGAATGAAATTGGTACAGGGATAGATGACTGAAAATGAAATACAAATCAACTGCTGTAGAAAGAGAAAGTCAGAAAATTTCTGAGGTTTTCAAAGAGAATTTGGAAGAAGTTTTGCTCTTTTGTTTCGTAAAAATCTATCCATCCATCCATCAACCCACCTACCTACCTATATGTCTCTCTATGTATCAGGAAGCTGCAGAGGCAGTGCAAGAATGGTCCAAGAATGCACAATCATATTCAGGGTGTGTATAGATGTATCAAAAATATATCCACAGATACAAAGACTATGTACCATAGTTCTGCTGTAAACTTCCAAGTACAACACATTTCGGATTGGATTTAGATCAATAAACATTTAACATGTACTTAGAATGCTATGCTAGTTGCCAGGTCTGTAAAAATGAATAAAATATAATTCCTGTTTTTAATCTAGTGGGATGACCAGATTTATAAATTGAAAATTTCATTTAAAATCCTTGAGGAGTAAAGGTTGAATTGGATTTTAGAGTCAAAATGCCAAAGCCTGGGTAAGTTACTTATTTCTTTAAATGAGAGTAAAATGGGAAAGTAATAGTTCCTACCTCAGAAAGCAGTTGGGAAGACTAAATGAGATAATACATGTAAAATACTTAGCACAGTGCCCAACACATGAAAAGCCTAACACATAAATCTCACAAAAATAAATTAGTATGATATAGTAAAAATAAATTAAAGAAGGTGATATCAGAGCATTAAACCAAGCATGGGACCCTTCTAAGCCTGGGACCTTGTGTGACTTACCTAGGCCACATGCCCATGAAGCTGGTTCTGCCCCTATGGTATCTTAGTGAAAATTAGAAAAAGGTACCTCTTCTGCCATGTTGTCTGCCCCAACTTGTCCCTTCGGCCTGGCACTTTACTGCAGTGCATACACTCCACAACTGTACATAGTGGGGCTAGATCCTTATCCCTACCAAGAGTTTCAGAACAGGCTTTTTGGAGGATATGATGAATGAATGACTCCTATCTTGAAAGATGAATAAGATTTAGCCAAAAAGAAGAAAGGTGGAAGGATAAATGGAGATGATAGAGGTAAGAAACAGGGTGATATGAAGAGGAAATTGCCAGAAATCCTGCACTACCAGAACACAAAGTTCAAGATACGGAATGATGAAAAATGAGGTGAGGTCAATGGATTATGAAAACCTTATGTCAGGTTAAATAGGTTTAACCTGAAGGCGATAGGGATCACTGATGGATTTTAAGCAGAGGGTTGACATATTCAGGGCTGGATTTTAGACAGATTGCCAAGGCTTTGATGAATTTAATGTGAGCAACACTGGACACAGGAAGGGAAGTTATTTAGCTGTTCCAATATTCCCAGTTAAAAACATAAGGGCTTGAACTAAAGCTGCAGTAACAAGGATGCAGTGGAAAAGTCAGACTTGGGAAATGTTTAGAAGATACCATTTAATGATTGGTCGTGAGTGAAAAGTGAAAAAGGAGTTACTGAACATGATTTTCTATATTTTTTGCCTTAGGTAACTTGGTGAATAGTGGAGTCATTAATTGATATTGGAAATATGAGAGGAAGAATGTGTTTGGAGGGGAGAGTGGGATAAACTTAGTCTTAGGCATTCCTCATTTGAAGGGCTTAGGTAACACACAATTGATGTAAAAGTCTGAAGGCAGGACTTAATGTTAAAGATTTGGGGGCCATTAACATAATGATGGTATTTAAGGTCAAGGAAGGGGATGGAATTACTTCAGAAGAGTTTATCAAAAGAAACATGTGGAATCCTAAAACACAACAGCATTTAAGGAATGGGTGTGGGAAGAATTCATGAAGGCAAATGAGAAGGATGAGGCAGACAGGAAAAGGAGAGACAGAAGGAATTCAAATTTCAAAAGCCAAAAGAGATTAGAGAATTCAGGGAATCAAGAGGACTTCTGGTTTGAAGATGGTGGCATAGATAGTTGGCATTTTTATTTTCTCTTCTAAAAACCATCTTAAAGCAACAAGGAGAATGAGAAAATAAAATAACATGAACTAGGAGACAGCTTAAACATCAACCCGCCAAGTAGGCGGAAATGATGGCAAAAGCTTTCGAAATTAAGCAAAGTTATTTGTAAGAGGAATCAGAAAGAACACACCACTATGAATAATATGGAAAGAGCCAGTGAATTTCTCAAAGGCTACAGGTATAGCCTGAGGAGCAAAATCTGAATAACTTGTTTGGGAATGAGGTGCATGCTGGTGTGTGAAACCATCTGGAGGACAAGTTTCCATAAGTGGGATGGCTGGATCAAAATGCATGAACCTTGGAAGTTTTGACAAATATTGCCAAACTGTCCTCTACAGATTTGAAATTCATTTACACACAAACCAGTAATGTGTAAAAATGCCTACTTCTGTTTTTGCTAAGAATGTGCTGTTAAACTTTCTGACCTCTGCCAAACTTAAAGGTGAAAACTGGTATTTTAGTGTATCTGTATACATGTTACTCTTCTTATGAGAAAGTCTGCATCTTTTCATAATGTTTTCCAAGAGCCCATTTTCCATATTATATCTATAATTCTAATTTGAAGAAATTTTGACTATGTAAGGGAAATTAATCATTTGTTCATGAATAAGTTGCAACAGTTTTTCCATTTTGCTTTCTTTTTTTAAAACTTAGGTAGGCTTTTCTGTGTATTTTTTAAAACATTAATTATAGTTAAATCAATCAGTTTTTTATAGCTTTTCTGTTTGGATGTACAATTAGAATTTTCTCCTTTCAAGATCATAATTTTTTTAATATGGTTTCTTCTAGTTTCTTTATGATTTGTTTGTATTTGAGTCTTTGATCGGTCTGAAATTTTTCTTGTTGTATTATGGGAAATATGAATCCAACTTCATTATTTTCCAAAAGGCTATTCATTGTCCCCAAACTATTTATTAAATTATCCATCTTTGTCTAGTGACTTGAAACATTTAGATTCTCATTATATTTGATTGGTTTCTGGATATGCAAGTTCATTTCTTTCATCTGCTAGTCTATTATTTTCCTAGTATTAAACCATTTAAATTACTTGGTTGAACTAATTCCCTTTTAATAATATTATTTTTCATAAATTTATTGGCTATTATGTATTTAAAAATTTTTAATTTTTATTGAAAAATTGTGGTAAAATATACAGAAAGTAAAATTTATTATTTTAATTATTTTTATATGTACAGTCAATGAAATAAAGTACATTCCTATTGTTTTGCAACCACTACCACTATCTATTTCCAGAATGTTTTCATCTTCCCAAATTGAAATTCTGTACCTATTAAACAGTGACTCCCATTCCTCCCTTCCCCCAGGCCCTTGCAACCGTTATTCTACTTCTTGTTTTTACAATTTGACTACTCTAGGTACCACATATGGATAGAATCATACAGTATTTGTCTTTTTGTCACTGGCTTCTTTCACTTAGCATATTGTTCTAGAGATTCAAATATAGCATGCATCAGAATTTCCTTTATAAGATTGAATAATATTATAAATATATAACATTTTGTTTAACCATTCTTTTGAGGGTGGGCATTGGGTTACTTTCACATTTTGGCTATTATAAATAATGCTTTGTGAACATAGGTGTACAAATATCTGTTCCAATCCCTGCTTTCATCTCTTTTGGGTATATACCCAGAAATGGAATTGTTGGATCACATGATAACTGTTTCATTTTTTTGAGGAACCATCACATTGGTTTCCACAGTGGCCACACCATTTTACATTCCCTTTTCACCCTGTTGCTAGTGTTCCTTGATGCACAAAAGTTTAATATTTTGATCAAGTTCAATTTATTTATTTTTTCTTTTGTCATGTTCTTTTGGTGTCACATCCAAGAAATCATTGTGAAATCCAACGTCATGAAGCTTTTCCTCTGTTTTCTCCTAAAAGTTTTTAGTTTTAACTTTATTTAGGTCAAAGACCAGCTAAAAGATATCAAGAAAAGATCTCACTTATTATAACCATAAAATGCCTGAGAATATATTAAATAAAAGGTATGTCACATCTACATACAGACTATTTTTAAGTAATATTAAAGAATACAAAAGAAGACTTACATGAGGAAGCAAAACATATTTTCCATTAGAAAGACTCAACATCATTAAGGTACAAATTCTTCTTAATCTATAAATTTAATGCAATCCCAGTAAGAATACTAATAAGATTTTTAATTAGTCAAGCTCATTCTAAACTTTATGTATTAAAAATTAATAAGTAATATATGATCAAATGATTTATTTTTTCTTTATATTTGCTTCTCTAATCATCTTGGAATTGATTTTCATGAATGGTTTGAGAATGGGGCCCAAAGTCATTTTTCCCAATTATCCCTTGTCCATTTATTTAAAAGTCCATCTTTTACCTACCAATCTATCATGATACTCCTGTCATATATCAAGTGTTCACTTATGAATAGATATTTCTCAGTTATCTGTTCTGAGTCATTGATTTAAAAATACTCTGTAATTTTCTTCTAGGTTTTTCCACTTTCACTGGGCTTAAAAATTTTTCAATACTGTAGTTTAGCTCATTGAGCAATTCCTATGAAAGAATGAGATTTTACATTGTGTTTTAAAGTTAATATGTTAGAATCATTAGTTTATTTTAATAACCTGTTCAAGAAGGAAGACTTGCAGATACAGTTCTAACTTAATGGAAGGAGGTGCAGTTTTTATGTACTGGGTGGGTTATTTATAACAAGAGCAGTGAGGTTATAGTTAGTAATTTAATAAGTTAATAAGTTTGGCGAGCAAATTCAACTCTGATAAATATTGCTTACAACTTGGAGTGAACCAAGTTTTTACTAGCAAATCTTATATGTTTCAAGTCAACAGTCCTGGGAATTTTACTCTTAAAATTAACTTCTGAATATTATTTAAAAATCCATTGTCCTTGGTATATAAAAATTCAGGTTTATATTCGTTTAGATTAAGTGTAAATTTAATTATTTTGTGGTTACCATATACAAATATTCTCTAACCTTCTGTGTCCAATGTTTTGCATTTCCAAAAGTACTTACGTTAGCAGCTTCTTCATGTTTTCTATAAAATACAAATAAAACTATGACCTATGGCTTCACTTATAATTTTAACTAAAGCTATTTTTCTATTTTCACACTTCAAAAACCATTTACTTTTAGCTATGTATTTGAATTCTTATAAATAAACTTTGGTTTTTAATTTCAGAGCTAGAGCATATTTTTATTCATCAATTTACAGAGATAAATATTAATAAGAACTTTTAAATTGTTATTTTTTCAAAAATATTTTTCCATTAAAATTTTTTTTACTACATTCACCTTGACATATTCATTGTCATTAATTAAAATGTTATTTTGTCCTCATCTTTTCTCATTTGGTCCAAGTCACAGTTTTCATATATTGCCATTTTAATCCCATCATCTCAAATCCAAAATGCCAAAATGTCTAGCTACTTTGCAAGTATGATATTATTGAATGTCCTATGTAAATGAGAAACTGCTTGAAAAATGTCCTTCAGAATATCTTTGGTAAATAGAAAACTATTCTAATTTAAATGTCCTTTTGATATCTACTCTGATTATCATTGCTTTATTGACTTTGTGACTTGCAAAGAGGAATCAACAAAATGTAAAAGAGAAGAAAAATATGTGTCTAGGAATAACATTATATCCAAGAATATTTGACTCAGAGATTTAAGCATGTACATAAAGCTAACAGTCTATATTATAGACTATAGAACAGTGCTTGACATTATAGGTGCTAAATAAATGTTTATTAAGTGAATGAATGAAATTCAGACTTTTCACAGGAGGTAAAATCAAGTATAGTTTGGTTTAACATATTTAGCTTCTTTACTCAATAGCAGATGGTGGTATTTCTCCAAGCTAATATTAACTTCCACTTGAGTAACTTGGGAAGTGAAAGCAAGCCTATCCAATTGAATATGCAGCATTTCAAGTAATGGGGAGATGTTTTAGTCAAGCCTGGGGAGAGGAGTCTCCTTTACTTGCCTTTTGGATATGTATCTTTTAGGTAGGTTTGTTTGGAAAGAAGATTCTCAGATCCAGATTTGTTTGCAAAATTATATTAAAAAATGCCTTTGGGATCGCTATCCATGGGGAAGCAAAGGAAGTAAGAATGTCAAGAGGGAGGAGCTGAGCTGTGATTCATTGTGACGATGGCCTCAACCATCTGGAGGGGAGCTCTAAAACTACTATGGCCCTTCGGAGTTGTTCCACTTTGAACAAATGCTGATCCTTTATACCCTCGCATCACTGGAGGTAGGTAGGTAGGTCCCATGGAAAGGAGATTGATCTTGGCCAGATGGCTCTTTTGAGCTGATTTGGGGGAGATAAGGCAGAACCCACCTGATAATGATAAGTTCTGGCCCACAGGTTACTTGATCTCCCATGGTCAGGCTCTTTATCTTTACCAAGGTCCAATAGTTCTCTAGAGTTTGTTTGTTTGTTTGTTTTTTTAGTGGTAGTATAGTTTGATCCAGAACCCTAGGGATCTACATTGTGATTTTATTTTGGGGGCTTGCCATAAAATCCACATCATATCTTTTTCCATCATGAATACCTTTAATACTGAAGAGTCTGCCAGATCATATGGTTTAAGGACTGCAAACTGGACTTTCTGCAAGTCTCTTTCCTGCTTTGGATCCCACTAAACTTTCACTCTATCTGGTAAGTCCATCAGAGCAGTATTTGCTAGTGTGTAATATGTTGCTGTAGAAACCAAGCAGGAATACAAGGTATTGTGCTTTTTCCTTGTGTAGGAAGAGACCAGATGCAATAATTTGTTCTTTAATTTAGAAAAGATGTCATGACTTGTCTTAGACCACTAGACCTCTACATATTTCTTACATGGCATTTCCCTGAATCTTTATAGAATTTAACTCCCACTCTCTTTAATGCACATGGTTATATCAAGGCCTGCTATAAATATTCTACTTCTTGTTCATAAAGTCCAATCAGCATGATACCATCAATAAAGTGACCTAACACAATGTTTTGCTGAATGACCAGGTCAGGACTCTCTGGACTATATTATGTCAGTGGGCAAAAGAGTTATCTTAGCTCTAGTTAAGACTAAATATATACACATATCTGCTTTGAGTAAATTCAAACCATTTTGGATCTTTCCAATAGAGATAGAAAATGATACGTTCATCAAATTAATGATGGTATACCATGCACCTGAGGCCATGATAATCTGCTCTAGCAAAGAGGCCACAACTGGCATAGCAGCTGCAATTGGATTACTTTCTGATTGAGGTCACTTTACTTTGCTGTCATTCTCCAGGATATGTCTGTTTTGCGTACAGTCCAGGCTGGTTAATTAAATGAGGATATGATGGGAACCATCAACCATATTCTTTAAGGTGACACTAATCTTTGCCACTCCCCTTACCCCCACCCCCCCATCCATGGATAAAATACTTTTAAAAACGTTTATAATCTTGGGGGAGGGGAAATTTCAGAAATGTTTAATTGGCTTTTTCTACTACCTCAGTCTTATCCCACGGTCCAAGGAACCAATGCAAGGTTCTGCTAATTATGTCCATTATAATTATGCATTTAGGGACAGGAGAGGTAAACACTGAATATCTCTGTGGACTCACTGTTAGTAAGAATTTGGCCAGTACTCTAACTTTACCCTCATATATTTTACTCTAACAAGGGGAATGAAGATACTTCTGTGTCAACTCAGACTCAGCGTCCAAAAGCTCTTGAAATGTTTGGATATTTTCTTAGTGGAGTAAAAGCCTTAGTTCAGGTCCCTTTGGGGAAGGATTGAGGAAGTTGTTAATTTACTCACTTGCCATGGTGATATAGATCCTGGGGACACCGTTGTTCAGTGGGTCTTTACAAATAGCGACCCACTGGTCTTTACAAATAACAATTCTTACATAATTTTATTTAATGCTCACTGCAACCCTTGTAATTAGAATAGCTGTTTTTATATAAGTGCCCTCTCTCTATATTTAAGAAACTAAGGTTTCAGGAAGTTTAGGTCACACAATAGTAAGTTGCAAAACCTGTATTTGTATTGTGAAATAATGTTCTTTCTCTTAAGTGAAATACTATCCTGGAGTGGCTGTTGCTGCCTAAATTTGCCCTGAGTAAATCTGTGTTCAGATAATTCTTTGTGTCTGAAAATAAAGCTTAAAAGCAAAAGAACAGGTAAAAATGTCAATACGTCCCTAGGCTATCAGATGTGCAGGAAAATTTGTTATTCTTGTATCTTATTACCTGGCCTTTTTCCCATTACTACTATCAGGGCAAATACTGTGACAGAAAACCTAAATGATCTAAGTATCGGACACACAGGGATTCTTTTGGTGACTGCACTTCTACATGTAATCAATAAATATTTTGTGAAAAACCAACTTATCATAACCCCAAATGTGAACAAGTGGAAACTGCCTTTTGTTCCCCAATTCAGAAACCCAAGAGTACGAGTGTCTTGGAAAGTTTAATTTTCCTATGTGGATATTAAAAGATATCGTGTGCAAAAATAATTATTTAGCTCTTTGGTAATTTGTCTTAGGTGAAAGTTCTACAACTTCCCTTTCTAGACATGCTGCTTTTTTGTCTTGAATCAGGAGAGTAGGTGTCAGTACTGGTATGGGGGTGACAGTGGGCATTCTTGGCTTTTTCCTGTTCTTAGAGTAAAGCCTATTAACTTTTCACTATTGACTATGACGTTTCCTGTGGACTTGTCATATATGGCCTTTATTACATTGAGGTACATTCCTTCTATACCTAATTTGTTGAGAGTTTTTATTGTGAAAGGATGTTGAATTTTGTCAAATGTTTTTTCTGCTTCTATCAAGATATCACAGAATTTTTATCCTGCATTCTATTAATGTGATATATCACATTCATTGATTTGCTCATGTTGCATCCTAGGGATAAATCCACCTTGATTATGGTGTATGATTCTTTTAATGTGCTGATGAATCTGGTTTGTTTTTATTTTTATTTTGTTGAGGATTTTTGCATCTATATTCATCAGGAATACTAGCCTGTGGTATTTGGTAATGCTGGTCTCTTAAAATGAGTTTGAAGTGTTACCTCCTCTTCATTTTGTTTTTTTGAAGAGTTTGGGAAGGTTTGCTATTAATTCTTTGGTAAGATATACTAACGATGTCATCTTTTCTTTGTTCTTAGCTCCCCCCTGGTGCTCTAACTGTGCTGTTTGCCTCAGCGCTCTGAGAGGTGAGACAGAGGAGATTTCTTGGGCAGCACCCTGAAAGGCTGGGGATGCAGGATGGACACTTCATTCTTTCCCCTGAGGGAGAAATTGCAGGCTGAGTGGGTTTCTCTCAGCCCTGAACTAGGAGGTTTGAGGGAGGGGCTGACATGGGTACAATGACACTGTTCTTCTTATTCATTCTAAAACTGACTTTCTCCGGTTTGTGCTCCTCTGCAGTGTTGTACTCTTAACTGGATTTTGGACATCTCATAAAGGTGTTCTGGCCCCAAACTTCCTATTGCTGTTTCATTAATGTCTCTGTAGGGAGACAAGGACTGAGACTTCCTACTGCATTATCCTGCCGATGCCATTTAAATGTCTAAATAGTCCCTTGTTAACCTGATGTGCCTGGCTGGTCCAGGTGATCACTGGACTACTCAAAATAGTTTTTGAAATTTTAGAAGTATGTGCTTCATCAAGTTTTCAATGCTTCCCCCAAAGGTTAAGAGTACAAATAGTGTTTATATATTGATGATGATGTCGACTGGGAACTTGATTCAGCATCTCTGTGTTTAATAGTTTTTTCTAAATTTTTAATTTTGGTACACAGGTCTGGGAACCTAATCTCCATTTTAATCATTGTTTCCTTGGGATGGGAATATTCTGAGTTCCAAATAATATATAAAATCTTGAAAGACATCTCATTCATAAATTGAAGCTACCTAGAGTTGGGATAATAATTGAGTTTAAAGGATTTCAGTGGCTGATAAATATTTTTATTCTTTAGCCTTGATTATAAATTCTAAAAGACCAGATCATGTATATTTACAAAACACAGTACCATACATACACATTAGTACCTAATGGCAACTTCTATTTTTAATAATTATTAAATAAATTGACCTTGTATTGTTCAAGTAATCATCCTGAAAACTAGACAGATTGTCCATAAACAGAGTACAAGTAGGGAATTCTCCTCTGAATTCTTAAGTATGTTTTGAGAACTGTTCTATTTCTCCTTCCTACCATTTCTATGACCATGTCTCTTACCTAGGTGGGATTGAAAGGTGTGTGGCAAACAAGCAGCTGCCTGGTCTAAATCCAGCAGAGAAGACAATTATAGTGGCTCCTGGATATTAACTGATTCCAAGACAGGAGCCAAAATTTGTGGCTTCAAAACTTCCTGGGTTGCTGGTATAAGTTCTACTAATAGTTATTTTGTAAACTTTAATATAATTATTTCCACCAAACAGAACAAAATTAATTATTTGTGGCCTTTGTTTTATATAATTCCAAAGCTCCTGCTGCATCATCATCATTAGTATTATTATTATTTTTAGAACTAGAATATGGGGCAAAGACCTCAAGTAACAACCATCTGTTTGGACTTATTTTCAGACATCTTCAGGCACTCTAATACTAAAAGTTTTAATCTTCTGTAAATAATTTTTACTTTGGAATTTACACCTCTCAGACTCAAGTGGTTAGGTATATTTTTCACTCCTTAACATAAGAAACCTATTGTAAAACCACAGTTGCAATTTATTTTTTTCTCTTGAGAGTTGGATTACACCTTTGATAATTTGGAGTGTCAAGTAAATAGAAAAGAAAGTGTTTTCAAATATTTCATTTTTATTAGTACTTATTTTTGGGGGAGGGGTAGATAGAGTGTATCTCAACTATCCTGACAGGCTTTTTAAGGAAAGTAATTCTATCTGCCAAGGAAAGAGGAACTGATGTTTAGGGAATGGTTATTAAGCAGAGAGGAGCAGAGTGACTTTTCCTCCATGGATGTCAGAGGACTTGAGTAGGCTCAGCTTTATTGCCTTTTCAACTTACAAATCATCTAATGGTGGCAGAGAAAAGTTTTCCTAGAGATATCCTTGGAGAATATGAAACCTGATCATAAAGAGATAAACACTATCTTATTCAAAACTCACAAAAGACAAAACCAGAAGAAATAGGCTTATTGTGAAATAGAGGGCTCACGCACCTCCTTACAAGTGGCTTATTAAAATGAGAGAGAGGCTTTGGATCTTGAAGGCAAATGTTTAGAATTAAAGGAAAATTGAATACTTTTGAAAACTTCCTTTCCAATTCTATAAGTTGTTAGTAAGTATTGACAAAATTTTTCTGCCTACTTCTTTCTAATGGGCTATATGCCTTGAAACACCAGGGACAATCAAGTTATAATCTTTAACAATATTTATTGCTTGACCACTGGCTTCATACAGTTTGGTGATTTTTTGTGAAGTCAGTCATTAATAATACAGTTACTACTAATAAATCACTGAACTTTGGGAAATATTTATTTTGAAATGTAAACTGGAGAAGTTATTCCTATAATTGTCTTTTATAATTGCCTTTTTTTACTCATTTGTATTAACTATGCTATTGTCAGTGGCAGAGAAAGGACTTATAAGAAGCCAAAAATTTTGAATAGTCCTTAATAATTTTGAGAATGCTTTCTATTGCACAGTGGAAACTAATCAAAATGTTGAGACTCTGATTTAATCTATAGTCTTGTACACTTGGGCACTGTGTCGGGGCCAACACTATAATAGAGGTTTTTACAATCAAAGGTGACCCAGAAAGCCCAAACACCAACCCTGAATAATTATGAAAGAAGATATTATATTAAAAATTCTTTCCTTATAGAGTTCTATGAATAATTTTCTACTTTTAAAATTTAAAATAAACCTGTACTCTATACTCCATCTCTAAAATTCACTCCTCTTTGCCATTCACATAATTGGATAATGAGCTAATAGCTTTATTTTGGGGTGATGTCATCATTTTTGCTGTATTAAGTTGTGCTTTCTAAAAGGCAGGTGCTATCTACGTACAACTAAGTGTGCAGTAAATCCACTTAGATGCTGATCTTGTTCTAGTATTAGCCCTAATAGATCTCTCGCTGCATGTTGTTCACTTGAGTTTGTCATTACATCTTGGTGGAACTTGATTTCTATAGGTTTCCCATCAGTCGTCTAGCTAGAGAGTTTGCTGAATACCTCCAATATTGGCAATTCCACTAATTCTTTCTGTGGGTCATTACACTTTTTAATTAACCTCTCCATTAAAACATGTGAAAAAAATGGAATATAATTCCTTTTATTTTTGACTACTTTCTTACTTATGATTAAATTTTATTATCTAATTTTCTTTTACTTCTTTTTCCCCCCCTAGCATTTGGAACACATACATATTCTTCATGTATGCTATTTCAAGTTTTCATTTTTAAAAATTTGATTAATTTTCATTTTTTTTTTTTGCTGTGGGAGTATCTTCTACATGTACAAGTTTTACCACAAAAAGATTCCAGAACCTCTGTCATGATTTATCTTGGTTGCTTGTAAAACAGACAATATGAACTATCATGTTTATCTGTAGAAACGTTTAGCGTCTGCCTGCAGTTGCTCTGTTCTGACACTAGGTGGCCGAATGCATAGAATAGTTGAAACTGTCAAACTTCTGTAGGCAATATTTTGATCACATTGGATGAAAGAAATCATCCTATATCATACTAAAAAATGAGAGAAAATTTTGTACAGCTACACAAAGAGAATTTGAATAGAGGAATTTCAGGGTCTGAGTTTGAGCTTTCTGGGAATAATTAAATCAGAACAATATGTAGAATGAAAAGAATACTGGACTGGAAGCTAGAAGACATGAATTCTTGTTTATGTTATTGATGAAAAAAACTAATTATAATTTTGGCTACCTTCAATTTTTAACTGAATTACTTGAACGATTTACTTGATATCTGAGCTTTAGTTTATGTGTTATAAAATGAGATTATATCTACCTTATAGGTAGTATATATAATCTTATTATGAAACTGTTATGAGAAGGTGGTAAGTTTCAGTTTTTTTAGTTTTATATTCCACTTTTTCATTAAATATTTGTCAACATTGTTCTCTACTTAGTTTTAGTTAAAAATAGTCTTTGATGTGAGGTCAATTAGTGGATCTAACTCCTCTCCATACTTAGCCACATTCTGTGGATAAACAAAACATGAATTATGATTATCTATTTAGTAAGCAAATAATACAAGGAAATGGGAGTTTAGCAAAAGGTTGGGAGGACCTAGCTTCTTACATATGGTACTGAAAATTGACTTTCATCTTGGTTTTTAACTTCAGAATGTACCTTGCCATGTGAAATCATTGGTTCCCTGCTAAAGTGAGTGTCTGCTTCTTCAACTTTGCACTGGGGAAGTATGGGGAGAAAAGAAGGCAAAAAGAAGGTGAGACACCAAAATCAATCTAATCCAATAAACCAGGAAGAAAGAATGAAGATTAGAAAAAACATTAATTGTACATGGTTATTACAAGCATGACAAAGTCAAGAGATAGATCATCTGGAGCTGGTAGTGTTGGCAGGAGCTGTGTATCACACCTCAAGTGGAGACTAAAGAAGGACCAATTCTGGATAACTGTTATGAAAATCTTATGAACAAAGACAGCCAATGAATTAAATAAGGTAAAGTTGTTAAAGACCTTGGACTTCCCACCTCAAACCAATGGAAATTTTTATCTCTAATAGAGGAAGGCAATGGTTGATAAGACAACATTCTCAATCCTGATGATTTACCCTCTAATCTATATTGCTACTATTGGTACATTCATTATATAGACCATTAATTTCTCATAGATCTGGAGTCTGCCAGTTTCTGCTCAGTTCAACCCCATATTAGCTGTTCATAACAATTCTATAGCTACTTACTTGCTGCCTACCTAGCTCTAGAAATCATGAGATCTCAGTCTACCATGATATCAATAGCTTATTTTTATTAGAAAGTGGTATCTATAGTTTTTTGCTGCTTTATAATGCAGAAATATCCAAAAGGCCAATATTTATAAAACTTAATGTTCAGCTCATTAATAAACAAGTACCAACTTTTAAGTGCAATCAATAGTTTTATTTT
This sequence comes from Eidolon dupreanum, assembly GCA_028627145.1. NCBI lineage: Eukaryota > Metazoa > Chordata > Mammalia > Chiroptera > Pteropodidae > Eidolon > Eidolon dupreanum. The sequence goes on along the minus strand of CM053503.1, from coordinate 50,680,808 downwards.
TCTCCTGTTACCTTGATGTCTCAGGCTACTACCTTGTATGATGCCCACTTGGTCCATGGATCTAATGTCGTTGGCCCGTGAAATGATAGATTTGCCTCTTGGCTATCAGATAATCCATCTTTTTTGGACTGCCATTCTCGGTCACTTCAGCCAGCCTCCCACCTTTAGGATTTTTCAGACAAGAAGCAGGAATTCTCTCTAATCTCACATTTGCCCCCAAACTACTGGGAAGCATGTTAGATTCTCTGAAGGACCCTTTTTCTGTTTGGTCTCTGCAAGCATCCAGCCAGGTCGTGAGACAAAGATTGCCTGACTCACCCCATCACGCCCTGTGGCCAACCTTCATGTTAACAAGGGGTTAGGATGTCTAGACACTAAAGACCCAGGCTCAACACCAGTGTATAAGTTGTCAAAAGAATGGGCTTGTACTAGGTTCAGCATGAAGCTGATGCTGAATCTCTTCCTTACCTATCTACTCTGGCAATGTGGGTACACCTTGGGGAAAAAGTCTATGTGCTTGCAACTTAAATGAGCTGATCAAAAAAAGCTGAGGCTTCTGGAATCTTGGGCTATTTATCTTTGATCTTTCAGTAAAACACTGCGGAGAAGGGGAACTTCCCCTATATTCTAGGAACCACAGTGATTCAGCTGTTGGAGCAAATTGGTCTTCAGTTACTATTCTAAAATGGAGCTTAGCACTAAAATGTGCATGGGAGCGGTTGAATCCCTGAAACAGAAACAAGCAGGTGGGGTTTAGGAAGTCAGCAGGTCAAGGGATACCTTAAGGAGAGTATTGGAGCTCCTTGTCTCTGGTATGTGTGCATACACACACATGCAGCGGTGAAGAGGGCTAATTTTATAGACACATCAGCATTCTTCAAGATTGCCAGAAGCCAGTTGGGAATTCAATATTTAGATAAGTGTAATTCTTGTGATCAGCAGGACGGAGACCTGAAGTCATTATTGTTGGATATTTAAATAAATATGATCGCATGTTAGTCTGCAATCTTGTGAATTGAGATGTATTGATTACTCATCCATCCATCCATCTCTGCAACTTTACTAGGTGAAAACAAGAATGTATATGACTGTATACCATCAATAGGTCACATACAGTCTAATGTGAGAAATATCTATAAAAAATGAGTCAATTACAACACAAAGTGACAAGTATTAAGATGGAGGGAAGTATTGGGTATTTGGGAGCACACAAGAGAAATAGTTAATACAGGGGATTAAGGGAATTGCAGATTTCTTAGAGGGGATGACCTTTGTCCTAAACCTTAATGAATGAGTTGGAATTAATTAGGTGGAGATAGTTTATAGGTGTGGTGTGGTGGTGCTAAGGGTTTCAATTAAGTTCATTTGAGAAGCCATTTATAATAGGTATTTATCTTTACTCTTTGGAACATGGTAAAAAAATCAAGAATTGGGCAAATGAAGTCTCCGAATAACCAAAAAAGATGTTCTCAGGTGTATGTACCAAAGATGGCTAGTGATCTCTATTTTAACAAGTCAGGTTTTATAATACTGTTGATAAATCTGAATTGTAAATTAAAACTTTGGGATTTATTCAGTGGTCAATGAGGAAAGTATATGAAATTTATGCTGTTTAGTGAGACAAAGAATTACAGAGACATGTTCCATTGTATTGGTGAAAGCTGTTGGAAAGACTGTATCTTTTAAACTGATAATGGGAGTGAGTCCAAAGATTTGATAATCTAGACAAACTTCTTGTTCGTACCCAAGATTACCTTTAATCTGTAATGGGAATATTCGGCTTTTCACAGGTCTACAAGACACCTGGTGGCTTAAGCTGCTATGCAAAATGCTAGCTTTCTGAGATAGCTACTGTACTAGATTGCAAAAATGAAAACAAACTCTTTCCTTGTACTAGGTTCTTGAATGTGTTTTTGTACCTCTACTCATTAAGAGATGGAATCTTTCCTCACCCCTTGAGTATGGGCTAGACTGATGAACTGTACAGCCAAGGAGGCTGGAGCAAACATGATATAAACAGAGACTTGGAAAGTGCTTGGGTATTGAGGCTTCCCCTATTGCTACTCTGTGACTGCTGTGACTGCTATCATGTTAAACAGCTAGGCTAGCTTGTTAAATGATAACTAGAAGTAACTACTTGTTACTCCCCAACTCTCCAGTTTACAGTCAGCCAATTGTCAGATAATAAATGAGGTACTACACTGTCACTTGACCACAGAAACATAAGTAAGCTCAGCTGAGTCCAGAGGAACTGCCCAGTTGAGCCTAGTTGAGCTCAACCCAAATTGGCAATTCACAGAAATGTGAACTAAATAAATAAATGTTTGTTCTTTAAGCTAGCGGTCCCCAGCCTTTTTGGCACCAGGGACTGGTGCTCCTATGAGAAGCTAATGCTTGATGATCTGAGGTGGAGCTGATGTGATGATGCTAGTGCTGGAGAGTGACTACAAATACAAATGAGTCTTCGCTTGCTAGCCCATGCCACTCACCTCCTGCTGTGGGTTCCTAACAGGCCATGGACCCGTACCAGTCCACAGCCTAGGGGTTGCAGACCCCTGCTTTAAGCCACTAAATTTTGGGACAGTTTTTTCCATTTGCCTACCTACTACTTAGGACACGTTTTTTGTTTGTTTGTTTTTGTTTTTGTTTTGCCTCCATTCTTTCTCAAACTGCTCTCTGGAGTACTCTTGATTTATTCTGTGGCTCTACTTGCTCACTTGACCTATTTGGTTTCCTGACTACTGACCATAAAGTATTTATAGAGTATTTATGGTATGTTAGGCACTATGCTATGTAGGGAATACTAAAAGTTAATAACATGCAACCTTGGGTTATATGGAATAAATTCTGTGCTTCCTTCTGTTCACCTAATTACATGAAAACACTTAAAAGATGAGTGGGAGAAGCATTATTGAAAAAGAAATAAGGTGGTTAGCGCCAAAGAAACCTAACAAGAGGAAACAAGTGGGACTGAGTAGCTTATATGTAGCACTCTTTTTTGCTTTTGCACTAGGAATCAGAATTTTTTGTTCATTTGTTTTAATACCATACATTTTGCCAAAACAGTGAGGGGAGCTACTGTTTATTTTTTTCTCTGTCTTTGCCACTAATAACTTCTTTCAATTCTTATTAATAGATCCAAGTCCTCTGGCTAAGGCTTTTCCATATCCAAGTATAAATAATTTTCATTTCCATGTAATATAGGAGATAGCATATTTTAGTTGTGGTGCTGGTGAAGATAGAAAAAAAAAATCAAAGCCAAAACCAAGCCAAACAAAAAAAAAACTAGCTTTGAATTTAGGTACATCTGGTTTGAATTCCAGCTCTGCCACTTAGTAACAGTAAAATTAAGTCTCAATAATTTTCAGATGTAAAATGGGTTATATCATCTACTTTATGGGATATTGTGAGGACTTGAGATAAGAATTTGAAATTACATATAAAGCCTCTAGCAGAAGCCTTAAGTGCTTTAAAGTGACATTTTACTAAGCCCTCAGAACATGGAAAGCTACACATGCAGTTACAATCCAGTGAACTTCAGCATTCAAAGCAATTATTTACTACTGCTTAGACAGGAGGAAGCAGGTGGTTTAAATAAACAGATGCTAAGAAATATCATTTCAAGATTTCTGTTAGGTATTTGTCATATTGTTCCTTTTGGAAGGAGGAAAAAGGTTTTGTTTCAATGTCTAGGAGGAACTTGGAATAAGAATACCTTGATCTTAAAATTATTGGGAATTATTTATCTTGATATTTATAAAAATACAAAGGTTATAGAATTTTAGTTATCATATGACTTTGAATAAGAAATTCTATATTTTCAATTAATTTATATATTTGTTGTTTAATTTTTCATTTTTTGTTTCATTTTACAAATTAGGAAAATAAGGATGAAATGTCACACATTTTAAAAGAAATAAACTTTTGACAATATGATAAAATTATTGATTTCCTTATGACAAGAGAGAGCTAATGAATTAGAACCTAGAGGGATTATAACGTATGTTTTACATTTCTCATGGGAAAGGCAGGCCAATGTTCTAAAGTGATTTTGTAAATGGCTCTTCTTCCCAGCACAGAGCCTGGGTTTCCAATGTCATCCCTGCTTGGATTACATCCTACCACTTATCGAAGCAGACAGAGAATTTCTGTAAGATCTGCGGTGAAATAGTGCCAGGAGTTTTAAAATGCAAACTTTGTTACCTGGGGAATTAAGTTTTTAGGTGAGAGGAATACAATAAAAATCTTTGATCACATGACTTGAATCTTGATCTCTTGAAAGAGACCATTCGAATGATTGCCATGTGCTAGAGTGATTCCAATCTACTGTGGTACAATTAGCTGAAATAGTAAATGTTACACAATCTACTTTTGGCTTCTTGTTTTAAATGACTTCAATCAGTCTAAGGTATTTCCTTATAAATTCTTTTCTTTCTTTAAGCCTACGCTAAGTTAGATTACCAACTTAAAATTGAAAGACTCCGAAAATTCAGAGTGAATGGGAAGGAGTTTAATCATAGCTTTAATACATATTTTATAATTTTTAAATATATGAAAACACCTTGAAAGCAAACCTTTAAATAATAAGTTTGCAAAAATCTAAATATTAAAGACATAGATGGGACCTAGCTTGAACTTGACAAACTTAACAAAACATTACTAAAACTACCACCCTGACCTCATTAAAATACTTGATACCCTTTTAGATACAAAATATAATTGAATTAGAAACATATATTTCATATTTCTTTGTAAATATGGCACCTAGTATTACTTCTATTTTCTAGCTGGTGGAGAGAACGTGATATCTAGTTTGTCAATGGTTTTAGTGAACCAGAGCTATAAAAGCACAAAACTTTAGAGCTGTAGGAATTTAGTCATCTTGATGATTACTAGTCTAGTTTAATAAGAGGTATGAATATCAGCTCCAAAGCAGGATCTTTGAGATAGCCCTAGTTGTAAGGCACCTGTAAGATTTCCTAGATCGGCATCCTATTTCTTTGCTTCAGACATTCTTTTCCTTTCTTAAATCTATTATTAGTACTTATCCATTTTTGCACAATCTTCTAATCACTAGACTAAGGCTTTGATCATCACCAAACTTGATCAAAGTGAACTGTAGAGGACCTTTCTTTTGAGCTCATAAGCATAATACTGCTTAAACTAACAGCTAGTTTGACCAAATCTGTAAAAACATGACCTTCCAGGGTCTTGCTATTCAATTTCTGTAAATAGCACAAGTTTCCTTTAGCAAAGACTCTGGTTACATAGGGCCGCAGTGCAAATCGTCTCTCTAAATCCATTAGAAGTTGGAACTTGTAAAAATGCAAAATTCTCTGAAATCAGATACCGTTTTTTCTTTGTGGAAAGATTGGAATCCTAGTTACCGCCAGTAAAGCTTTCCAACCCGGTTCTCCCTCTAGAGGGAGACATAGTCCAGCTTTTATACCAATTGCCTCCCTCTCATTTTTTACTGTCTTTTTTTCTGCAGGACCGCAGTTTGCTCTCAGCAGCAGCTGCGGATTCTATCAGAAGTGGCTGTTGTGAGAGAGACGGAGGGAGGCAACGCCGCCTGGTCCTGCCATCCCATTTTACTGCTTAACTCAACCTGGAGTGTTGGGATCTACCCTCTCCCTGCGTTCTCCTTGCACCATACAGGGAGGCCAGTCACTTGGTATTCCCTGGCTAGCCAGGCTGGGTGAAATAAGGGGTCTGGGTGGAATAGGGGGTTCTGCCCTTTACGGTGACTTTCTAAAAGATACTACCAATGTCTTTTGACAGTACGGCTTAGGGTGGGAAACGGAGAGGAGGCTTTACTAAACCGGTTACTTTTTTTTTTTCTGGTGGTGTGGATTCCCCCCCCCCCCCATCGGCCACCTCCCCTGCCCCTTCTCTTCTTCCCTCCCGCCTTTAACGAAGTGACAGAGGCAACACCTGCTCGCTTGTGTTGGATGTTGGAACTTACACTTTCTCAGTGGTGACGGTGCCAGCGTACTGGGGAGAGAGGGACAACGGCGAATTTTCCCTTCCAGACCACGATGCGGAGAGGGTCAGCGTTTGGGCCGCGTGGGGCTCTGCCCGCAGCGCTTCTAGGCGGGGTTGAGGGGCTGCAGCTGGCCAAGAGTTGCTGCTAATTGGACTCGGCTCAGAGTCTGCGAGAGGGCATCACCTGGGACCTATCTGCTAAAAGCGGGAACACGGGCACCTGAACCGAGGAACTCGAGCGTCTTGAGGGTGGAGGATAGCCGAGCTCAGAGCCTCTCCTCCATCCTGCCCCGAATCTCCACAGCAACTCGTCCACATCGGAGACCCAGGACCTGCGAGAGCCAGGGAACTGGTGAAGTACGTGGCAAAGGCTGCTTTCGTGAAGGTGAATTGTTCCGTCCAATTGTCTTTCCCCAGAGAACACAGAGGAGGGCGGGAGACAGGCAACGGAGGATGTGTGAGTGTGTGTGAGCGGGAGAGACGGCGTGAGTCGAGAGGAAAAGTCTGTACTCGTCGTTAAAAGCAAATAAATCAGAGATGGAATAAGCGCGGTAATTGCTGCAAGACCGCCTTGATTCTCGCAGTCCCGGGAGCTGAGCGCACCGCGCGCATCCGGCGGGGACAGCCGGAGACCGCGGACGCTGGTCTAGCTGCGGGACTTTGGATTGTGCTCAATAAACAAATCTTTTCATTACTTCGACACTGTGGAACGAAGAAGGGGGGAAAAGAGACGAGGCTCGCGCGCTCCACCTTCCACCCCCTTTAAGAGGATTCCAGTTTAGATGTCAAGAGATTCCTGAACCCTCTTTGCCATCGGAGGAGGAAACACACAAGCGCGCGCGCACGCACGCTTAGAACCTCGCTCACACGCCCTCCACGAGCACACACCACCAGACTTCGGTTCCCTATGCCCCTGAACCGGGACGGCGGATTGGCATCTGGGAAGCAATGCAAGAGCGATAAGGCTGGCGCAGGCCCGTGGAAGCTGCAGGAGCATCGCTAGTTGTTGCCGCCACCAGGAAGCGGGGCTGCAGGTAGGTGCGAGCCGCGCCCCCCGCGACCCGCCTGTGCTGGGGACTCCGGCGGCTGCTGGAGGACCCGGGGCGGGGACGGCCTCCCCTCCTCGGGCGTTGGGGGCTGTAGGGGGCTCGCCGGGGAAAAGCGAGAGGTGAGCGCAGATGCTGGTTGGGCAGCCTGTGTCTCCCTCGTGGGAGGTCAGGGTAGGGGCGGGGGTAGAGGGACGCCGAGAGGGGATCTGAGCACACGAGGGAGGTTCCGAGAGCGGTGCCTTCCTTCTCTTTTCTGCCCCATTTCTCTCAACATAATAAGCGACCCGGCCGAGGATTAAAGTGGGTTTTAATTAGATCCCTCAACCAAACCCATCCCGGCTGCGAACCATTTTGGACCCCTAATTAGGAGTTCAGGGTGGTCGCGTTCAAGGAAGGATCAATGAGTTGTTAGGTCGCTTTTCTGAAATCCCTACTTTCTGTCCACTTCTGATTAGTTAATTCTCGGGCCTGTCTGCAGACAGTGGGCATTTCAGTGAGGCTATTGATTTCTAGACCTCTTTATCTTCGTAAAGGATCATCTTGATGAGTTCCGGAGCCTCACCTATTTAGAGGTTTATTTGGATTTGGGAACGGACGCTTTATTATAGAATGAAATAAAGCTTTAATAAAGGATACTACGGGACAGCTTTAGGACTGCATTCAGAGAAAGAACAGCTTCGAGAAACTAATAGTTTTTCATTTCTTTCTGGACAGATGACTCCCAAATCTTGCTAATAGTATACGGTTTTTCTGCCCCACTGCTTTGCTGTCCCTTCCCCCATTCTGTTCCAAAAGGCCAGGTTCCTACCAAGAGGTGTTTTCTTCAGGCTACTGATCCTCAGTTGTCAGTGGGGAACGTGTTATTTCCAGATACTGCCTTTGCAAAGGAAAGTTTGAGATCGTTGCCCTATTTCTCCTAGAATTGCAGGCTGAGCTCTGTCTAGTCTCCACTTGAAAAGGGCGAACTGTGGGCGCTTGAAGAGCCCCCGGGAAGACGCGACGCCTTCCCATTCAGTATTCCCTTTCCAGATCTATTGTTAAACAATTCCCCGAAGCTTTTGGAATCAAACGTGTAGTTACGGCAGTGATTAGCTGGCCTCTCTTCACCTTGTGTTGGGGGAGTCTGGCTTGTGTCAATAAGACAGAAAAGAAAATATTTTCACTTTGTGAATGTTAAATCCCCTCTTGAATTTTGCAGAAGTCAGTTTCTTTTTCTTTTTTCTTTTAAATTTGTTTTTAAACAAAAACAATCCTCTGTGCAACCTTTACTCTTAAAAGTACCCCAAAGCAGTCAACATATAAGCGTCCTTCACTCAGGACAGGAACTGAGTTTCAATGACTATTGACTGAATAATAATTATCTGGTTTCTGTCTTCCCAACTAGATTGTTTGAGACATCAACGTTCAAACTGTTATCCATTAACACATTAAAACTGCTCTATTAGGCAATCTAAGTTAAGACAATTGAATAATTAATTTAAAATGTCTGTTTAAAGTGTGAAATGGCAAAACTAGCAAAGGAGATTGAAAACACTTCTAAAGGCTTTAAAAACAAGACCATTAAGATTATTTGTATTTACTCCAGCCTTTCTATGTTTCCACTTGTACTCTCAGACTGCTGAATCTTTTACAGTTTCAAATTTGGCACCTAAGAGCCTTAAAAATGATCAGACACATTTAATTTTCTTTTCCTACTGTATTCTGTTCTGGATCTCATTCGGAATCAATTGTTTTCATGTGACCTCTTTAGAGTAATTATTAGAGCCATCAATAGCCATCGAAAGGCCATCAGGAAACCACACTGAAGCTTGTTTTGACTCTTAATTTTCAATGAAAAAAATGAGGTTGTATTATTTATAGATACAATACTATGAGAGCAGTGCCCCGCCAACTGAGTGCTTAGGCACTGTGACTCTTTTAAGAGGCAGAACACAGTTTTAGTGTTTTGCTTTTTATTAGGCATTTTTTAAAGATTAAAATCTTGATTCTTGCCTTTAATAAAATTTTGTAGTTTAATTTACTCAAACTTACATATTGATACATAGTGCTATGTTATATGTCTCTTAAAGAACCAAAAACCTTGATATTAAAGCAAACACCTGTAATGCTACAAGTTGTGCTAAAGGGGAATTGAAAGTATCTGAGGTTGTGATTCTAACTCTGAAAAATATTAGCTATTTTAACAATGACAAATTGGAGAATGAAGATTCATTTAGATTTCCATAGATCTATGTCAGAAAAGATACATATTGCTTAGATACTGCAGTAGAGTATTTACTAACCACCAGGTTATAAAATGTGATGACACAGCTGTAAAAAGGTCTGTCTAGACATGGCCACTTTCCTTTTAAAATATAAAGTGATTAAACTTTGGGGGTAAAAGAAGAGTTTATAAAAATTATTTTGCATATCATCAGAAAATTTTTATGGTCCTGGATCCAGTATCTTCAATATAGTATTATTTTTTTTCAATATGGTATTCTAATAATACTTTTGCAATGTTTTTGAACATTTAAATGTTGAAAGTGCATTTTAGGGTTGATTTATCGCTAATTGCAGGTTATGGATTATCCTGTACAGGTAGAGTAAGATATGCCTCTTCAGCATTTTCCAGACATTTCTTATCATGGGCCCCAATAAAAAGGTACTGTCAGATTTTGCCTAAGTTCAGCTGTGGCTGCAAAATGATGAATATTTGCCTCTTTAATGCATGTCTTAAGTGAGGAATGTTCCAAAGTGTCATCAGTTATTTCTAATCTATTTGAGAAGATGAAACAACCGGAGTGCAAACAGTTCAGTGCTTCTGCTTTTACTTCTCCAGTATTTTATTAGGGATGCCTCATTAAGTCACATTATTCTGCAGCTGTTTTGTTCATTAAAGATTCAAGTTAAAATAAGAAACTACTGTGCAACGCAGTTTTGTTTTCTTGGTAAAAAACTAAGTTAAAGTAAAATAAGCGACTAACATAGTCCCCTTTGATCTATGCCTGACATTTACAAATGTAATTGATCAACCTATTAGTAGGACTCCATCAAAACAAAGAAGAAATGCATTAACACAGATGCTGCTGGATATGAAGCCCAAACCAGCTGAATCAACCTCATATGTGGTCTACATACTTGCAGAGTATTTTACATGATAAATTTTTCTTATGAAGCACTGATTATTTTAATGTCATGTAATATGATTAGTTTGTCATTTTGTTAAAAAATTCTTTGGTTAACTTTATTTTGAACTACAGTACTTGGAGCATATTGAATTATGACACTGGACGAGGAGGAATAATTTTACAATGAGTTACCATACGTCTTTTTAGAGAACAGTTTTACTTTAGTTTTGGAGCACAGTGTGGAATGGGAGACGGAAATGTAGTAGGCCTAGCAAACAGAGACCTAGAAGTTAATTTTTGTTTTTTAGTTGTCATTGACCACTGATTTATTGGGTCATTTTTAGAAAGTCTGATTTTATTCATTTGGTGCAGTGACTCAATGTCCTTGTCAATGAACTATAACTAACAATTTTTGAATTCTCCTTATTAACAGAAATTTTAAGAAGAATAATTAGACTTTTTGGAACATGAAGAAAAGTACTATTTAAATACATTTCTCTAATACCTATCTAATCTCTATATTTATACATATATATTCACATGCACATATACATACAAATGCTTTTAATGGCACCCATATAAAATACTAGTTTTGTATTGAAGGGGGCAAGAACAACTTTAAAAAATGTCTACATTCTTAAGTACATAGTTTTTCACTATTTTACATGATTCGACCTACAGTGTAACTGTATTCATGGTTTAACAAGGTTGTTTATAATTGAGTTTGAGCCACTGTTACATGCAATATATTTTTCTCTTTAGTTTTTCTTTTGGAGATATTTTTATTTATTAGGCTACAAATGCAAAAGAAAATCAGTGTCCTCTGTAGGAGGATTTTGGGATATGTTTATTGACTCTATGACTGGGAATTTCAATACATTTTAAACCCTGAATATATCTGTATGCTGTCATTATTAAATATGCACCTCCACAGTCAAAACATAAACCATGCATTTAGAGCATACTACTCTGGTTTATAAATGGTATCTACAAATTTTTCAGAAACATATTTATATTATATTCCCAAGTCATGTTAGAGTTCCAAAACCCATCCACTTCCAATGTGTATACTACATGTATATGTCAGATTTCATCCTGTGCCAAAATGATAGGTAAGCTAGTCACTGGAATTAGTGAAAATCTGGCATATTTAGGCAATTGATTTTTTTGACCATTGGAAAATATGACTTCAGGTCATTTGAGATTCAAATGAAAAATGAATATATTAACTATAAGGAGAACATTCCATTTTGTTCACAGTGATCCATATGGGGTATGAGAGATAACTAAGGAATCAGACTTTATAGTATGCTTTTATTAAAGGCCTTTTAATCACTTCCCTCAGTCTCTTAAATTACTCCATAGTAGCTGTAACTTTTTTATGATTTCCCCTGAATGGCCAATTAGTGAAGGCACCTCTTCTTTTCTCCTAGCAATAGTACAAAGGCAGTTATTCAATTAAATTTATATTTGTATTGCTTCTTTTATACAGTAGATTTTTGAAACTCTTTACAGAGATTAGATAATGTGATATTGTTGCATTCTTAGCAATTATAGTGGTAGTCTGAATGGGGTAGGCTAAATTTTGACAAAATGGGGAAAAGCAGCCAAACAAGTCTCCTTTGCTGTTTTAACTTCCTGTGCTATGTAAAGCTAACTCTTCATATAAAGCCTGGAAAGTGCAAGGTAGCTTTTGATGAATGCAAGGTTTATTTTACTAAATATTTTTTTTTTTTTTTTCCCTGCTACAAACCAGTCACTGTATAATTGCATGCATGTGAATGGGCAATTGTGTTGACCTTTAAAGGTCATGCAAAAATTCTAAACCTTTCAATTTACAGTGTTAATTGCCTATGGCCTCCTGTTGTTGCATATGGAGCTTTCTGTTGAGTTTAATAACAGAGTAACACTGGCCTTCCATGTTGAATTAGGCAGCTGTTTATAAGCACATTTATGAAGGTATCTATAGTAAGCACTATGACAAAAGATTTTTGGAAAAGTATATTTGTACTTTGGATTTAAAGTTTTTAAGCCAGAGGGGCCTAGGCTATGAGGAGATGGACAATTTCTTTATGGTACGGAAATACTCATCATTCAAAATTATATGTAAAAACTGCATGATTTTATTTGATTTTGGCTCAGTTTTTCTTTTTCAGTGTCCTTCTTGGAGATTCTAATGAGAATTATACTTAAATATTGAAGGAAGGAAATGTGCTTGCTCTCTCCTGCTCTGTTATGAAAAAGATCATCTGTATGAGAAAAGCAAGGTGTGTTATTTCTTCCAGTCTTTCTCATGGCTTCATGTTCTTTGTCTTTATGGATTAGAGTAAGCAAAAACAGGGAACTCAGAAAGAGTTATGTGGTCATAGGAATCTTGATAACACAACCTCAACTTAGTAATAAGACACAGTTTGTTATATATATTCTTTGAGAGGGCAGGTTTTCTACAGCTCTAAAACTTGGTCGACTTAAACAGTAGAGCTTTATGTACCAATGTAGTGAATCTGTGACTGTTTAGGTGAGTCAAGAATTCAGAAATGGCCAATAAAGATAATTTGAGGAAAACGACATACACTGTTTTTACTTGTATTAGTTTATGAACAGTTCCAAATTCATTTAAGGTGTACAAACATGGTTATTGTTATCATTTCTTTCTTGATTTAGTTTTACCTTTTTGTTAGATATATGATGCATGGCATACTTAAATTCGTTGGTGCTAGAGAGTTCAGTAAATTCCTTTCTAGAATGGCCATCAGACATATCAGTGACCTGGTCCTGCTTTTGTTTGTATTTTCTTCAGAAAGTTAAGTTGAATTAAGTGCAGCAGCTCTAACTTTAGTTCTTTTTGTGGAGAAAGTAGATATAAGGAGAAAGTAGATGATTTACATTTCAGTCAGGCAATCCAAAGGCCAAGGGCAGAGTGAAAGGGCATTGCAATCTCATACTCCATAAAACCATTCTGAGCAGTTTTTAAGTTCAAGGAAAATTTCTAACCTTTTTTTTTTTTTTTTTTAGCTTTAGTTCTTGAAATGTTATATCATAGTAGTTTTCTGCTAAGATACTATTTAACATTATTGAAAGCACCCTTTAGATTGTTGGTTTGTTCACAAATATACCAAGATTGGGTCAAAATTTAGACTTTGCTATTTGAAGATATATTTGCTAATCATTTGTTGAGTGGCTAAAATTCATTGGCTTGCATTTTGGTGAGCAAGTAAATTTTGAAAATTGTTATAAAACCAATGTGGTGCAGTGGCCAGAGCTCTGGAGATGCTTTTGTAGTTCTATCAATAAATAACCATGTAACACAAGAAAATCACTTTATTTCTCTGTGCTTCAGGTTCTCAGCAATATATTCTTGAGTCAAGTTTTCAAGACAATTAAAAATGTAATTTTCTTTTTTCCTGTGTTCAGACCTACTAAGCATCATGGCATGGTAGGTATAGTAATAGTATTGCAGGATATAACTTTTAGTTAGGATCTAGCACATAGTTTCTAGCATTTCAGTAAATGTTCCATGAATGCTTTTTATAACTTATCTATAAAAGTTGTCTAGCTTTGTAAGATTGGGATGATGATAATGATAATTATGGTAATGACTAAAGATTACAGACGTGGGGACATAAAATTGAATCAGACTAAATCTTACGATTCAGTTTAGCTATTTTGCCTAGTTTGTATGATGCTGTTTTGCTGTGAAACAAATTGTGATAGGCTATAAGTCTTAAGCTTGTGAGGGTTACATGTCTTTTCTCTACTGCTGGTTTTCATAGTCACTGAAATAAAATGGTTTTGTTCAACCCAAATAGAACTAGGCTAGCAAATGAATAATCTTCATATTGTTGATAATTAAACACATTCTTTCAAAACTGGTGTATGAATTTTTGAGAATTTGTAATTCTTGGGAAAGTCCATTTATTCAATAAATATTTATTGAACACTTTCTAAGTTCTTGGGGTATCTCCGTAAACAGAAAAGACAGACACTTGTCCTCATAGAATTTACCAATTCATTCTATTACTTGACATTTTGAAATGAATCTGGAGGAATGGTTCAAGAATGTACTGTACTATGTCTACTCTTGCTACTAATTCTTGTTTATAATTGTGAAGAGTTCTGAAAAGAAATAGTTAAAATGTCTGAGTTAGAATGCGTTGTGTAGAAAAAATATATATATTTAAGGTGAGGTGGTATGTAATTCAGTGGATTGATTCTAGCTCATCAGGTCTATAATTAAACTGAGTGACACAAACAATAGCTCATTTTCCCAAATTACACATATAAAAGAATAAATTGAGATAGGCTGAATGACTTGAGGTTAGTGACATGTTACTCCCTAGAGCCTCTTAAAAGGGTTACAAATTCAAACACCTATAGGGGTCATGCTGGGAATGTAAATGAGCCAACTATACCAAATGGAAGATGTCAAATGGCAACTGCCGCTCAGCCTCACCTACATGTTGGAGAGACCATGGGGAGTGGTGGAGGTTCTGGTCCATATCTGAGTGGGGCAGCTGAGCCTTGGCTCCACTTGTTGACATGCCAGAATATGGGTCTGGTGTTGCCAGATTTTCTGATTTGTAGAAGAGATCATAGGTGTGCAGATTTTTTAACGTAGAAGTTCCAAATTTATAAACGATGGTAATGAGTTCAAAGTTAAAATACTGTGTGGGACAACAAACACATCTGTAGGCCATATTCAGGCTAAGGGGCATGAGTGTGTCATTGTTGACAGGGATATGTGAGGACAGCTAGTTACAGAGATATGTGTATGCCTGTCTTCTGTCATCTGTAGCCATAATCTTCCAACTCTACAGGCATCTGGAGCCAGGGTGGTTGCCAGTAAAGGGCTCAGCTATAGTAGCTGAATGATAATGAGGAGTGGTTCAATCTCACCCCTGTATTTAGTTTTCTTCCTGTTGACTCATTGTGAAGTTGACGCTGAACTCACCTTGAAGTTGGTGGTATCTTGTAGGGTTTAAGAGAGATGCTGGGAATGCAGTTTAAATTTATACCAAATATTTAGAATGGGCTGTATAGTTCTGTAATGCCTTATTCCTTTTGATTAGTGCTTCTTAAACTTCTATATGCACACAAATCATCATGGGGGAATTTTGCTAAATTGGAGGTTCTAGAGTAGGGCCTGGGATTCTGCATTTCTGACATGCTCCCAGATGAAGCTAATGCTTTTGGCCCACGGACTACAGTTTGAGTCACAAGGCTTTAGAGAGTTTTTTATCACTGAAGTTAATTTTATACATGCAGAAAGGTTGGAGGACTATAGCTCTTATTTCTCTGACAGGTTTCTCCCTGTAGTAAGCAGCCCAAACTGATGCTAAATGCTTTTCTCAAAGACTCTTTTTAATCAGAGCACAGAATTCATAAGCATTTTGCTTTTTTCTAATGTTCTGTTTCGAGAACACATTTTATCTATAAAGGATTAATCAGAAATTGTCTGTTCTTCACATATTAATGCAAGTTTGAATTACTACAGTTTGAAGAAATTTATTTCATAACTAAGGCATTGTATTATACATGGATATATTCTCTCATACAAGGTCAATTTTAACTCTCTAAATCATTTTTGGAATTTCAACAGTAATTGCTTCCTTTTAGGACTTAAATGTCAAAATTTTGGCCATAATGGCTAGATTTTTGTTCTACTTAAGTAGTTATTATGAGTTGGTGGGAGAGTAGACTTGAAAAAAGATGGTTTTCCTTGTGTGTTTCTTGGGCTCACAACATTAAAGTGAATATATCTTTTCTTTTGCTCTGCTAATCCTAAATACCTTTCAAAAATTGTCTCTGAGATTGAAGACATAATAATTTATATAGGGATTTTGATTTCTTTATATGTTATTAGCATTTTTTCCCCTTAAACCAGTTTTACTAATGCCAAGTGTCATAGCTATGTCTGTGACTTTACTGTGGTAGGGCCTTATGTTATAAGCTCAGTTCACTAGTTAAAATATTTTTGTCAGTTTTATCAGTTCCCTGGAAATTCTTTTTTCTAATGCTGATATATTAATTATAAACTGAAATTAGATTTAGACATGTCAGTGTGAGGGAGTGAAGCAATTTGTTTTCTTGCAAGTTGTATGATTAATATAGTTTGTAATGTAATGCTATTAAAGCTTACTCAATTTCTTTTAAGTGCTTAGAAATTTTTGTTATATAGAATAGTTTTACTCCTAGCTGAGTAATGAGATGAATTCATTTTACAGAGTCTGTTGGACTATAAACTCTGTAAGGAAGCACCATGTATATCCTATTTTTATCAATCCTCAGTTCTTAGCATTGTCTGGCATATAATAGGTACTTAATAAATTTAATGGGAAGATGATCAAGAGTCCATATTGATAAAAAGTCTTTTTGCATATTTCTTCAATGCGTAAGAAAGTAGTTTGTGAAGCACTGTCATTTATTCTGCCTATTTGAGTATGTGTGTGAGAAACGGAATTTATTAGAATAAGGGGTGGGGGAGAAGGGGAGAGAGAGAGAGGGAGATGGAAAGGCTATTTTGAATTACACCTGACAGGTATTTTAGCATTAAAAAATACATTGTAAGCAAAACATCAAGGACAAAAATAAGATAAGCATGCTGACTGATATTTCCATTCTTTCCACAATTTATTGTAACCTAGAGGTTTAGAGGCTACATATGCTTGTGATTCTACTGTTATATAAAGTAATTTGTCAATGTCAATTTTAAGTGTTGTTAATCTCATATGGAATATATTTTGATTGCTCTTGTCAGTGATTTGACTCATCATTCATTAGGAAATTTAAAGCCATTTATTCTTATCTACATAATTACCATTTTCATAATTTATCATGAGCCAGATTTGCTTTTTTCACCTTCAGGAAGACTTTTAACTGTGAAACCATTGTTCTTGGCTTTAATGATATTAAAAATTATTGGTATTCTAATTTTAAATGCTGCTTAGTATGGACAGTATGCATTCAAGTATTTATTGATTTTATTTTAGTCCTTCTAGGCCAAGTAAAGCTTTTAAATTCTTGTTGCTATAGAAGATTTTATAAAATTAAAACTCTTTGACTATATTTGATTATTAAGAAAACCCATGTGTATTATAAAATTAAAAAACAACCCACTAGATCTTTAAAAACTTAGTTGAATTTTCTGCATTGTCTTTATTTTAAAAGATTACATTAAACTGTATATATTGGCATCCCTATATGCTTAAAAAGTTTCTTGAAACCCTTGAATATGATGTCTTTACTCTCTGAAGTATAAGACATATTTTTGGAACTCTTCAATGAGTCAAAAGACAGGCTTTGAATCGAATGGATCTGTCCCCTCCCCCCCCAGTATTGTCTCCAAACACTGAGATTTATATAACTAAGGATATAAGGGTATTGAGCTAGGGCTACTTATTGAAAAAGATAGAACCAGTTTTCTTCCCCAACTCAATCCTAAATATGAAAAATTTAGGGACTGTACTGAAAGATTTTCAAAATCAATCAGAATTAAAATCAAGCTTATTGTATATTGGTGAATTTTACCTTGGATCAAAACCCATGTTATACTTCTAGGAAGACTGGGTCAGCTATGATTTTCCTTGCCTAGTATTTTTTCCTAACAGCTGATTACATCTAATCTTTACCATGGACTTCAAGGTTTGTGGCTAAATAATTTGTATTTGTGAAATCTGCTTCAAGTTCACTGGATAGATTGCATGGCAAACTAGAATGAAATCAAAGAAAAAAGCAGACTGAGTAATTGGCAGTCAGAGATTGAGAAAGTTAACATTTTGCAGGATATGAATGGTAAGAGGAATTTGGGGGTGAGGTGGAGTACAAGGGAGAAAATAGAAGTCAGAAGGGAAGTTTGCTTTAGCTAGCATTTTTATAAAAAAAAAGAAAATTCATGACCTGTGAGAGAGGTGTAAGAAGCTAGACAAAGGATAAATCCATTGTGATTCTTGGGGAACAAAAAGATAAAATGGTGAAGAACTGAAATAAGACTATAGAGGAGAGAAAAACACCTGGGGCCAAACCAGAATTTCCCCTTGGTCTTGTAAAAACAAAACAAAACAAAACAAAACAAAAAAAACTCTATCCAGGAATAAGAAATTTCTGTCAAGGCTTTTTACCAAACTAAAAGTCAGAAAAGACGTTACTGACCATTTGTCATCAGTTTTCTCATTGGTAAATTGGATTTCACCATTACTTAGATCCCTCCAAGCTCTAAATGTTAATGATGACTGTACGTCATACTTCCATACTTCTGTTCTGTCACATGAACATATCTCGGACACTGCTTTCTCTTTGTTTCTTTCCTACTCTGTGAAATTCTTGAGGTCAAAGAATGTGTCTTATTCTTCACTGTGTACTACCTAAACTAACCTAGGACATAATCAGTCATTTAATTAGTGCTTTATTAATTGATATTAAATTTTTATACTAAAATTCTAAATTATTTTCATCTTTTATTTCCATAATAAACAATGAGTGTGTACTACAGGCATACATAATAACTATATTTGCATAGTATGGTTTTGTTTATAAACAATATTTTCATGCATATGATTTCATTTGATACTATAAAATGGCTGTGAGTTAGGAATGATTGCTGTCTTCAATTTTGGGTGAGAAAACTCTGGTAGAGAGTGGTAAAAATTGTACAACCAGTGAGTGCCAAGAGGCTAGTTTGAATTTAGGGCTTACCTGCTAGGAGACAGTTCTCCATGGGTATCACTGCCCTTTTGTTCCATAATAGCTTTTTAAGGATATTTAAAAAAGTGAACAGCCTTGGATGATAACATATGTCTCTCTTTGAATCACTGGACAGATTTGCTTAATAAAAATAATGTCTCCCTCTAGGGCAAAGGGCAGGACTGCTTGTAGCCTTTATAAGATATTTGGGTTCACCAAGCTCAAGGTTACACAAACCAATGAGTGTGCAACATCTACGTGGGTGCCTTTGCATCACACCAGGGAGACTTGGGGGCAAAGGGAACCAACTGAAATGTGATGTTCATGCTGCATCTCAAGTAGTCCTCTTGAGACCCATCCTCCTCTAATATTTAGAAACATCTTTTGGTGGCTGTAGGATAGATCATATTGGGGGCAGGATAGGAAGCCAGGGAGACCAACTAAAGAGCTATTTTAGTGCTTCTGGTGAGAAATGGCAAGAGTCTGAAGAAGAGTTGGAAGGAGGGAGGAAAATGAGATACAGTTTAGAGGTGAGAGATGGAAGCAACTGGTTTTGACAACTGAATGCGTGGGAGAGGGAGGGAAAAGGCTCAAGAATAGGTCCTGGCTTAGGTGACTGGTGATGTTTGTACAGTAAGATCCCCAAACTACTATAGTCTATCTAGATGAAGACAGTAGGTTTAATTTTAAGCATTTTGAATTTGAGGTGCCCTTGGGAAACCCAAGAGGCAATCTAAACAGTGATAAATTCAAGTCTGGAGCTCAGGACAATTATGGTTTAGAGCAGGGATTCCCAACCACCTGGGCCATGGACAGATATCTGTCAGTGGCCAGTTAGGAACCTGGCTGCACAGTAGGAGGTGAGCAGCGGGCCAGAAGAGCGAAGCTTCATCTGCCTCTGCAGTCACTCTCCAGTGCTAGCATCGTAGTCTCAGCTCCGGCTCAGATCATCAGGCATTAGATTCTCATAGCACAGGTCCCTGGTGCCAAAACTGTTGGGGACCTCAGGTTTAGAGACATAGGCTTAGGAGTTGTCAGTGTACATATAACAGTGTACATGAAATCTCCAACTGGATGAGCTCTCCAGGAAGAATTTTTAAAACATACGAAGGAGAGCGAGCCCTGGAGTACAATAATGTATATAAAAGAATCTCAGTTCTTCTTAATATCCACAGAAAGTCACCTTTAATATTAGCAGAAAGAGTTTGTAACAACTTGGCCTCATAAACCATGGAGTCCATCTTTCCTGCTGTCTAGAGAAGCTGAGGATAGCAGAAAGAGCAATGGAGGAAAGTGGGGAGCATGCTCAGAGTTCCCTATTTCCATTTTCCCTCTGCTACCCCCTGAATATCATTATATACTAAGTCTGTGCCCCTGCATAGCTCTCGTGGACAAGAACACTGTGAGAGGACAGACTTTTTCTCTGTGTGGACTTCATTCTCTGTCGCGATCTATAGACATTTTAAAAATTAAAAACTCGAGCATTTACAATATGCCAACCACTGTGCTAAACACTTAGCATGAATTATCTCATTTAATCCACACAGTAATTCCAGAGGAATGTACTATTGTTGTTCTTATTTTACAAACAGGTTTGATCAAGCACACAACTTGTAAGATATGGAGAGAAGTCTTGAATTACACCTCGCCTTCAGAGTTGGGTTTTAACCATACAGTACTGCATCTCAGTCATACTTGTTAGAAAATGAGACTCATTCTGTTTAACAGAATGCTGTTTTGGAATTGTCTTGCTTCAAATTATTTATATCTAGACATCCTAAGTATGTCCTATTTCTTCAGGTTTAGAATTATATCATTAAATTTACTCTGTAACATCCATAGTGTTCTTTGAATATGTCACAGATTTCCCATAAGTGGCTTTCTATGACTCTCCTATTTTATGTGATAAAAAATTTTAAGTAATGAGATGCAGAACTAGTATTCAAGAGAATTTGAAAAATTTATGTACTCAACTATTCCTTTGAATTGAAAACAAAACAAAGCAACTCCAACTCCAACTCCTAACCAAATGTGAGCTAACGTGTGTCTTTTTCTGGAATTTAAATTCAGGCTGAAATATTCTATTACATTTATCTTACAAAAATCTCTCTTGGGTTCTTTGCTGTGTAAGAAATGGGAATCTTGGGGGCAGAATGGGAATAGCCGATGCAGCAGCCCTATTTGCAGAACTCAGTTGCATTTGGAGAACATCGATATAAGACTAATTAGAAGCAAAGTATTGAACAGTGCAATCTTCTAATTTTCTGATTAATGGCAAAGCCTCATGAAAACATTAATTATATTGAAAGAATTTAGACTATTCCTTTTTAAGTAAACAAAAAATATGTCTGTAAATGGATGTTTTCCCTAATAATAATATAGGCAACAGATAGTTTATGATAATATGAATAGGTTTCTATTCTTGAATGTTATGGATATTTTTATATGATGTCAACATCAGAGAAGGAATACTGTATTATAGCCATGTTATATTTTCTTTTAACTCTGTCTTTAGAACTCAGTGTTGGAAAAGAATGGGACAGATTGAATTTTTTTTTGTTTTAATGACAGGTATAATGCAATACCTGTGTGTGTGTGTGTGTGTGTGTGTGTGTGTGTGTGTGTGTGTGTGTGTATTTTTTCGGAATATATAATCTATATTATATGCTCTTCGTATACTTGGATTTACTTTCTTGGTCTGAATTATAGTTGTTGCTTATAGAATGAAATAGTAATTGCTGATAATTTGTCTTAATTATCAGCAAGTTAAATATTATTATAGATTGTGCTCTATAAATTATGAATAGGAAGAAAACTTTCTAGCTGGGGCTAAGAGAGGCCCTTGTGAAGAATGAGATTATAAACTCATAACAAACAACAATGTATTTTCATTTGAGGAGCCACTTTGTTAATGATGACAGGGCATTCTTTTTTAAATGACTGGGGATGTGGCAAAGTGAAATGTTTAAAAGGAGCTTATTGTAAATATACAATAACTAAGAAGAAAAGTGTAAAGTTTAGAGAAATGATATAATCAGAGCAGCGAGTAGACAGTTCAAATATTTTTCTTTGCACATTTTGTTATAGCATTTACATATAATCACCCCACCTCCATAACGTTATAGTTTTAAACTAGGGGAAAACTTTGCAGTATATAGAATCCAAGAGTCTCATTTTATAAATGAGGTCCCAGGGCCCAGGAAAGTACCCAGATTTGCTGAATGGCACAGAAATTGTGGCAGACCTAGGTCGGAAATGCAAGTTTCCTGAATTCCCAATGGGATGTGTCTACTACAAATGATCTTTGTCAGCTTTTCATAGAATCAAAGTTTCAGAAGGGAGTTTGAGAGGCACCTAATCTATCTTGCTTTCTTACACTGATTTAGAAAGTTACGTGAATATCGATCTAATTAAGGAAGAAAAAAATCCAGAGAGAAAGGAATGCTAACATTTTGTTCAATAATTTATTCTAGAGTTTAAAAGCCTGTTTGTTTATACACATTCATTTAGTCATTATTTATGGTGTACCTACTGTGTGTCAGACACTGTGCTTCATGCTGCAGGTAGTTGGTAAAGCGGAGAGTATCCTTGGAGTTTATAATCCAGTCAGGGAGACAGCCAATAAACAAATATGTATTTCTGTGTGTACATATACACAAATATATTTGCAGATGAGGGTAAGTGCTATATCAGAAAATTTACCTTCAAATATTTACAAAAGTATTGTATCAGCAGACAGACATACAAGGAAAAAAATTTTGATTCAAAATGAGAGAATTGTAATATTTAGAGCTGTTCAAAGATTAAGAGTTTAGAAAGTGGTAAATTTCTAACATTGGGAGTTTTCATGAAAGTGCAACTAGACAGCTCCCAGGAGAGTGTGATTTGAAGAGCGTTCAAATATTAGATGAACCCTTTATTGTCTTTCTTTGAACTTCTTTATGGCTAAATTAAATTCTTTATCCAGTGGATTTTATTTAGGCTTCATTTTATTTGATTTCTCTTTTTATCTAGATGACCATTCCCTTCTTTTCTAGTTTCATGCCACTCCCCACAGGCTTATTAAACAGTATTCATGGTTCTCTTCCTACTTCTATGATCATTTCTTTAGAACCTCTTTTGCTGACTTTTCTTCCTCTGCCTTTCCTTGAAATATTGATGTTCCCCAGTATTCTGTTCTTGGCAGGTCTCTCTTATTGACACACTTACATTTCCTTGTTGATCTCATCTACACTGATCACTTAACTAGTGGCTGCCTATGTGTTGTGAATTTCCAAATCTGAGGTTCCTGGCAAGACCTTTTTAGTTGGAATTTCCAACTGTATATTAGGTCTCTCCATCTAGATGTCTCAAAGGAATCAAACTCCACATATTTCAGATTGCATTCATTCTCCTTCATAATTCTTCTTTTTCTGTTTTTCTTTGTCAAAGAATATTTAAATCTATCCAAAGACTAAAAGTTGTTTTGGGTAGTGGTGAATTTCTACAATTGGAGGTTGTCATGGATACTTATCATTCACTAGGTCATTAGAGCAGAAACTTGGACACAGGTTTAAAAGACACTGGTCTGGGACACAATCCATGGCACATGAATAAATGAAATGTATGCTTGATAATGAAGCACTCCCCCCCCCACTCTCAAAGAAGATCAAACCATTTGGATAAGGAATGTTGTGGAGTAACTGTTCCTGCATATTTTCAGTTTAGGATGTCTGAAAGGGAAATTTATGAGGAGACCCATCAAGGTTTTTTCGGTTAGGAAATCTTTTTTCTATGTATGTAGAGGAGTCTAACATTTACTGAGTACGCTACATTGGGCCATGGCCTAAGTTAGAAACCTTCATATATTCTGTAAATTCATCTGTTCTTCACAGTGATCCAAGGGACCAAGGGATTAGTATGACTAAATAGTTTAAAGTCTCAGAGGTTAGAAATGCTGCCAAAGGCTAGTAAGCTTTTTAGGTGGCTAAACTTGAATTTGAACTCAGTATAAGAATTTTATGGCAAAGACTTTCTCCAAGTTTCATTTATTTCTTGTTCGTATTTTCAACTTATCAAGGGCACTGGCATTATAATTCTATCTATATGTGAAAACACTTTGTATGTTCATCTAGCTTTCAGTGTGTAATTAGTATGTATTAAGCATCTACTTTGTGTTTATACTGAGTATTATATGCAGTAAAAAGAGGCAGAAGTCAGCCTTTTTCTTGAAAGAGACTTTAACCTAGTTTCCTACAGTGTTACTGAGCATGCTTTCTGGTTCATCATGAAAGTTGTGAAAAAACATTTTAAAATCACTCTGGATCCAAGATTAATGCCTGTAGCACTTCATTTTTCCTGTTGAATTATTATAGTTACATGATCTTGGAAACTCTCTTTTGGTGTTTTTATATTTATCAATGCATCCTCCTGGAAATGAAATTACTTATATATTTGCTTTCGCCACTAGATTATATGATTCTTGAGGGCAGAAGCTGTTTTTTTTCCTATTTCTGGGCACATTGTTGTCCCTCAGTAAATGTTTGTTGAAGGATGGAGAAAAAAAGAAAAGAAAAGCATCCTTGTCTTCTGTTAACTGAACCTATAATTTTGTCAGATAAGGATACTAAATTTGTCCAAAATGTTTTCTGTTTTTAAAGAATGGTTTTACTACATAATCTATACTATTTTTCTTTTTGACAGAGATTTTGTGATGATTTGTTTCAGTAGGTTTCCAGTTTCATATAAAAGAAATATATGAGAGACAATACACTTACATTCTAACATCATCCTAATCCTCCATGAATTTTTAAAAATGATAAATGTGGACCTGTGCCCAATTTCTTAGTATTATAGATTTATATATTTTTACTTGATCTCAGTATTATCAATATATAATGCATCGTAAGGGAAGAAAAGTGGTTCTATAAAGTATTTTGTGAAATTTTTGCCTTTTTTTGGAGAGGTAGCTTTTCTTGATGATTCATGACCAAGGAAATGTCATGCAGCAGAAGTTTCTTGTTATTGCTCTAACTTTGTTCTAGTCACAGCTGTAGTTTTCTTTCAAAGTACAGGGCCTATGTTTCAGAATTTGGAATTGTTCTGTAATGTAAAATTTTAGCAGAGTGGAGCTCAAAATTTGCACATGGAGGATTTGCTTGCTATTGTTCCCTCTGTTCTTTTTTTTCTCTTTAAATGCTATAGATTGCATGAATCAGCTATTGGTAGAGAGGTGGTGATTAATAATAAAACAATAATAATGGTGATTAATACTAGAATAATAGCAATAATACTACATATAATTAAAGAGACTATGTGACACCTTAAGTATGGGGGTCAGAGCAAAGTGAATAATATAATGTTGCTAGGTTGCAAACCACTTATTGGTTCCAAAATATCAATCAAGAAACGCTACAGCAGCCTAAGTATAACATGAAAAAACAGTTTTAAAAATCGTGGATATAAAATGTTCTCAGAGCCATGATAATAGACCAATAGCTAAGGTAGTCTGCTACCTGATAAAACCCATAATTGCATTTGGGGTTTATAGCTCTGGATGGTCCCTGTTTAGTGAATCCTGTAGAGAAGTAATAAACAAATACATAGCTTTGGTAGAGCAAATGTGGAAATGGAAAAACATAAAAGCAGAGTGATCTATCTCAGGCTGACTTGATGTACAAGTTGGACAAGTTTCAAAACCAGTATTTTTTTTTGTGTCTTGGCAACGTTTCAGCAGAAGGTGCATCTTGACTCTAGCTGTATCACTAAGAAATCTCTTTACTTCAAGAGATCATGTAAAGTGCTCACCCAGTGTGATGCTAATGACTTAATGTAAGATTCACCTGACTTAAAAAATATCTTAGAATTATGACGATGATAATACTGGACTCTGAAATACAGTTTTCTTTGGCATTTAAAAAAGAGATATCAATTATTTTAGACCTCATGGGTACGATTAAGTCTTGCCCTAGGGTCCTCAGGACGGCAATTTTCTCTTCTGGCTTCCATAAATCACTGGCACAATAAGACAAACAAGAAGACACTTACGGTGCTTGTAAAGAACTTGAAAAGCCATACAAGATATGCATTGTTTTTGAATCTTAATGTAATTTTTAAATATGTGCTTATATTGTAAGCTGATTTCTGTTACACACTTCAGACTCATTTCTATTATATAGGTGCTATCAGTTATAAATAGAATGTACTAATAAAAACACTTTGAAAAATACCTGTTACTTTTTAAAAAAACTATTTCTTGTGCTGTTTTCTAATTTACCCCTCTTCTAGTTGGCTTCACTGTTATTATAATCCATATACAGTTATAAAACCTTTACTAAATGTATATTGAAGTCACAGAAAACCCAGCAAAGCTAATACACTAATACCTGTAATACAGATAGTCATCAATTTACAAATTTACTAGTGTCTGTGTGGATATTTGAGAAATATCTCAGTGTATCAAATAGATCATAGACTTTGGAATTAAACAACTAGTATTAGAATAATAGCTCTGTTACCTACTAGCTGTATGATATTGGCCAAAACAGTCAGCTTCCACAAAACCTAAAGCTTTGAAATTCCTATGCTTGGGGAACATGAGAAAGTAAACACAGAAGGAGTAACAAGAGAGATAGGAATTGGATTAATGTGGTGTCCCTCAGGCTAATGGTGATGGTATTGAATGTAGCAGAGAGGTTAAAAGAAGGTGAGAAAAAGGCCATCACGTTCTGAAATTATAAGTTAATCAAAATAGAAACTGAAAAGGCTTGCTACCTGAAGGTAAGTAAAGCTTAGCCCTTTTTTATAAGGATACTTGATATGACAAAATAGCTCATTATAATTAAAAAATTATTTTCTCAAAGTATTGGGGAAACAATATTGCTAGGGTGACTGCATTCCAATTTTAGCCCTGCCATTAGCTAGCTTTGTCACTTTGGGGAAATCATTTAATTTCTCTGGGCCTCTGAACTGTTGGGGTATATGGACAAGGGTATGTGATTGCAACTATTACCACATTAATATACTATTAAATTACCAGCCATTGTTTATTGAGCCCTTTGTACCAGGCCATATACTGATTATTTTATGCCTATTCTTTCATTTATGTGATATTTGATGTTCCTTTTATTTAAAATGTCATCATTTAATCAGAAATGCATCAGAAGTACTAATACTGGAAACTACTCTGAATTAACCAAGATTATGTCTAAAAATTTTTCCAGTTTTGTGATTTTTCCCATTGATTAATTGCTGGATGGATTTACAAAAATAATTTTCAATCTTGAGTGAATCATGTGTGTATGAATGTCTAAGACCTGAACCCTGGCTAGATTTAAAACTTATAAATTCCCGTGGGAAGTAACACTTGTAATTTTTCGGCATATTTCTTCCACTAAAGCCAGACATGCTCATTAAGAAACTAAATGAAATATTTCCTGGATAAGAAATAATTTCTTAAAAAGAATTCAGTGTCTCAATAAGTCTGCCTGGCTTTCGTAGCAACCTTTAGCACAATGATGTCTTGAGTATTAAAAAGTTCTCTTAAGTTCTCTAGGAACAAGATAGATGTTCCCAGGTTTGCGTGTGCACGAGAATGGCTGAAAAACGAAGTGAAATTTTGGCTGCCCTTCAAAAACCTCAAGTTTACCAAATTGCAGATCATGGACTCAATTCTTACTAAAACTTCTAAGTGAGAGCCTTATACAGAAGGATTCATGGCATAAGCACAGATGTTCTTTGAACTGTACTTGTGAAAAACAAATCAAATACTAGATTTCTTGTTCACTCTCTTTGATTTCCTAAAATAAGGCTATTCATAACATTTTCATTTTCTCTGTTTTCCAAAAATAAATTAGATCTCAGCTCTGCTGATAGAAGCATCTGCTGAAGTGACAATTCTTTTAATGAAGTCATGGGAAAGAATTAAAATGCACCCTTTTCCCTGCTTCTCTTCTCGCCCCCAATCCTTGTGTTTTTAATAGATCCATCAAAAGAAAAATGACAGGTTAATACAAATGGTTATTGTGATGTCCATTTCTCACTTTGCCCACCTTTCTGAAGATCCACTGTAATAATATTGGGGCAGTGAGAGATTTACATTACTTGAGAAATAAATAGGTATATTTGCCATACTTAGATAACAGCCTCTCTCTAAATGCATCTGTCTTTGAATGCAGATTTTACAAATGAAAGAGGACATTCTGTGGGTTCTTACATTTCCGTGATTGCTCATTTGGTTTCAACAAATCATCTTTAAATAGATAAGATACCTCCCTGAAGATGAGAAGGAAGGTCAAAGAAAAATTAGAACCACTGGCCTTAGCCACTCTAAGAGACAGCATAAGAAAAGTGAGAGCAATGATTGCTTCTGGCCCAGAGTATGAGTTGTTGAGAACAAAGAAAGTGGTTCTTTTGAACAGTCATGCCATCTTAATAATAACACCCCCAACTGCTGTTAGCTGTTATAGAGAAAAAATAGGTAATTGTGATCAGTTAAAAGACCAGCTCTTTAGAGCAATGAAAAGTTGTGATTAGTGTTTTCTACTCACGTATGGAGATTTTGAGTGGAACTGAGTCTCATTTGTCAGAATTGTAAAGGGAGTATAGCACTTGATCTTCATATTTCTCATGAAAAGAACCTTGTTGAGTCATATATGTTGTTCTCTTCAGAGACAAGTTGGGTTATATTTTAATGGTCTTTTTAAATATATTAAACTTTTCCCACTGGCATTCAGGTAGCTGCACTTACTTCCATTACTGGTTCTGTCTTCCAAGCCTCTACATGTGCGCGACATTTTAACGTGATTAGATTTCTCAGTTTTCTCCAAACACTGTTTTTTTTTTTATGTACTTTGTTTATGCTGTGTCTTCTACTAGCAATGCCATCTTTTCCATTTCTGCCTTTGAAGATATCTTTCCCTTCCTTAGACCTTATAAAAGCTGGACTTTTTTTTTTTTTTTTTGGTGGAATACCACAAAGATATTCATATAGTAAATACAGTATTTTTTTAGATGACATCTAAAATTCTTTCAAATTATAAGATTTCATTACTTATAAATTCAGAAACTAAGGAGGAATCTCTGTCAACTGGAAAAAGAAAATTTGCTGGGGACCAGAGAAAGGCTACAATGGATGGGGAATTTCAGTGCCCAGAGTTCTCACAGCATACTGTTGGGGAAATATAATTAAAAACAACATCTCGACTTTGACACCCTCTTTACAAAGAAGAGAAAGAAAATAGTTTTGTTGTTGAATAAGCATTAAATCAGAATGTGAAGTACATCACAGGTGACCTGCTATGAGATTGCAAAGACAGAAAGAAACCTCACTCTTTCGTATAGCCAGGCAGATACAAATCATAATACACACGTTCTCCAGATAAACAACAACTAGCGTTCAAGTAAGAGGACTTGATAACACCATTCATCAAGCATAGTTCATCCTGTGTTAACCTGGTAATTGGGATGAGCATTGTGTTAGCTACTTGGCTTTATTTAGAGAAACACTTATTTTTATAACAGGAGGTAGTTTTGCAACTTGGTGCAAGGCACCCACCAGATCAGACTCCTGCCCTCCCACAGACACTGGGAGGTAGGGTGCTGTCTTTCTTGATGTTTACATTTCAGAGAGATGGTTCTCATAGAAAGACATTACTGGATCTTAAAGCCAGCAAGAGACCTATTTAAGCTATTAAAAGAATTTACATATATTTCAAAGAGACAGAGAAAGAACTTACAAGTTTTCTAAAAGTAAATAAGGGATGGTGTGATGAAAGACATTTCTACCCTTGTTTTCTTCTTTTCTGTAATTCTAAGGTTTTAAACTTTTTTTTTAATATACAGAAGAGTAACCCTCTCATTCATTGTTCTGTTGCTGTAGATAGATACACATTTAGGTGTTATTTAAAGTATTTTTTTTCTAGTGGTTTATACATCAGAATGTTAATGTTATTGTGATAAAATACATATAACATAAAACTTACTATCTTAACCATTGTAAAGGGTATAATTCATCAGTATCAAGGATATTCATATTGTTCAACTATCACCACCATCCATCTCCAGAATTATTTTTATCTTGCAAAACAATCTGTACCTATTAAACAATAATTTCCATGTCCCTCTCCCCACACTCTGGCAACCACCATTCTATTTTTTCTTCCTTCCTTCCTTTTCTTTTTCCCCATGGCCCAGCCTCTAGTAACTACTATTCTACTCTCTTTTACTGTGAGTTTGGCCTAAAAACCATATAGACATTCCACATGTAAGTGAGATCACGTAATATTTTTCTTTCTCTGGTTTATTTCACCTGGTATAATATCCTCTAAGTTTATCCATGTTGTTTCAAATGGCAGAATTTTTTCATTTTTTACAGCTGAATAATATTCTATAGTGTGTGTGTGTGTGTGTATCACATTTTCTTTATCCATTCATTCATCAATGGACACTTAGGTTCTTTCCATCTCTTGGCTATTGTGACTAATGCTGCAATGAACACGGGAGTGCAGATGTCTCTGAAATAGTGATTAAGCCTCTTATCTTGAATTTGTGTTTTCTCTTATAATACCACCCCAAGAGCGACAAGACTAATTTTAGACCCCTCTCGGAGGTGAGTAAGGGACACAGAATTGGTCTGGGTTGTGCCTACAAGAGATAGGCCTGCCTCCCTGTTCATAAGACTTGCAGCTAGCTGATTGTGTTGAAGACATCAGAAATTAGCAGTAAGAGTTCATACCTTTCTCTAATAACACATTAATTTCATATGTTAAAGTTATTTATATGCGTGCTTCATCTCCTTTGTATGACCTGGAGCCTCTGGATGGTAGGCAGAAAACAATTTCTTCTTATTTTCTAATTCATTCATTGTTTAGCAAAATTTCTTCAATATTTACTGTGAGAGGTTCTGTGCTAAGGCTAAAAGTACAGAGATGACTATGGAGATCACTAAGTAATTACAAGTAACTTGGTCCAGGCCTTTATAAGTATGAACAGAATGCTCTGAGACCTCAAAGGATGGAGCTATTAATTGCCTGAAGGATTCTGGAAAGATTTCCATTTAGGAGATATGATGGTTAATCTTATATGTCAGTTTAAGTGGGGTATGGAATGCCTAGATTAAGCATTATTTCTGGATATTTCTCTGAGGATTTTTCTGAGTGAGATTAGCATTTGAATCAGTGGACTCGATAAGGTACATTGTCCTCCCCAGTGTGGGTAGGCATACCTAATCTTGGGGACTGAATAGAACAACAGGCAGAGGAAGGAGG
Source organism: Eidolon dupreanum (assembly GCA_028627145.1). NCBI lineage: Eukaryota > Metazoa > Chordata > Mammalia > Chiroptera > Pteropodidae > Eidolon > Eidolon dupreanum. The sequence continues at coordinate 50,649,740 of CM053503.1, read as the reverse complement.
AATTTGCCCCTTTCCTCGCATTTGGCCTCATTGCTTGCTGCTTCTCCTGACCTCTGACTCAGTTTACCTCATTGGCTCCCCTGGTTCTCAGACCTCTGGACTGAGGCCTGAATTATACCACTGCCCTTTCTGGGTCTTCAGTTTGTAGCTTGCAGTGGATTGTGGGACTTCTCAGCCTTCATAATTGCATAAGCCAGTTCCTTTTAATAAATTTACACCCTATTGGTTCTGTTTCACTGGAAAACCCTGTCTAATACAGGAGGTGACATTAAACCTTGATAGAAATCTCTATCAGCTGCCTACAAACACACTCATATGTATATTGACTTTTTCTTGTACCTAATCATCTTCTGGGATCCTAGTGCTGTTTGGGAGGGATGAAAGGCCAAGAGAGAGAACCCTAGTGGTGGAAAAGATAATCGCATGGCTGGGTTCCCAAGATACTTTCAAAAAGGACTTCAGATATAGTCTCTAACAGCAACCACTTTGCCTTTGAGAGCTCTAAAAACACAGCCTGTTTTGGATCTGGCACACAGGATGTTCAGTACTTATTTCTTGAGCTGAATGATGTGGGTAAGGGTAGAGAGGTGAGAGGAGAAGCTTGAAGACACAGAGCTCCAGCAGCAGAGCATCCCAGGAATGTAGGAACAAGCGTATTATGGGGACTGCTGAGAGCACCAAACACTGTCTCCCTTTACTACTATGATCATATTGAGCTTAGTTCAAAAACTGAGACTTAATAGAAAAATACAAGCATCATATTCTGATTCTACCAAAAGAAATATTTACTGTGGCTATCTATTATAACAGCTTGGAGCCTGACACTCAAAGGAGCAGACTGTTCCTTTTAAAATATTTCTTTCTGAGTTATAATTTCTAGATGGGGGAAATGCATCCTACAAGATACTTTGAGTTTTATGATTCTCAATGATTCAACATAGTCTACTCAGTTTACGGCAGCAGTTCCACTGGTAATGATAGCTTGAATATTAAAATATATTTTTGGCCATTACATTGAATGTTAATTTCTTCAGGATTATTAAAATCCTTTGTTTAGCTATTTTATTTCTGTTTTATTCTCCCCTGAACCCACCTTTTGGCAAACCATTAACTATAGCACCACATGGGCCAATACTTTAAGGAAACAACTTGGGCATTCAAAATAGCTTTTAGCTGCATATACACATTTAAAGAAACAGAAGAGTTCTTCTGTGTTATGTCAAGTTACACCATGGGACAGGAAGAAATTATCTTTCTTTTATAATGAGTCTTTTGATGGCCTGAACTCTAATAATTTCTTTTAGAACTTCATATTGAATTAAGAAGTTTTGGTGGTCATACCTATATACTATATAAAGTTATTTATAATCATTTTTAAACTGGAGTATTTCAATTAAAGAAGAACATTTCCTTTTTCTTGCTTTAAAGGAATTGAATAAGGAATCACATGCTTACCTTCCAATGCCTTTTCCTTTTCATTTGTATGGAGTCTTTAGACTGGAATTGGAAGTACATGAACCTTGTTAAAGTGATGGAGACAGTGAAGGAGAATAACATTCGTTTTTGCTTTTAACTACATATCTTACCTTTACTATTCTGTCTTGGAAACTAAAGGGGAGAGAATAAAAAGAAACATCCAAAATAAAAGCAGTTATATTTTCAAACCATGTCTTAGTAACTGGGTTGGGTAGGAAGTGACCAAATCTGAAGAAGAGAGATCTAGGACTAAGATGCAAGATGCCAGTTTAAGGGGATGAAGCAATCTAAGAGTCCTTAGTCTAAGGAATCTAGCTTATAGAACTTAGAAGACTGACTCTGGTCTCATGGGGAGTTGACAGTGTCTGGAAAAATTTGTCCTTATATGCTAATAAATTGTGAGAAACTCATCAGGAAAATGTCTTGTGTCCTTTAGCTATATTCTTGAGGTAATTAAGTCTCAGTAGACTAATACTAATATAATATGTTTTAATGGAATAATTATATTTACGATTTGAGATACTACCTACTATGTACACCTGTATGCAGCAGCTTAGCCCTTTCCAAGTGTCTTTTGTTTTTCATATGTATAGATTAAATATAAATAAACTTTGAATTAATGCACTTCAGCTAATTACTCAGATCTACATGTCAAGTTCTGTCTGTTTAGATTATATTAAGTATAGAATGCTGCTTATAGTTTAAATAACTTATTTGAGATACACCTTAAAGTTATTAATTTTTTTCAGAAAATTTCAAAGGAAACACAATTTATCAGACCATCAGAGCTTACATATATATATATATATATATATATATATATATATATATATATATATATCCATTACCCCTGCTATTCAACAGATGTTTATGGAGCACTTATTTGTGATGCACCTTCTTTTGAGGTGTTGGAGATAGAGCTATAAACAAGATAGACAATACCCCTGCTTTTGTGGAACTCATATTCTAGTCTGATGGGAAGGCATAAGATAAACTAAATGTCAGATCACTGTAAATGCTATGAAGAAATAAAAGCAAGGTGATGGCGAGTGTCTCAGAGAGGAAAGGGCTGGAGAGAGTCAATTATTTGGTGAGGATGTTCAGAGAAGTCATCTCTATGGAGGTGACATTTGAATCGGCACCAGAAAGATGAAAAGGAGACAGCCATTTGGAAAATTGGGGAGGTGATAGCAAGTGCAATAGCCCTGAGGTAGGAATGAACTGGTATAATTCAGGGAGGGGGATTGCGTAATGAGGGAGAGCAAGCTTGACCAAAGAGGTCTTGTTGGCATGGTAATGTGTAGGTAAGGTGTTTTCTGAGGCTTTCCAAACAACCTGCTCCGTAATATCACTAACTACTTTAACATAATGCATGTTCAAATTGCATTTTAATGTCTGTCTGTGCTCTGAAATTCAATAAAAATCAAGTTACTGTGCCAACTGCTTCTTCATAGGGCACTGTAATTATATTGTCACTGAGAAAGAATATTTTCCTAGTTTCTTCTTTCCTGAATCAATTTTTTTAAAATAAAAATATCTTCCTTTTCCAAAACTGTTTTATAGGATATGAAAAAATGCATAGACTTCTTGAAAGAAAAAAATACAATGTCTATTTATGTTCTTGGATATTGAAGGTAAATTATTTTGAAATTTGTGCTTAAAATTTTTTATAGTTCTTTTAATTTTTTTGAAGGAGAGCATTTTAATTCACAAACTGCATAGTTAACCATTTACTTCGATCACATGTAAATGAGGTAAAGGCATATATACCCCATTTTTAGACAAAATTATCATCGAAGGTAAATCATGTTCTTTAAAGTATGAGTAAAAAGATTTTATAGTTTGTTGTAATATTATAGATCATAATTTAATCATATATTTTTAATTTATATTGTTTCAAATACACAAGGAAAAGAAATTTATCCCTCCCATTGGCTTAGAATGTGTGTGAGAGACAGACATAATATACTATATATCAGGTAATATATATATTTGTTAAAATGTTTTATATAAAGGTAATATTCCACGATATTGTATATAGATGAAAATAATATAACATTTATTGCACTTAAAAAATCAACTTTTTTCAGCTTTATGGTTAACAGAATACTTTCAAATATGTTATCTCATGTAGTCAACACCAACTCTGTAAAGAATGTCAAGGCAGACATTGCTAGTTAGCTATTCATTCTATTCTCTTTTATATAACCCCAGTTTTGACTAGACTGGCAATGTGTCCTGCTTAAAAAAACCTACATTTCCTAATCTCCCTTGCTACCAGTGACATGTGACAATTCTAGCCAATGAACTATACACAGAAATATTACTTGGATCTGGACAGCTTTGTCCCTTCCAATAAAGCCTCTTCCCTGTTCTCCTGCTCCTCACCTGTCCCTCTTCTTCCTTTTATCACAGACACAATTGTCAGAGCTGTCACAGGTTTCTTGAAACCAAAGGGAAAGGCCAAGAGGACTCTAGTGACATGATCCTTGCATCCTTAAATCACCAAACCAACTCCAGCAACTCCATACTTTCATAAAACTTTTTGTTTTATGAAAACAAATAACCTCCACAGTTTATCTGCACACAATCCATTACTAATAAGTATATTACTAGTTTTCTCATGTTTGAGTTTCAGTGATTTGACTAAGAGCACATAGAACATATGTGGCAGTCTTTGGGACTTGACTGTAAGTCTTCAGACTCTGTAACATACACTGTTTTCACTATACTATGTCATCTAATTAGAAACCTTGTCTAATTAGATTGGAATATTTTCCAAAGCAAAGACTAATATTCTTCTTCACCTAATACAATAATGGGATGTGATAAGTTAAGGGTCAGTGTACCAAACATACACAGAGGTAGCAGATAAATCAATTTTTGTTGTAATCACCTTTCTGCTTTGTACAGCCGCTACCAGCCACCTGTCAAAAATATAAATTTAAATTTCTATAAATTATAGAAATGAAAAGTCGTATTCATTCATTATAAACAAAACTATTGAATGCCAAGCAATGGGTAAGGTGGTGGTACTAGAAATATTAATAGATTCTTACTATAGTATGTGTAGTTGGCATCCCTCTTTGTCTGTCATACCAGACATCAAGATATCACAACACTGTGGCATTTTTTTTTTTCCTAAAGCAAGGGTTCAACACATTCTTAGAGTATGATTAAAATTAAAACATGAATATTTTCTGGAGAACTGGCTCTATTGTTGTAATATAATTTGACACTTCAATGGCTTTTAAATCTATGTCTTTAGAGCCACGATTATGCTGTTGATTTGGGCAAAAGCAATTACCCATGCAAGTAGCTGCAGCTGTGTACAAATAGCCTAAAAGTACTCACTGCCCCTATCAGAGCTCTATGCCTCACTTCTCTGGGAGAGTGACTCTGAATTTCAGAATAGCATAACACAAATCTTTAAATGGGAGATGAATTATCATGCAAAGGAAAACATTGTCAGAATGTTCATGTCTGTTCTTCAGATCCAGAATAGACAATTTGGGATCCAAGTTTCCAGAGAACTTGGGACCTCTTTATGCCCCAAGCAATCAACAAATAAGTAAAATCTCTAAACAGTGAATGATGAGTCACATTTTGGTGCTATCATTTGGGTCAAGAGTGAATTCCTGAGTCTGAGGAGTGTCAAGGTGCCTCTGTCTCCCTGGGGATCTTACTCCTAAGCTGCTTTATCTGTATAAGGAACTGACATCAGTTCACATTTTCCCCAGTTGCTTGCAGCAAATCATATTTACTTGAAGTTTTTCCTCTACATTGTTCTCTGTGCATATAAACTAGTAGTAATATGAGAATGTAAATGTAATTAGAAAATGCTCTCTAATGAGTGACAGTAAAAACCTTCAAGACATCATCTTTCCCCCCCCCCCTGTAGATACAGTTGACTGCAGTGTAAGGTGTTTGCACATTTTCCAAAGCAATGTCATTCTGCTGTGTGTTTTACAGATAGGCCTGCTGTTCCAGAGGAATGTATTAAATCAGAAATGTCTGCCTTATTGAAAATATTTTACACTATAGCCTTGTGTTGTGTTTCCTATTCCCCCCTAGAACCATAAACATCTTAAAGACTAACATCACTTTGTTTCACTTGTTCACCGGGTAAGTGTATCTGATAACTAAATGAAACATAACTGAAGAATTTACTTCTCAAGTCTTGTTAGTATTCCTAACGCCATAAATATACTTCTCTAAATAATAGAGTCTATTCTAATGGATGGCATAGAAGCCCTGTTGGGCTCAAGGGTGTGTAGAAACAGATTTCTATTCTATGTACAAAGTACACAAATCTGGAGGAGAGAGAAATTAGCTTACTACCAATTTTCTTGCTAGAAAAGTGAAAAAATTACAGTAGAAATCACAGTAAACCAGCTAAAAGATTTTCCTCTCCAGGATAATATATAATTGTGCTATGGAATTGCCACTGAAGTCTTACTATAAAGTATCAGGTCTTTTCTACATGACCCTAAATATCTATCTACACGTCAGATATTGCAAATAGGACATATATATTGTTATTCTGGGCAATCTCTGAATTTAAAGTAGAGAAGTCCTTTTCACAGAGAACACATTTTAGGTTTCTGTGCAAGTAACAATCTAGGAACACTATCTTTCTCTTTGGAGGTTTTCAGCTAAGGACTCAACTGCAAGAGGCTGGCAAGAGGAATGCACTGATGGATAGTGGACAGTCACCGTGGACTGCCTTTACCACTGGCTGATGGGTCTGCATTGTGCTTTGTAGAGGCACCAAGGGAGGAAGCTGATAGCAGCAAGATAGGTACTGATTGACTGGGTGACCTTGGGCCTTGGTTTGCTAAAGTTGTTGAATTTGTAAAGAGCAAAAAGAATGCTTTTTCTGCTTAAAAGAAGGAAACCTGTCTACATCTCAAGGTACCTCTTGGAGACCCTCTGGTTCTAGGAGTCAGATTTTGGGCATTATTTGAAGTTACAAACTAGAACTGCAAATCAGTCCTCCACTTCAATGCCCCGCCTCCCCTACTTTGGTGGTGGCGGTGATGATATGAATGTGAGCAAACCTGTGAAATAAAATAAATAACTGACATGGTGGTAAAGATAAGATCCTAAATGGGTAAAATGAAGTTGTGCTTTAGGTGAAAGTACACATGTGTCTATTGTGACATTAAAAAAAAATGATAAGGCCTTTAGCCTTTGGATGTGCCTATTTCAGTCTAGGAATGGGTTACCCAGTCCTGTCCATTTATAAGCACATATGGGGGACAAAGCATTTGGGTGGATTCCATATTCTTTGTGCCAAACTACCTCTGACATCTGACTTGCAACATTTTTTTTTAAATTTTATTTTGCAGGCAATATATGTGGTATGGCAGTTAATATTTTTGAGCAGATGAGTGACAGGATCAGAAAAGGCCTGTTAGGAAAATTAATCTGATGATTGACTGCAGGATGGGTTGGAAGAGAGGTTCAGTCTGTAATATGATTTAGGAGGCTAAGAGAGAATATAATATCAGTTATTTACCCCTCTAGGCAAATCGAAATCAATGCTTTCTTTTTCCAGAACATGCTAATTCATTTATTTACCTATAACACCATGTCTGTTTTCAAAAACAAATATGAGACAGGTTACAAATAAAGGTAGATAATAGAAAGATCATGAAAATAAAGAACAAGAACAGCTCTTGTTTTTTTATTTTCATGGTCTTTTGGTGTATGTCTACCTTTTAGGGGAAATCTACCTTTTAGGGAAAGCATCATATTTTAGTAGTCTTGGTGAATACTACAGTGCATGGCACCTAACTCCTCAATTAATGTTGCCTGAATTAATGGAGAATAGGTTGATAATTGATGATTGGGTAAAAAAACATCATCTTAAATATAGGTTCTCCCCCCGACCTTTTGCCTTTGAATACTAAGTTTAACTTTTAGTTTGCTGGCAGCTAAAGGCAAACCTAAATGACAGTTCCTTGGTAGCTAAACATAAAAAAATAAAAAATATTTTTCTATGTTTTTCTAAGGGGGAGTTTATTTAATGTATCTTTATGTAAGGGATATGGACAATATCTTCAACAGCAATTTCACAAGGCAGAAATGTTTGTCATATTGTGTTTCCTTATATCGACCTCAATAAAGGCCAAAGCGTAATATTAAATTATCGTCCTATGAAGGCATTTCTGGGGCTGAGAGATGAAGGAAGTTATTTGGCATAGCTGAATACTAAAGAGTGAATCTCAAAAATGTCAATTGAGTTTAGGCATAGTTATTAACATACTGTTTTTTATGATAGTACTGTAGTTGATAAGCAAGTTCAGTTGTTCCTTCAGGCACCTTTTCTTCTTATTTGACAGGGCTAGAGGATATATATTCAGTTCATCTAAAGAAATTCATATAACAAATGTTTATTTTTTGGCAACAAAACCATTTTTTTCTCATATAAAATCTTAAGCCTAATACACAAATTAGATGAACCTGATCTCCTTTGGTTGATGGTGTGTGAGTGAGTGAGGTGGGGAGCCACACTCCTGAATTTCCTACCACCATGAAGACTCCCATGATAACTCTATGGAATCTCAGGGCTCTGTAGAACCATTTTAAAATCTCTTTCTAAAAGCTTTAGAAAGTTGCCTAGGTCTATATCTTATTTTGTTCTCCACCATTTATAAGACCTGAATTTTAACTCTTAAGAGCCAATCTCTGTCCATGCTGGTTTGTAAGAAATTACAATAAAGAATGCAAAGGAATATTACTGGGATTTTCATCAAGAACACAGAGTGGGGTCATAAATGTTTTTGTCTTGAAATCAAAAGCAAATGATACCTTAGCAAGTGCTGTGCTAAGTCTGTGCTAAGACCTAGCTCAGGTCCAGGCTGAGGGTGTATCACTCCAGCTGAAGCCCATGAATTAGGCATGGCCTAAAAAAGGATTCTGTGTGATCCTAAGATTATAATGTTAGGTAATGGGTCATAGAAAATATAAATTTGAAAGACTATCAGGTTGGGATGTCCAATCCATGATACCTCAACAGGGGCAGCCCAGCATACACATTAAGATTTACTGGATCTTCTTTTATTGGGGAGGGGGCCATACTGGTATTAGAGTGATTTCTAACTGGATATATCAGGTAACTAAGAAAAGTCCCTCTAATATTAAAGATCAGTGAAACAACTCCCTCTTGTCTGTACATTGCCTAGTGGTCATATTTTTAAAAAAGAACCAAACTTTACCAAGGGGGAGTTACTCTTTTGATCTCAGGCTTTATATAAACCAATGGAGTTTAGAAGTTTTAAAGCTTCCAACAGGAGATTATCAGGTCAGAATCTGTATTTGATTTTTTTTTTTATCCTGTGACATCCTAAAGATTTTGTCATTATCAAATATATCCAGAATTCTCAGGTCATGGAAAAGGCAGCCCTTTGCCTCTTAAAGCCTTGGATCATACTTCTACAAGTAACAGGATGTTGAGTGGCAGTTTTCCTGTTCCCTGGGATATAGGAACTGGATCTGAAAGCTAGGGACAGAGAGGTTAAACCTCCCATTCTTAAGAAAGCCATCATAATTGGGAGCTACACACTTCACTCAGGGTGAGGGGGCAGAAGACTTGCTACCTCCAATCCCCAGCATGCTGGCCCCCCAGTTCCAGTCTATAAAAGAAGATGGGATGAGAGAGAAGGGTGAGCTTTACAGGCACAGAGAGTAACAGTCTTAGGCCTGCAATCAGTGCAGTGATGGTGGGTGGGAGGATGATGCCAAGCAGAAGGAAGGTGCTTCAGCTTCTCAAGGTGAAATGAGGGGACTCCAAAAAAATTTCTCTTGTGGGGGAGGGGTGCCTGCAAGAAAGGGAAATGCCATTCCTTTTTAGATTTGGCAAAGTATTTGTTGGTATATCCTTGTGCCTATATAAGCAGTGGAAAGGAAAACTAGTGAAATATTAGTGCAGAAAGGAGGCAGAGAGAATATTTGGCAGGGCAAAAGGAAAGCATGTATTTCTCATTGGTCATGCAGGTAACAAAAAGTAGCTGGACTTGAGCTGTTTTCCCATATCCCACAGAGTATGAGGGGCATTCTCACAGCAAACAGCTTTGGGCTGTGCCACTGGTGGTAGGAGATGAGAGCTGGCTAGTGAAGTCAGGCTAGAACTAGATTTCATCATGTCAAGGAACTGTTCAGTAAGAACACCTTGCAGAGTCAGCTAAGAATTCACACATGCGCCTCATGAGAGAGTGAGGAGTTGGGAATTTTGTCCAGATTGGGCATCCATGGCCAGTGGAAGTCAGTAATGCTTTTCAGGTATGAGACGCTTGTCCTTTCATCTGAAAAGATAGAGACTCAGATGACTCAGCAGTGGTGGGGGATGACTCAGCAGACCACTGATGTTCACTGCAAGGTGAAGGAGAAAGAGGAGTTAAAGAATATCTTTTCCTGCACTTTCAGGTCCCTTCTACCACAAATGGAGCAGTGATGGGAGGGGGGAAAGATTTGTATCTGATATGAGGTGGGAAATCGGACTGGACAAGCTATTAAAAAGTGATTAAACAGTTATGGAGCCTGTCCAGGAAACTGTTAAACGATCTGCCACGTTGTGGAAGGGAGGGACCACTTAGGAGGCTCTCGAGAGAAAGAAAACATCATTTTATGCTTATACCCCACTGAGAAGAGGCTTTTAAATAAACTGGTACGTGTAGATGATGACTTACCCTTCCAGATTGGACATCAAGGCCACGTTCCACCTGGCTGAGGCATAACTACCAGACCAATTTTTTATGAAATGAGAAAATAGGCCTCCTTGACCAGTCCATCTTGAGAGGGCAGGGGCTTAATGAGAAAACTACCAGCCATGTGGTGATGATGGCTTATGACACTGGATATAGATAGAGCTCTACCAAAGGCTCTGGGATGTTGCTTAAATGATGCCAAATATTAGAGGTGTCCCTTTTGGGGCTAATCTTAATGTATATTTTAAATTATAAAGAAATCCAGGACACTCAGATATGTAAATGAGTGAAAGGTTATTCTTTTGCTCCTTTGTTCTATACCTAAAACAATATCCCACATTTATATATTGCTACATCGGCAACAGCTCTTTCTGGTTTCTTTTTCTTAATTTTTCCTACAAATGTCCAACCAAATGTGGACCCTTCCTCCTCTCTCTCTTTGGGTGGAGGAGGCATAGAGTTATTCCTTCCTAGGGCTTTAGCGATCTTACCTCTTTGTCGAGCTCTCCTGAACAGAAGCAATGGCAGAAATGATAGCTAGTGATGACTGCATGCCTCAGTAGAGGTGGTTCCAGAGGCAAGCCTCTTTCCATGTTTTAGAAGAAGCAATATTAAACACGAAGCTGGCCTCATTTTAAACTGAGATGTTTCTAACAGGGACTTGGCTGGCATCTGATTATATATTGAAATGTATCTTCTAGAGAAGGACACAGACATCTTAAGAATAGAGAACAGTCAGAGTTTGCCAGTTCCATTTGTTTCCTGCATGAAAGATAAAAAGCTATCAACTATATGGTAAAAAAGAGAGTTTTAGAACTTTAAAGGATAATTTGACTAAGGGTCTCCAAGAAACAGGTACCACTGAGAGGAGACTTGGTGAATGAGACTATGGGCACCACTCTGATGACAGTGAGAGGTGGCAGGGCAGCTGCTCATGTTGTGTGCTACACTGACCCAGGTAGCTCCCATCACGTAGACATCATGAATGGCACATGCTGGAGTTGTGCAGTGTGGTGGCTGTAGGGATGTTACCCTGGACAGATTTTACAGATGAAAAACTGGTCCTAGTCCCATAGTCTTTGGACTGGTCAGATTCTTTGAGAAGTTCAGCAGGTAAAAATTTTTCTTACATGATTAATTCTAGACTCTAAGTTCTGTATATTGATCACTTGGCTTGATAAAAGGTGAGGCATGCTTTTAACTATACCTGGTTCTTTCCTAAGTAAATTTGCAGATACAATTAAAAGATTTTCTTCAAATGACCCTTCATGTGTGGGGGATCCTTTTGCATAAGGGGCTTAGTATTTTCAGGGAGGTAAAGAAGGCTGTTCATCTGTGGGATTATGTAAGAGAGGAGTGGGAGGTACTCTAACATAGTGTAGCTATCTCTTATTGAAAAATGTTGTTAGGTACAATTTTAAACTGAGCTACTTCATAGATTTCTTTGACAGCAAAGGAATCTGGAAAGACAGACCCTAGAAAAGTTGTATAGCAAGTAGTCTCTGGCACGGGATGCCTGGTTTTAAATTTTGGCTAAGCCTTTATTCACAGTATAACTTCAAACATGTTCCTTGACCTCTTATGTGCTTCACTTTTCTCCACTGGGAAATAGGTACTAGTAGTACTTATATACCAGGGTGGTCATAAACATGAAGATGTTATCCACATGAAGTGGTTAAAGCCATTGCCAAGAAATATACTTACAAGTCAATAAACATTAACCATTTAAAAATTATCTCAGGCACTCTGCCTTGACAGAAGGGTGAATCTGTAATTGAATTTCTTTGAGAATCCACTGAAATGTAAAGGGGATTCTAATGATTTAATTATAGACTCTTATACCTTTCAACAAATGTCATAGGGTACTTGGCTTGAGGTAGAACTGAAGAATTTTATTGAAAGGTCGGACTTGGGTAGATCTTTACTCCTACTTTCTTCTCAGCTGTTCTGCAATATTGGGTAGTTAGACAAGGGAGACAACATGAATTTTCATTACCGTGTCTTAAGTTAGGCTCCAAATTGTTCTGGGGACACAACAATGCCGCGATATGAAACATGATACTGTGTAGTGAAAGGAATTTAGGCATTTGAGGACTGAGAGACGAAGTTGGAATTCCTGGTCTGCTGCTTACCAGTGTGTAACTCTGGATAACAAGAATAGAGCCACCGTTCGTCACAGAGCATCCTGTTCAGTTTTCATGTGATATTCCTATTTCTCATCACGTTTAACACTTGGGACTTTCATTCATTCAACAAATGTTAATCAAGAGCTCAGTGTGGGCCAGGTAGAGCATAAGGGGAGTGGACAGTGTATAGGGTAGTTGATACTTTTCCCATTGTATACATGCCAGAACTGGCTCGGATAGGTTAAATATCTTCCCTAAGATCACAAGCTCGTAAGTGGCAATTCACTTAACCTTTATGAGCCCCAGTTTCTTCTTTTATAAAAAAGGGGAAAATAATAACCTACCGGAAGCTAACACACATGGAGATAAAAATGCCCCTTGTACTGGGTGGTGTAAAGCCTGGAAAGCCTGGATTTTGTGGACACTTGTATGTGGTTGATAATAACAAGAGAAACAATGGCAATCCAGTGCGAAGGACAGTTTCAGTGCAGTTCCATAGGAAAATTTAGTTTGAGTCTCCTAAATTACCAGGATCAGTGATGAGGCTGGTTCTGTCAGTATTTCTTAGTTGACTGAGTTTAGTGTTCACTGAGGCTTGCCTAGGAATCCCCTTTAAGATCTAGAAAAGGTCTCTGCAGAACTAACTATAGAAAATAAACAGTTAGTTTCTCCTATTTGGGGCGCAGCGCTCCTCAAAATTGCTTTGCTTATATTGTCTCATTGTTTACAGTTAAAAAATTTTTTAAAAGCAGACAATATAAAGCCAAATCAAAGGTTATTCATGAAAAAAGACAAAACCATGAAACTGCAACATACAGTAAAATTTAAATAATGAAATAGCAGTCAAAGGGCCAGGCCAAATTTTTTTATTTGAATGTTGCGAGGAACAAGTTTATCCTCAATGCGGAGAGTCGAGACATGGAAGATTTCAGGTAAAGCATCTGAAAATTGAGGCTAGGTGAGAGTCCATCCAACAGCACCAGGAACTGGATCCTTCCAGGCAGGCACAAACAATGTTGAACCACTACAGAAAAAAAACATACCCATTAGCTGAGGTAACCACTATGCCTGCAATGTTTCTGGTCAGGCTAAATGGAATACACAGGCCTCAGAACCCAGTCAGCATTCTCTCTGAATTTTCCATCTCCAGAGATGCTTAGGGGCTTTAAACCTACCTTCTGTGTATGAAATGAAGACTTTGTTCATTGTTAAAGTAATTTCAGGCATCTCTCATCAGATTGTGACCTTGAACAATTTATTTAGCTTCTCTGAGACTGTTTCCAAAATTGTAAGATAGAGATGATTAAAACTTACCAGGAGAAGCTGATCATAATAAAACATGAACAGAGGGACATTTCCTTGTATCCACCCATTAGGGGTTCATGTGTTCTTTCTCTGGTAGAGGCTGTTTTCACTCAGCCCCATGTGCTAACTTTTTGATCTGATGTGAGAAATGCCTATAGTCTTTGATCAGCTAGTCTCTCAAATTTCCCTGTTCCCACAGGAAATAACCTATTTCTGACAGCACTAGTATACAGTCAGCACTGGGAAAGTGATTATAGTATGAACTGGGCACAACTCTAGGCTGGCTAAAAGCTCATGGTTAGTGTGCCTATTTGAGAAACAAAGTAGACATATGTTTTAGGTTGGATTGAGTGGAAGCAGACATTGAGACAGCTTGGGGTACAAGATATTTGTTAGGAATCAACACCTGTGAAGGGAAAGGGTTGCGTGCAGAGAGAAGTTGTATTGTGATGTAGAACTGACAAAGCCTTGCTCCCTGGCAATTACTTGTGGAGTAAGTATTCATCATTATACTCACCTTGTTTGGACACCAGATTTGGGTAGCACCAGAAGGGCTTGAGCTCTGGTAAGGCAGTTTTTGGCAGCTGAGGGGAAGCTAAAGGAGTTGATAGCCGATGCTGTTCTTTCTTGTTGGGAAGGAGAAAGTCCTTTTTTTGAACGTCTGCCCCAACATTCTGTAATGAAGAACGCCACCATTCATGTTGCAGGCACTCCCTCACAAAACCACTTATAATCTGCAGACATCAGCCTGTGGAGGCTGGGATAAAAATTTTATCCCACTACTAAATAATGGGAAACTGCTAAAATATTTACAGTAAAATCTGCCAAGTTCCCAGGACAAATCTCTTCATAAAACACATTTACCCAAGAGCACATCATGCTCTCGGGAAATAAAATACACATTACTGCTCTGGCATTGTCTTTCCAAAGTATTTATATTAAGAAATACAAATAAACAATAATAAATGACAGTGCCCTCTCTTTGTCTTTCCTCCTGCTGCTTCAAAGAAAGGAAAACCAATATTTATTGAGTACCCACAATATAGAGTTGATTGAATTGGGGGTAAGGAAACTTTATTTTAGTCCTGGTTCAGTCAATGTGTGACCTTGGGAAAGTCACTCCTCAAATCCAAACCTCAATTATCTTGTCTGTGTAATGAGGAAATTGGGCTAGATCCCTTTTGGTTCTGATATATTTGTTATGACTTTTAAATAATAAGAAAGCCTCTCTCCAAAGTGTTGTCTCCTTAGTCTTTTTATGACATGCTGTGTGATACAGCATTTTACAATATGCTATGTGTCAAGCAATGCCTGTTACTAAGATGTATGTTGTAGGTCACATGGCTACCTAACTGGAGAGATGCTTCACTAGTATAGACATTAGCTAACATATCACTCCTATTCCCAACCAAGAGAAGACATATTAATGAATCCTTCGAATTGCTATACTTAATTTTATATTAGATCAATGTATAAACTATAAAATAGGCATCATCTTCATATTCTATCATAAAATTTTGTATTTTGTTATTCCAGTAAGAAGAACTTGTAGTGTTGATACTCCGAGGTAGAATGTTTCAGTTTATCCCACTTCTTTGTAAATTATAATCTCTAAATAGGGGGAATGAGTCCTACAAAATACTTAAGAATTTTATGACACTCAGTAATTCAGTAAAGAGTACTCATTTGACAGTGTTGGAAGCATTGCTTGTGATAGCACCAAATAATTATAATAATGATTATCTTGCTCACTATTAGTTTCTTCAGGAGTATTAAAATGCATTTGCTTACTTATTTGTATTTATTTTATTTCTCCCAAACTCACCTTTTAACCAAGTGATTGACAAGACCTCTACCTAAGTTGGCATTAAAGGTAAACAGCTTTGTGAGAGTACCCCTTCCACACTCACTGCCATTTAACTACATCTAACAATTTCATAAAATCATATGGTTTCTTCATTTATATGTCTAGTTATTCCACAGGCCAGGACAAATTATTTTTTCATCCTATAGCTGATCTTTGGCATGAAATTTATGAATTCTTTTGGCACTCATTATTCAACTAAAGATTCAGTTGGCAAGCCTGTTTAAAATGTAAAGCTCATGCCTCTTCTGAAGTAGGTGATTTTAAATTAAAATGAGCATTTGTTTTCATTGTTTTAGATGTCTTAAATGGTGCACTGAACTGAAAAGAGGATATGAAACAGACATTTGGTTGTACCAGGGGAAGCCAAACTTTGTTGAGCACTGCGTGTGCACTCAAAGACTGCATTTAATTGGCGTGCAGTGGAGTATAGCAAGGCAGCCCTCCCATTACAGCGGCTGCCATCCAAGTAGGCTCTCGGAAGACTCCACAATTCAATGTCTTCTGTTGTTGTGTCAACGGGGACTTGAAGTGCCAGCGATCATTTAATTCATTCATTCATCAAATGTCAATTGTGCACCTACTCTACGTCTGGCATTGTTCTAGGAACTAGAGCTATAGTAGTAAACTATCACACAGAAATTCCTGCTCTTGTGAAATTTATATTCTACAGGGGGGCAGAAAACAGAACATAAGCAAACGAGTGACATTAATAGTATGTCAAATGATAATAGGTGCTTTGGGAAATAATGAAGAAGGGTAGGGTAATAAGGAATGTTGAGATAGGAGTTGGTATGCAATTTTAAAAAATGTGGTCAGGAAAGACCTCATAAATAAGGTAGCATTTGAGGGTTGATGGAGTTGAACTTTGTTGACTTTTGTAAAGTGCACAGTTTTTATTCTGAGTATGTTGAGTCACTACAGGATTTAGCAGAAAGGTGATGCTGTGATCCATCCCATGCTCTAAAAGGATCACTTTAGCTGCTGTGTTCAGAATGAAATGAATGGAGGCAAGGACAGGAGCTGGAAGCCTGGAGGCTATTATGATAATCCATATGGAAGTAATGATGGCTTCTACCAGGGTGGTTGCAATAGGGGTGGTGAGAAAGGGCTAAGATTTTTTAGACTAGATTAGGTATCTGCTCCAAGAAAGAGGCCCTGACCTCTGACTGTATTCCAAGCATTGTGGTTGACTATAACAAACTTAGCTGTGGGGAAATTGAATATAATAGAATGTGGGCTTTGGAATTAGAGAAATCTGAGTTAGAGTCCAATTTTTATGACCTACCAGCAGCGTGACCTCTCATAACCACTGTTTTTGTTTGTGTTTGGGAATGCTATGGTCTGAATGTTAGTGTTCCCTCCAAATTCATATGTGAGATCTAACAACCATATGGTGGGTGGTATTTGGAGGTTAGGCCTTTGGGAGGTAATTAGGTCATGAAGGTGGAGCCCTCTAGGATGGGATTAGTGCCCTTATAAAAGAATCTCCAGAGAGACCACTTGCCCCCTTCCACCTTGTAAGGACATAGTGAGAAGGTGCCGGCTGTGAACCAGGGAGTGGGCTCTCACCAGAACACATCCATGCTTGATGTCTTGACATGCCTTCACTTGAATGTCTCACAGTTCTGGAGCTTTGACCTTGGACTTCTCAAGCTCCAGAGCTGTGAGAAAGAAAAGAAATTTCTCTTGTTTATAAACTGCCTACTCTGTGGTATTGTTATAGTAGCTTGAATGGACTAAGACAAGGAATAGTAACTTCCAGGGTTTTATGAAGATTTAATGTGGTAATGTGGTAAAAACAACTTGTAGAGGGTTTAACACACCTAAGTGCTTCATAAATATTATCTTCAGTTCTTCTTTAGCTTAGATATGGTCATTTATAATGTAAATTCATTAGACCATAGATCCTTTGTCCATAAACTATGAATTTATGGACTCTTTGGGTAGAATCTGCATGGCATTTCCTGGTATATTTGTCCTTGAGGTAGCAGGGTAAGAAATAGGAGCTTTTCTGGCCAAATAGCTGCAATTGAAGACAAATTCCTAGTACAATGCTTTTTTTTCTTTACGTTTCTGTCACACATTTAAGGTAAGGGTTCTCTCCAAAGCAGAGGCGTCTATGGGGAGATGAAGGGGAGGTATCTAAGGATAGACTTAGGGGCTCAGAGATTTTCCTCAAATTTTAGGAAAATTTTGTTAAAGAAATTGAAGATTATAAGACTCTTAAAGAGGTTCAATAACCCCCAAACATTACCAGCTACTATTCCATAAAGCTTTACTTAGCCAATGGCTATGTTATAAACACCCGCCACCTCACCTTCCCTATAAGAGAAATTGTTGCCTACTCTTGCTAATTCTGTTAACAAATATTTCACCACAAAACACTTTGTGGTTAGAAGATGTTATCTTGGCCTCTTATATTTCTTAGTCTGTCAATATCTTCCGTCTTTGACTTCCCAACCACTGCTAATTATAAACCTCTCTGCGTATATTCTGTTTACAAAAAAACGCTTGTGTCTTTCTACCTTATACTTATTGTTGTGAATTACAAGGATAGCTCGTGTGTGTGAGTGTGTGTGTGCATGCGCGCGCGCGTGCATGCAGTGTTTCCCTAAGCCCTGGGAGGGGAATCAGATTCTGAAAAGATTTGTCCTTTACTATTTGTATTGGATGAATATTAGAATGACAGTTTTAAAGAAGTAAAAAGCAGATATCTTCTTTGAAAATTATCAAAGTTGACAGAAGAATTGCAAAGGGGATGAAAACTGCTATATTCTGTCTGAACCTGGCTTTGTATCTATCTAACTCACCTGTATCCATAATTATGTTAAATAATTCATAACAATCATGGATCACTGTATTAAAATAACTTTTAAGGTTCTTGGATCTTCTAAATGGATAAAAAGGAATATACTTTTTTTCCTGATAAAAATATCTATAATTTGATAACAAAACCCTGTCCATTTGTTAACTAGGAATTGTACCCCAAATACTGCTGTGTTTGTGAGCCAATGAATTTATAAAGCTGAAAAATTGCTTATAGAATAAGTGTCTAGGCAGTGATGAGTCAAATATTGTCTTATCAGCATTCATTATGATGCATCTAGCATGAAAAAGAGCATTGTTCTCCTGAGACACATGGAGAGGAGAGAAAAGTCAGTCAGGATGAAGAAGCCGCGCATTTCTTCTATCCACATATGAATTCTCCTGAGATTCACATTGTTTATCAGTTCACATCACAGAGTAAGTAAAATCCTCATTCTTTGACTACTGACCAGTCAAGGGAGAAGCTTTTCTAATAGCACTTTATTTGATTTTTTAGTTTATTGTATAATGTAAGCTTTGTTACTAACTTAATTGAGCTGATGATATCCATAAGTAGAATAATTCAGAGGTGGTAAATCAACTTCTAAATTTGTTTTAAAAAATGCTTATTTTCCTGTTTAATTTGATTGTTTTACTATGATTTATAAAATCTACTTTTATTATCTTTTTTCTTTCTAATGTTTGTTTTCATTTTCAAATAACCCTTTGCTTTACATCTGTGATGAATTTTCCAAATCCTACCTTGTAGCAGTCAAACTCTGCTGGCTCTGTAATCTTGTGATGAAGAGATTTTTACTTTTGTTGAATAGTTGAGTTTCCAAATCATAAATCGGATGACAATTTGTGATGCCTGTCACTGGAGTGCTAAGCAATTTAATGAACTATCCGGTCCTTCAGAACTGGCATTTCGCTTGATATCAAGTTATATGAGTTGAATTTTGCTAAGAACTTGACTTTGCTCGAGTCATTTGGAAAAAACCAAATAACTGGTTCTTTTTTGCAATAGGCTCTTAGCTTATAATCTCAGATCTTAGTACCAGTCTTACTGGAAGAAAGAAGAGAATAATCTTTGTTTAGCCTTCATGGGGCTATGTATTGCTCTTTTCCCTGAGTTATGTTGCATCCTTGGAGGGCAAGGAGAAGACAAGAGAACTTCCATCTGTAAATAATGGAAAAAGATCAATATGGCTTACATATTAGAAGAGAATTGTTTGCTTATGTAATTGAAATAAGGCTTCCAAGATGATGGAGTAAATCTCCACTTAGGTTTTTTTCCCAGTCTTTCTCTTGATTCAGTTCTGTCCAATTTCGAATTTTCTATCTATATACCACACTATCCAAAAGGAGAAAGGGTTCTAGAGTTTCCATCATAAGTTCTGAGCTTTGTGCTGATTGTGTTGACCTTGATAGAACCAGGAGAATATTCATGTTGATTGGTTTCTGTATTTATTCCTGAACTAGGTATTGTGGTAAGGATATTCCCAGTTATTCTTAATGGGGAGCGATATCGACCCTTGGGGGAGTGTGTGTAAATGGAAATTATGGAAAGGTGTGTGCAGAAATTTATAAAGTGTTCAGTTGTCATGATGAAGGGAGGGGTTGTAAAACTGACATTTAGTGGCTGAGGGCCAGGGATGTTAAAGGCCTTTAGTGCATAGGACAAGCCTGCACCACAAAGAATAGTCCCACATTCTACATACCTTTTGGATGTACTTCTGGACAATATATAGGCGAAAAATTTTATATAATCATCTGAACCTAGAACTTAGCTATTTCATATTTAAATACAAAGTGGGGTCTGGGGGGCACTATTTTAATATATACTGAATTTTCTAGAAATGTACCTATTGGGTGTATATGAGAATATTGTACTTTGTTCAGAATTTTTCCTAGATTTGTTTACCTATTTGAAAAAAATCACATAACAATTAGAATGATGCTTTGCTATTTGAATTGCCTGTGAGTCATTTGAATTTTTCACAGGGATTTGTGGGGCTACTAGGTAACACTCCCAAAGCTCTGTACTTTTAGGATGTACTCAGTTTCTATAAAATAACCGACTTATATACCAAACATCCTTTAAATATGTAGGAGCTGACTACTAGCTGCTGGATAAATTTAAGTTCATAGAGAAAGTGCAAATGTTACCTCTTTTTATTTCTCTCTGTGTATGGATGCAACCCAGAGTCCTTATAATTTAAGAGGGGTGGTAGGTGATCTGTTCATGCTGTAATGACTTAGCAGAGAACTGGCTCCGACATTCTGCTTTTGTCTGCTAAATTTCTAGCTTTTCTAGTGAACTGAAGTATGTGTTTTTTTTTTTATTGCTTCATATGTGGCATTCTTTCCACAAAAGCCAATGAGCTCTACAGCATTGTCCCTTTTCATTAGTGAGGTTTTTAGTTTTAACATATTATTTTATGTCAGCTGGCTTTTTTGGTTTTGCATCAACATTGTAATCAGTAGCTAACATTTTGTGTTAAGCAATTTGTTGATTCTTATCACTTGTCAGGTTTTCAATTTGCTAACTGCTGACATGATTTTCTCTTTTGTTCACAAAAGGATTTTTACAGTTTAATTACATGTTACCAAACATACCATTTTCCCTTCCCTCTCTTTTTCCTTTGACCCTTGCTTCTAAATAGGTATATCCTTCTCAAAGAAAACATATTATGTTCGGAAATCTGAACAATTAAACCATATCAAATATGTGTCAGTGGATTCCTAGTACCACCTAAAGAAGAGAAGACCATCATGTGGAGTGTGTCATCTATGTGAGAAAATGCTCTTCACCTCTGTCACCCTCCTTAGCACAGTACCTGCCACTTATTGGGCACTCAGAAAGTGATGAGACAAAATGAGGAACTCTTGCAAATAATCACTTTCTAAGTTTAATGAGAAATCCTAGTTTTCATTAATTTTCTACCATAATATATCCTAGGGAATGGGTTAGCTAGTGAAATGTCATGAACTGGTTTTACTTTATTTGCAAGATTAGTTTATATATTCACTTACTTCTTACCCACTTGAATTGTATATTTCATTTTCATTACTTTCGTTTTGAACTAAAATGTAATGTTTTTCCTCATTTATGTGAGTTTGAGCAGTAGAAGGAGAAATTCTGAAGCCTTCCTGATAGCAGTTGAAAAGACATGATTTATCTGTGTTTATGGAGAGGAAAAAGCCAAGGGGCCGGGCATTACATGTCAGGCTACAGCCAATGGTTGGTTGTAAAGGCCCTAGGCCTCCCAGTCACTTGGGACAATGGAGCTAGTTTTTCAGAAGAACCCCTCCCTCCATGTCTTCTAATTGTTAAAAATAGCTGTTAAAACATCAGCATGTTAAGTTCATGATTACAGTAAATACTTTGAATTTATATTTATCATTTTTTATAACAAGGAAATGGGATTTATGGGTTAATCTAATATGTCGGGTAATGGAATGTTACTAAGGCATAACAAACTTGTAGTATATCCAGAATGGTTGGGAAATGGAATATCATCGTATTATGGATCTTCAAGAGTTACTACACATTATACACTTTATAGCAGTGTTGCTCCCATGGGCAGAGGTTCCCAACCCCCAGGCTGTGGACTGATACCTGGCTGTACAGCAGGAGGTGAGCAGAGGGCTAGAGAACCAAGTTTCATCTGTATTTGCAGCTGCTCCCCAGCACTAGCATCACCACCTCAGCTTCACCTCAGATAATCAGGTATTAGATTCTCATGGGAGCATGGGTGCCCAGTGCCGAAAGGGTTGGGGATTGCTGCCCTTGGGACATTTGGCAATGACTGGAGATATTTTCGAGCATCAGGGTTGTGGGAGGAAGGGTTGTTACTAGCATTTAACAGGTTAAGTCCTGGGATGCTGCTGAGCATCCTGCAATACATAGGACTGTCCTTAAAACAAAGAATTATCTGGTCCAGAATGTCTATAGATCTGAGTTAGATAAACCATTCTGCAGGTTAGCACTTTGTATCAAATTAGAATTCAGCAAAATTCAATTGAACTTCAAGATGACAGAGAACATTTTTGGTGATTTAGATAATAAGTTAGCATCTTGCAGAGCTTCAGTGTCTCTATCAGCCTCAGTTACCACTGTTTTGGTGAAGTGTAAAAGTGTTGGTTTACAAGGACTCTGATTACTAGATAAAGATGTCATGTTGTACATTTATCTGAAGAGGCTCAATTAATTGTCATCACAGCCATTCGAGTTAAAATTGCTACTTATAGAGAAGATTATTTACTTTTTATATTACAACAGAATTAAAATATAACTTGGTCTTTGTTAATGAGTTTTGAATATACTTTAAAAATAATAAATGACATGGTCTTGGAAGAATACTTCTGTCAACACAGCTGTTATTACAATGCCCTATGCTTTTATTTTAAGCCTGCTGGGGGAACATAGGAAGGAAGAAAATTTTTTCTTCTGTTTCGATGAAATGTATTTGTGTGCACAATCCAAGAAAATGGAAAAGAAAAGCACCCACTTCTGGGTAGAAAAAACAAAGGAATCTGTATTTATTAACAAATTAAATATTTATTGAGAACTGTCTCATTCACATTCTGGGGCTAGCACAGTAAATAAGGTAGAACTTCTTAATGATGTCGTTTACTGAATTATTTGGAAATAAAGTTTAAGGCATGAGACTGAATTTAATTTTATGTCTGTAGTAACTTCTTGCACACATGAGTTCAGATACAGTGTATGGTATTTACAACTATAGAGACTTAAATTAATAGAAACTGCCTATTGTGTGACCCCAATCTTGTCCTCAGAACCACTCTTTTGAGCCATGAGGTGATAAAGTAGCTTATCAGTAAGTGGATATGCAATCAATGATTCCTTTTTTATTAAGCATACATTTAATACCTAATATACGTGATGCTATTCTTAGAAGAGGGGACATAAACATGAATCAGAAATAGCCTCTACCCTTCTGTGCAGTTGCATGAGGAGGTGGTTGGGACAGGGGAATGAGGGGGGAGTTTTGAGAATGTTGAGTGAGACCAAAGCAGTAAGGAGAAAGTCAGCTAAATAGTGTGTTATAAGTGGTAAAAGAATAAACAAAGCACGAAAGGCATAAAATCTGTCACCTATACCTGTGTGGACCTCCTGTTCTTTACCTGGATTTGTTTTGTTTTTAACCCTTTCTTTTAGGTACTTATGAATAATTAGCCTTGGGAAGGGCAGGATAAACACAAGCTTAATTTGTGTTTGTTTCACAGCCTCTGAGTTTCCAAGGTAATGAATTACCTGAGGGCAAACTCAGTGCATTGATTTAGTCACTCTTAACAATAACAAGTGTGTGGCTTCCAGGGCTATTTCTCTGAATAGATTAACTTTGAATAAACAATCAAAATTCTTGGGCCTACATATTCTGCAGTTTCTATTTCAAAGCATAATCCTAATTCAACTTTTAAATATATATTTAAATACATATATGTATTTATATATATATATATACACACACACACACACACACACACACACACACATACATATCTATATCTATATCTATATATATTTTGTTTTGTCCTAGAAGAGTTTGATCAAATTGACTTTAACAAACTGCTGAGATAGAAGAAAAAAATGTAACTCAGGCACCTTAATCTCAACATGTCCAAAACAGAATGAATTATTTTCTACCATTACCTTGCTTCTTACTCCCTACCCATTTTTTTCTTACCTTGGTTATTGTACCTTCAATGGATTTCTTTTTGCCAGTCTTCATACCTTCAAATCTGTTCTCCACATTGCTGTCAGAGCTACAGGAACTACAAATATGAAGGAAATAATAATATTAGCAGATAACATTTAACTGAGTAATTACTATGTAATATGTACTTCTGAGTGCTCAATATACAGTAAATCTTAAAATTTTTACAACAGTATGATATCAGAACTATTACCTTTTTGTACAGACAGAAAGACTAAGTTACAAGAAAAACTTGCCCTCCGTGACATACTATGTGCTAGAGGCAGGATTTAACCCCAATATTCTGACTTGGGAACACTAGGTCATAAGTGCCATGTTACACTCTTCTAAGGCATTTGTTGTCTCTTTAGAGACTACCACACAATTCAAAGTACATTTACATCTCATTTAATAACTTGAACTCATTGAACCTATTGCTAAATGAAAAACTAAAAGTAAAAAAAAATACATTAATTTTAATGAAAAAAATTATAATGAATTCTACCCCAACTTAAGATACCTAAACAGTTTTCACAGGTAGAAAAAGATAGCAATTCAACAATGGGAACATGTTTATGTAAATAATAAACAATAATTTGAAAGTAAATAAATCCAATTTCTACATAAAATGAAAGTTTGTTATACTTGCCAAAAGAGGAAGAAAAGACTCGGGTGTGGATAGTGATTGGTAGATGTAGAGTGCAATGAAATCATTCTTTGGAAGATGCAATCTCCTTTCTGTCCCATTTTCTTCATCAATTCTTCAGCCTTTTTGGACTTATGATTATCTTGTACTTAAGATTCACTTTATAAGTGATAGCACAGAAAAATACCTTTAGGGCAAAATGAAGGTTAAACCTAAGACCACATCTACTATGTGAACCCATGATGAAATCTCTTTCAAAAAATGTTTAGATTTATCCAAATGTGGTACTTAAATGTATTCCACAAGATAACTTGCTGACTAAAAACTGATTTGTCAAGCAAATTGGTGAGTATGTCTCCCTAAAACAGTAATATCAGCATATCATATCTGATAGTGTATTTATTAAGTGAATTTTGGGAAAAAATATTGCTCTATTAAAAAAGCTTTGTTCAAATAATGGCATAACTTTTCAAAAGCCATAGTGGTGAAAAATCATTAGCTAAACAGTTATTATGAAATAAGTTTATACTTGGTACACGAAGTCCCCCGAGGTTCTGCCTTTGCATTGCTCTCCAGCCTCATCTTTCCCCACTTCCTGTCTTAGATCTTACTTGTTGGTATTACTGCATTATTTATACTTATGCATCCATACAATGCTTGTTTCATACCTCAGTTCCCTCTGCATGGACTATCTACCTTTTCATTCTGTACGCATACAGCGTGTTTGTAGCACAACTGAGTAATTCCAAATGTTGGAAACCTCAGTTTTTTAAAAAGGACTGCTAACAAACCTACCCAAACTGCCCTCGAAATACACATTATCTTTATTCTGGTCAGAACACAAATTTGCCCTCTGCCCTGTAGAGAGACATACTATATCTTCCAAGGCTGGTTGGTATACAAACATTCCTGAACAGTTAGTCTGAAACAAAAGGTCTGTTAATGCCTTTGCTCAAAAAGTGCAGGAGATATCCTTGGAGAGTTGTTTCCCAGCAGTTGTTGCACTTGGTACATTGTATTAAAATTATCCATTTAAGCATCTGGTGAGCTCATTTGGAGCAGAAATGAAATGAATAAATGAAGATCTTTAAAAATCTGGAGCCTGTGAGGCTACATCAAAGTTATTTTTATATAAGGTAAACCATTAAGCCACACTAAGCACAATTGAATTTTAAGTGTCAGGTAGCTCACAAACAACCATGATCCAGACTCTAATATGTTTGAATATTTTTCTTATTATATAATAATATTAGAGTCAATATTTATTATGCACTAAGTGTTGAGTTAAATTCTTTAAGAGTAGTGCCTCAATACAGCCCCCAAGGCAAACCTGTGAAGTAGTACTATTATTATCTGCTATTAAAACCAGACTCAGAAAGGTTAAGTAATTTGTTCAAAGTCACACAGCGGTCAGTGGTGGAGACGGGATTTGAATTTAAGTGGTTTGACTCTGGAGGGTGTGCTTTGAACCATTAAAATTATATAGCCCCTCAGAGATAAGGAAAGAAAAAAATCTGCATGAGTTACCTTAGGGTCTCTCAACAGATGCTCTGTCTCCAAAATGACACTTGGATAGAGAGGATAAAAATACGCCCTATAAACAGGTTCCAGTATGCCTTTGGGGAACTAAACTGGAGTGTGTTTGTTTTAGTAAAGATGTTTCTGTCTTGCAAAGGAATTTCTGTGAGGATGGTAAGATATTAGCTTTTTTGCTGATGAGTGTTGAGGATGAAGGACCCACGAAGACATTATTACTGCTAACCTTCAGCTAACCCAGGACCAGAACAGACCAACTTCATGGGTGTGTGGCTTATGCAGTCTCACAGGCCCCCGTGCTTAGAAGGGCTATGCTTAGAAGGGTTTACTTGGCTGACTTCCTGCTTGTCATTGTCTTGAAATTGTTAATGCCTTTTGAATAAAGGGTACTGCATTTTCATTTTACACTGCACATCTCAAGTTCTATAGCTAATCACGGACTGAAGTCTTGGTTCACTTTTTGGAAGCTAATTATTTGACACTGGAGAAGGGAGATGGACTGGCAACACCAAGAACACTACTAGCAAAGACCTTCAGTAACCTGAGGTTCTGCCACTATTCATGCTGGACTCTGGAGCGAAAAGCTCAGGTCTTGAATTTTTTTAGGCTGGAGAATATCCAATTCCCCAAGTATACGGTGATTCTACAGGATCACCTGGGAACTGATTTAAGATATTTATTGCAGAATACCAGTGTATTTTAAGGGAAGAAATATATATTACACACAGTTTTCCACATTCTTAAAGGTCTTAGATGTATTTTCATTCTTTATCCCAGTCTGATGATGGTTTGTTTTAGGTCAATTTAACTCTTCTCTTTTATAGTAAGCACCAAATCAAATAAGAAATATTTCCTTTTGACAGGAATCAGTATCTACCTTTTCTGTTTTGATGTATGAGTTACATTTCTGTTATCCTTAGTAAATGTGAATGCACTTTGTGATTTTAGGGTTTTTTTTTTTCTGTGTGTGTTTGTGTATTACTGTAGGCTCAAAACTATAGCATCAGATTTGCTAGTATATTTCAGTGATGTTATCAACAGCTTTGATTTGTAATACTTTAGTAATACTACTTAGCTGCTGCTGCTTTTTCTTTACTTTGCAGAGCCCTTACTTAGAGACCTTATGTGGACTTGGTCATATTCATCTGCATTGGCTTCTGACAAACACCTAGGTAATCTGGGTCTTATTCTTCATGGTCATTTTCTTTTGCACAGTTTCATCGCATCTCTGTAATCTTTGAGATCCCCTGCTGAGTTCTATCATTCCACCACAAATAAAATAAGCAGGGGCAAAAACACTTGATTTGTGTAGCAGTTTTTAAAAAGAACATTTCTCTTGATTTAGTTACTACATTTTGTTGGATATTAAGTTTAATTTTAATTAAAACAGAAATTCTGTTGGGAACGAGTTCCCTAACCTCCAGTTCGACAGAGCTGTATGTTTTACTGCTGCAGACCCAGCAGAGGGAGCCTGAGTTAGTGAAGGAAACTTAGCTGTTCTGATGACTCAGAACTAGTAACTCATAGTCAAAAGGTGATTTTGGGGAGTAAGGGGTGGGATGGGAGTCAGGAGATATGGGTTTCGGTGTGTGTGAGAGAGAGAAAGAGAAGAAGGAAGAAGTAAAATAGAAGTTGCAAGCCATGTGAATATTAAGATGTATGTGAAATGTGGGAGATATGGTATCTTCTGAAGGAAAACGAAAAAACTGATGGAGAGAAGCATTTGATTTTTAGATCCTGAGAAAGTACTTTATGTATAAATGTATAAAGCGACACTCTTTTTCTTTTCCAGTTAGCCAATTCTCCCTTTAAAACTTCCTCGACTAAATCCTTATATATTTCCATTTCTTGTGATTTTTATAATAAGAGTAATTTCCCAGCAAAAGCTTTTTAAAATTTTCTTCAGTCTCTCACCTTACTGGCCCACATATTGTGTGTACACACATGTCTGAGCATAGAAAATCTTGGAGGCTATTTAAGTTTAGGTGAATATTTATTCAATAGATTAATCAATTAGTCGACCAACTATCCAAACAGTACTTATTGAACTTTTAGTACTATATAAGGTGTAAGATGTGTGTGTCTGTGTGTACAGGGAAGAGTATAGTCAGGAGGGAGAATCAAAACTGTTTTCTCAGTAAACTTACATGTAGCTGAGTAAATAAATGTGTTTGGTAAAAGCAAAACATTATGTAACTAAATGCTAAGCAGTAGTTTGAAGTGCCCATAAAGTAAACTGAATATAAAATAGGCATTCCTAGAAGAGAGATGCAGAGTTTTGAGGTAGCTAGAAGAGCCCAAAAGGCTTCAAGGAGGATATGGCTGGACCTTCCCTGATGGAGAGGCAACAAGAGAAAAAAGGCTGTGAGCAAGAAAGTATATGTTCGAGATGCAGGGTCACTGGTGGGAGTATGCTGTTTGTGTACTGTACACCCTGGGGGGGTGCCATTCTCATCAAGCTCATGTGAATGGTGCTCCTGGAGGTATCCAGGGCCTTAGAATGAATTCTGGAGCGACTGTGGTTCTGCTGAACAGTGGTTCCTCACCCTTTGTGTATTATGACCTTCAGTCACTCTATTAAGAGGAACCTATAAAGTAGGGAACAGTGAGTACAGATTGGACTGTATAATCAGGCAGCCTGGATTTGAGTCCTGGGCACATCAAGAAATAGATGTGTGGTCTAGGGTACATTTCTTAACCTCTTTATGCCTTATTTCTCCCATCTATAAAGTGGCAAGGTAATATTAGTACCCACTGCATGGAGTTGTAATGGTTAAATGAGACAGACTATATTATAATCTGCTTAAAACAGTGCCTAGAGCCTATTGAGCCCTGAGTGTTACTTGTTATTATCAAAGAGCTAATGTGCCACTCAAGCAGGAAGCCAATATCCTACTTTCTCAAGTAAAGAAATATTCCATTAGGCTTTCTGTTGTGAAAATCCTAGGTCTCAGCTAGACTACTTTGCCTTTTGCTGGTTGAGAATGATAAAGCAGGTCATATGGTTTAAGATTATACTGGTCACTCAGGCTGATTTATGGAAGTAAGTCATATAGCATGCCCCTCTTATTTCATTAAAAAAAAAAAAAAAACGACACCCATTTCCATAAGAATGACACCTGGGAATTTAGTGGTCCTGTGCTTGCATTGTCTCCACATTTTCCCGCTGTTTTGAGCCATGGACAGAATATAACTCCATGAGGTCATTGTTTATGTCCTGTGCCTGATGTTCACTCTTTTTTTTTTTTTTTTGAATGAATGGGTCAATGATTGAATGAAGGCATAATTTTGAAAATTATTCTTGTCCTTTCCTATAAATTTGCTGGCAGTCCTATTTCTAGCATGAATGAGGTAGGCATTATGACAGAATGTCTTAAGGAATGTTTAATTAAATACCTTCTCTGGTGGTTTGTCATTGCCATTAAATGAAAATTATATTTTAGATCACTTTATAGTTTACAAATACTCTTATACTTCACGTCATTTCCTACAGCAGTCATGCAATTTTATTATTTGTTCCATTTAATAGATTGAGTAACTGAGTCTCGGTAGAGTTAAATGACTGGCTCAATCTCTCACGCAAATTATTATGGACTTTGGACTTGATCTAAGGTTGCTTGACTGAAGATTTTCTTTAAATTTTTGTGGCACCATGCTTTTTTCTACCTGAATTGGATGCCTCATGAATGTATTTACTCTCCTAGGAAGGATGGAGCCTCTCTAAATTTCTCATTTTTGTGTACATTATTTGTGAGATTCAGTTGGGACTGCTTTGGAAGACACTCAGAAGCTCACAGGGAATGTGATACTGGGTAGAACCTTGAGGTGGGAGAAACAGTGAGCAGAGTTAGAATTTACCTTAGATAGTTCATCGAAATCATGATGCATCCATTGGCACTGGAAGGCCTGGATGGGCTACTTCATTAGAGATTCTGAATAAAGGCAGTGGGAGTGTGGAAAATATACAGGCAGTGAAGGCTAGAAAATAGAAGACCTAAAGCAGGCATTAAAAATATAATTTTATGTAATGGTGGTCTTGCTCTTGGGTAGATAGAAACCTAAAGCCAATTAACTGAGTAGGCTGGAACTATTTGACTGTATATACAAATAGGAGGGGAGAGTTTGGAAAGACCCTGCTCTTCAGTGCTTTCTTCTCTCTCTTGGGTTTGGAGAAAAGCCTTCATCAAATATGTTGGCAACATTCATCATCTTCTATGTCAGTGTTTACATTATGGGCTGAAGGATGCCTAGAAATGGATTTTCTCTAACAAATTTTACTACTGACTGTTTCAATTCTAAAATCCCAATGTCATGAAATTACTAAATGGACTCTTTAAAAAGAAAAAAAAAAGCCTGCTTAATGAGACCATTGAAATGTACAATGCCATATCCTCTTAGGTGCTTAGTAATTACAAACATAATTGAACTCAATTAACATTTGTCGGTACTTCTATTACATAACTTATCATAGTTGGTCCCATTTTAAATTTATTTATGGGTCTGCGATTATATTATAGAGCAAATTTGTGTTCTTTATGTTATCTAGTGGAGTGCTTTACCCATAGTAGATGTTTAATAGTTGTTTGTTAAATAAATTGGAAACCAAATCCTTTTATAGAGTCAAATGGTAGAGAAACACAGAAACAAGATCTCCTCTGAGATAGTGGATATTTGGTAGTTTACTTTTGGTGTGTCATTTCTTTATTTGTGAACCAGTTACATACAAGGTGGAGGTTAACTCAATTTCATCTTAGAGCAAGACTCAAAATAACTAATAGAAAAAGGTTGTAAAGCAAATCATAGTAGGAATGCAAAAATAAAAATAGAAGTTGATATGTGGAACAATGATTGTGCTTGCCTTTTCTACATTGCCATTATTTTATCTGTATGGTGTGTGTATGTGTGAGTTTGTGTGCATGTTTTAGTTAGTCAAAATAGATTTTTAAATATGCTGTGGTGAGGGGATTGGGGGTGCTTAGTCGTCAGGAAAATCACCTTCATATTTCTCTCCTTTGTATAATTATTCTTATTGTCTATAATGGAACAAACAACTTTAGTTTCTAATCTGCAAGGTTTTCTTTCATGTACAAAAGTATTGTATAAGTAATTAATATCAGAACTTTTGAATAGTTTATTTTAGATTCATGTAATAGCCATTTTCTATAACTAGAAATCAATGCCCAAAGAGTAAATAGTTCATTAATTATAAAGAAAAATATGAAATTAGATCCTTACGTCACACTATATAAAAAAAATCAATTGCACATGGATAAAGGATCTAAATTTCAAAAGCAAATCATTAAACAGAAAATAGAGGTAAATGTATTTTTGATCTAGAAGTAGGAAAATATTCCTTAAACAGGTGTGAAACATGTTGATTATAAAATACATGAATTTTACTACATTAAAATAAAAAAAATGTAGTTCATCAAGAGACCACTTAAAGAAAATAAAAAGTCCTGTCACAAACAAGGGGAAGATATTCACAACATACACAACTGTCAAAGGATTGATGTGAAGAGTACAAAAACATCTACAAATCAGTAAGAAAAATGGACAAAAGTTCTTAATAG
This sequence comes from Eidolon dupreanum, assembly GCA_028627145.1. Classification (NCBI taxonomy): domain Eukaryota; kingdom Metazoa; phylum Chordata; class Mammalia; order Chiroptera; family Pteropodidae; genus Eidolon; species Eidolon dupreanum. The sequence continues at coordinate 50,617,972 of CM053503.1, read as the reverse complement.
ACAATTGACAGAAAAGGAACTTATATGACCAACAAACATATAAAACTATTCATTACATCTCATATCCACTAGTGATCCTCGAAATGCAAATAATACAATATCATTTTATTCTTTTAGCAAAGAATCAAAATCCTGATAATATCAATCATTAGAAAGGATATAGATCCACTAGATGTTCACTGCTGGTCAGAGTGCAAATGGTATAATCATTTTAGAAAACATTGAACACTTTTGGAAAAGTAGTGTATTTATATATCCTGTGACTTAGGAATTCCACTGCTAGGTATCCAGTACAACTCATTTACATGTACAACAGAAAACATGTACAAGGATGTTCATATCAGTGCTATTTAAGGAATTACCTGGAATCAATCCAAATGCATATCAGTAGGAGAGTGGATGAATAATTTGTGATATATTCGCAATAAAATATAACACAGTAGTCAGATGAAGTACAGTATTTACCAATATGAATGAACTTTAGCAATATAATACAAGTAAAAACAAAGCCTGAGATGTATCTCTTCTAATTATGGTCACGTGGGCTTCTTTCAACTTGCCGTTAGCTGTCCTACAAGATGGGTACCTATGTCTTTTGAGATATTCCTTAGTCTCTCAAAGGGAAATTTGGGTAAGCTACACCGTATATATTTGAAGCCAAAGAATCTCAAATATCCTCCAATTTATTTTTTTGCAGACTAACTTCCGTAGGATTGTGTCTCATTCCAAAAACTAACACCTTATTGTACATGTTTAACACAGGTCACTTTAAGGCAGGAAATAGATGACATAGAGATGGAGAAAAATGGTTAATATAAGATAGAAGCTTTTCTCACACCCAAAAGGTGCATACAACCTAGGGTTGGCAAAGTGGCTCCCGAGTGAGGGGGCACTGAGGGCTTTCGTCCCTCCTCATCTTCTGCTCCTACTCCCCAAACCGGATACGCAGTTTTCAGCAGCATAGAAGCATGGGTATAAATCCCATCTCTGGCCAATGCAATCACTAAGGCTCACTTTTGGCTGGAAGTACTGCAAGCAGTTCAGCAAAAACATTTAATTACTTCATTTTGTCAAGAATGTGTGTTCTCGCTGGCATCTCTGTGAGGTTGTTAGAATCCTAAACCTTTCCTCCTCTCTTCTCTGTATTTTTCATCATGTCAATGTTTGGTCCTTGAGCTTGTCATTTAATGTTTGGAAAATGGCCCCACACATCATATCCTCACACCACTGTCCCAAACAGGTAGGAAGGAAGTGTAATTCCTTTTATGTCTTCCTTTTTATTTTTTTAAAATCAGGGGAACAAAAGTTTCTTAGAAGCCCTTCAGAAAATCTTGGCTTACATTTTATTTGTTTTAAATTCAAATTTATTTAAATTAGAACAGCAAAACAAAACAAAAAAAAAACAGTTCGCCCATTTCTCCCATCCCCACCCCTACCTCTGGCAACCACCAATTTGTTCTCTGTATCTATGAGCTTGGTTTTTCAAATTAATCAATCTATTTATTAGATTCCTCATATAAGAAAGATCATATGGTATTTGTCTTTCTCCGTCTGACTTATTCACTTTAGCCTAATGACCTCAAGGTTCATCTGTGTTGTTACAAATGGCAAGATTTCATTCTTTTTTTACGGCTAAATAATATTCCACTGTATATATACCACAGTTGCTTTGTCTATTCATCTAGGTTGTTTCCTTATCTTTGCTATTGTAAGTAATGTAGCAATGAACATGGGGATGCATATACTTTTTTGAGTTCATTTTTTTCTTTTCTTTGGGTAAATATCCAGAAGTGGAATTGCTGGATCACATGGTTGTTCTATTTTCAATTTTTTAAAGAAACTTCATGCTAATTTGCACAGTGGCCACACAAATTTAATCCCCACCAACAGTGAACAAAGGTACTTTAGTCTCTACATCCTTGCCAACACTTGTTATTTCTAGTCTTTTGGATAAGACAAGGACAAGAAAGGAAGCTGGATGTCTGAGTAAATATCATTGAGGATAAATGGCATTTGAGAGATTCACTTCCTAGTCTCTGGGTTGTGGTACAGTTCAGCTCCCTCCGCAGGGCAGAAATTGGACATAACCTTGGGAAACCAGGGCTAGTGGGGTGGGTGAGTGAGGGTAGATGAGGGAATGAATATTTAAATTTACTGAGATGATATTTTCATCAGTTATAGAAACATCAATATACAGAAAGTGGTACCTGAGTTTATGGTCTATGATTTGCACCTGGCACTGTGCATTGCATATGTGGTGGTTTAGTTACAATGGTCTCTGCTAACAAGGACTGAGAAAAGATTGAGCTGAGCATGGCTTGATCCAGGGCTAGGGACTCATGAACTGTAAAACTCTTACCATAGCTCTTGTAATATGCTGTCATAAATTGAAAAAAATATCAGTGCAGTGTGAAATACTGGCCTTCTGTAGCAGCATGAAGGTGATCTTATATATAAACTCAGAAAATGGGGGCCTGAGAGGGAAGTGTACACAGCTCAAGCAAAGGGGAAGGTAATTCTCGTTAGTCTTCAGTTTGATAACATTCCAGGCATGATGAATTTATTAGTTTCTCTTCTAGATTTAAGATTAAAATAAAAATGGAAAATTGCCAAATAATAGGGGAGAAATTACTCAAAGGGGGTCAATACTTTTAGAAAATATTTAAAAAGAAAGGTGTTGTGTTAGTTTTAGAAATTAACATTGGCTTAAGTGACCACAATCACATGGCATTTCAACAATCCATAATTAGATCAGCCCATGTTCAACTAAATGATGCCCTTGAATTAGAATATGTCCTATATCAGAACTATGACAAAATTATTAATAAAAATAAAGTTCTTGGAGGAATATTTGGGGATGCAGAGTTATGAATCAAATCATTCTAAGGAAAACAACCTGTACCACTACAATTGTGACAGTTGATGTAAATATGCCTACAGGTAGTAAGTAGTGGTTAAAAATCCTGGGATTTGAATTCATGTCAACTCTGATTCAAAAGCTGGCTCTACCACTGAGTATCTATGTGAACTGGGCAGCACACTTTGCCTTTCTATAAAATGAGAATACAAGCACAACTCCACAGTATTGTTGCAGATGTTAAATTTGATCACATATTTAATGTGCCTGGCAATGGTCTTAATTTATATTATTATTAAAATGTTTTATTACTTGGGTTTTTTTTAACAGCCTGACCCATGAAATAAAATGTTGTTCTTTGTCAGTTTAAACAAACATGTTTAATTATTGAAATATTATGATTTTTGCAATTTAATTTTGTTACACATTATAAATTATTGGCACGTGATAAAAGCTTTCATAGGATTTTTCACAAAGTATGACCAAAAAAAGCCATGAAAATACAGTGAAAGAATGAATTCTTTAGGTAATGCTCCTTGTGGCTTCTTAAAATAGGAAAAAGAAGATAATTTTAATGGCCTCTGGCAGATACTAATGATAATATTTAATGTAATAAATACTACAGTAATTTGTATTCTATTTAGTAACATTCTTTAGTCATCCAGGAGATTTTAATGAAATGAACTGGTGAGCTTTTTTACATGCTAAGTGAGGAAAGAGGAGGTGGTTGTTTGAATTTGCACTGATGAAAATATAAATGCAGAAGAATTAAGAAGTTAAGTCCATTAATATCATCCTGATGAAATAACTTTCCTCTTAGGCCTCCTATGTCAGTTTCTTCTCTGAATAAAAGCCTTACTTGAGAAAATACTTCATGTCAGAATTCTGAAAATGTTGAGGTCCCTAGACTAAAATTAAACATGGCTTTAATTCACTACTTTATTTTCATTTTTGAAATAGAATATGGTTTATTTGGAAAAATAAAGTGCAAGCCAAACTTAGGACTCTGTAGCATTTACTTGAGGTTCTCTGTTTATTCTTCCTTCTTTGCCTTTTGCCATTTTGAAGAAATGATGTCTATCTTTTTTTTTTCTAGTAGGTTTATTAACTCTAATTGACTCCAATTGGTCCCCATTCTCAAATTTATTATTATTTTTAAAACAAAGTCATAGATACAGAGAACAAACTGATAGTGTCCAGATGGAAGGGAGGTTGGGGAGCTGGGTGAAAAAGATGAAGGGTTTAAGATATACAAATTGCTGGTTATAAAAATAATCACGGGGATGTCAAGTTCAGCATAGGAAATATAGTCAATAATATTGTGATAACTATGATCTCAGATAGGTAATAGACTTATCAGGGTAATCACTTCATTAGGTATATAAGTGTCTAATCACTATGTTGTACACCTGAAACATAATATTTTATGTCAACTGTAACTAAAGAATAAAAAAGGACTTATCAGAAATACTTTATATTTTTACCTAAATGCAGAGTGACCTAAATTTTTGGTTTGTTTTAAACTTTTTATGAGTTAGTTTTATTACTGGTGAATCTTGACAGTATAAAAATATGAAAGCAAAAATCAATGCATGCAGAGCATTTAACGAAGCAGAATGTTTCTTGTTAGGATTTTGTCTTGACCTTTGTCAATGAGGGGAGCAGCAGAGGGCGATAGTGAGTAAAGGTAGGGTATCATTTCTTGAGAAATTCTTTCCTGGAGTCAAAGGTAGCTGTGAATCCTTTGAAAATAGAACAACACTACTGCAATAAATGAAGCCCTTTTACAGGTCCCTCCATTGCTGCTGGTACTCCTGACAGTGAAGCTATTTTAACTTTTAATTTGCTGAAAGGCAAATAAGGCAGCTGTCTTCACAGTAGGAAGTTAGGGGTGAGTGTTAGAGAAACAGCTTCTCTTTTCATGTAAATTAAAGGAGAATATACCAAAGAAAAGTTTACTATTACTCTACAGACTCTCAGCAAGCAGGCCAGAGTGTCCTCTTCAGTGATTCTCTTACACCTTCTTTTAATTTGCTGAACACGTTGGATCTGAAGGCAGATTTTAGATCGACAGCATTGAAACATCCTTTTTCTTTTGCATCTTCTTCTACCTTCCCAAACACGAAAAACCAGAAAACTTTTTGGATGATGTCTGAAATTAGGACTTTACTTTCTGTTTTCATTAAATCTTCATTCTTTTCTTTGTGATATTCCTTTTTATCAAAGCATTTTCCTAGAGGGATTGAAACACATGTAGCAAGAACTAGAACTGTACCTATTTTTCATTAAATAGGATCTGTGTTAGCATGTGATCTACTAATGGCGACAGCCTCTGGATGATTCCTTTTGATGTTGCCCTCTAAAGGTCTCATCAAAAAGCATTACTCTCTGCATTATCCCCTTCTGACTTTTGGTGGTTTTGTTTTATTTGGCTATTGATTGGTATTACACATCCCTCTTGATGCTAACATTAGATGATTCTTTATAAGAGCACTTAGTGGAAAATTATTGTATATAGGTAGAAGGTTTATGAAATAGTTTGAACTATGTGTCTGAGATGCATCATCAGCCAAATATGTTCTAACTATAGGACTGATTGGAAATTTTGGTAAGTTGATTCATTTAACCTATCTCTGCTATACTTTTTGTCCTTTGTATGGTAACATGCATTATTTAGATAAATGCAAAACTCCCCTTTGCACTCAATATAATATATTTTTAATGACTAATGGTCATATAGATAATCTCATACATAGGAGCAAAAGTGTTTTCATTTGATTATTATAAATTTACTTCTGAACAAATTAAAAATGAAATGATCATTCCTGTCATAAATGGTCAGGAAAACAAAAGCTTATTAAGAATTTGCTTTTCCCTTGATGAAATATATTATCATTAATCATTGCAGTCCATAATGCATGTGGTTTAGCATGATATATTAATTTATGCTGATTTAATGGTTTAGAAACGATTTTTGTTTTACTCTTTTTGATTTTCTCTTTTGGAGACTTGCAGTTTTCCACGAATTTCCTGTAAACAAGTTTGCATTGTGGTAATCACACTGAACCTGTATGGTTTAAGGACCAATACAGATTAAGAGGTTCAATTCACTATGTTGAAAATAAGGAAGGAGACTTCTCTCTACTTTTTTTAGAACATTTACTTTAGCAAACTCATGGCTGTTAAGTACTTTCTGCTCTTTTCAGTGTTTATAAATCCTTCTGAAAACTGGATAGGCCTTTCCTCAGCTTTATGACCCAGAAACATTTTCCAGAAGGGCTTGGGAGCCATCTCTTTGAAATGTAAATATCAGGTAAGGTAGTACCCATCTCCCAGTGTCTGTGGGAGGGCAGGAGCCTAATTTGGTGGGAGCCTTGTAACAAGTTCCAAAACTACCTTCTGTCATAAGGATGTGAGGTTTGTTTTTCCTGTGAATAAAGCCAATTACCAGGTAAATTTAAAATGAAGTATGTGTGACAAATGGTGCTGTCAAGTCCTCTTATTTGAGGACTGGTTATTGTTTATGTTGAAAATATGTATGTAATGATTTGTGTCTGAGGATGAGGTTTCCTTCCATCTTGGCAATCTCTTAGCAGATTGCATGTGATGTACATTACATTCTGGTTTAATTTTTCTTCAAAAATAGAACTTTTTTTTCTATTACCTTTGGGAGAGGATTTCTGAGTTGTGAGAAGATTTTGTTTTTATATTTCCCCAACATTGGTCATAGACTATTATGAAAAGTGACACTTTGACCAAATGTGCCTTTAGTTGTGCTGTCTTTCCTTCTTTAACCAGAGAGAAACTTCTTGGCTAAAAAGCACTGAAGATTGAATAGCATTATGTAAAAAGAAAACAAGACTTATTAGCATTTTTTTGCAGAAGAACAGCTTTCCAAATTCAAGTGTGAAAGCTATTGTGCAGATAGCAGTAGCTAAGTGGCACATTACTTTTTCTTTTAATCACTTAATAAATTCTCTCAAACAATCTATATTTAGGCTAATTTTATTCTGTTAAAGTTATTTACCACTATTCATTTTAAATATCACTTGCTTTCAATGATATAGTTTATAGAATCCTGCAAAATGTTAAACTTGGTATTGCTAACTCAAAGGTGAATTGTGGCACAGGAATGATTTATGCCCATGAAATTGCAGAGGTCTAAAAATAGGGCTTGATGTTATATTAATATGTACTGCAGTACATAGGCACAATAGGGTTAGAGGAGGATGGAGTTTCATCCCTGACTCTCAGTTTGCTTGCTTTTGTCTCTGAGTCCGAGCAGCACTGGAATAATTAGACATTGCTCATTTTTCGTTTATATCATTCCTATCAGTGCCTACCATCCTGCCCTGCTAGCTCCCAGGTGTTTAAAAGGAGGCATGTAGTTTGTAAATACTCATTCTGTACAACTCCAGTTGCTGTCTCTATTTGAAGATATCCTTCATATATTGGACTGGACAATAACAGAACATTGCAGCTAGATTCTGATGGGGTAAGTATGTGACTTTGACCTTAGGATGAGATCAGATATGAAAGTGTTCAGGTAGACATACAGCAAATATTACAGATTCCGAGAAGATGTTTTTGTTAGCAAGGTGAATGCCAGCAGTTCTGGGCAAGCAGCATTTTTGAACGAAAGGCAAACATTTCAGTCAATATTTCCTTTGGTTTGAGTCTTCTGATTTTAGATGTAATGAGTGTGAGATGGCAGTGTTGACAGATGCTTTTCTTCAACCTTTCCAAGTATGAACTTTGATCAGATGAGTGGAAGTCATGTAATTGAGTTCACACATCTATTGTCAACAGGGCTAGAGGTTGCATGAACCTAAGGGTGTGCTGTAGAAAAAGAAATGAAGGCTAGTAACATCCTGGATATTATAGACTGGAGTGGACTGTTGCCAAAACAAAAAAGGTGATGATGGAGTAACTGTTCTCAGGATAACCCCAGAGTCTTTTTAAATAAAATCTATGAGGATTGAACATGGTAGCTATAGGTTTACCTACATATCATAAATTACTAGCTTAGTTTGTCTCTACTAGGATATATTTGATTGGCGTTATCTTACTTTAAGCCGATGAGGCAGTGGGTCCAGGGTATATTATTCTATAATAAAGGAATTGTTTAGATTTTGATGGTAGCTCTGGAATGCAATAAAGCCATGATAATTTAGAACATTTCTGATGCTGTTATTTTAATAGGTAGCTCAGCTCTTGGAATTTACTGGAAAAGATCTCAGGGATCACCATCTCAGCAATAATTTTACATCTATGTAAATGGTTTCTATGTTGCTGTGGTGTAGCAACGTGGAAAACATTATATTAGTCACCAGCTGCCAATTTAAATACACACTGGAAAGAGTAATCTAATTTACAGGGAGTATAAACTTGATCTTAATACATGTTGATGTTTAATTTAATTGTGACCTTTAACTTATACTTTTTGAAGAAAAATGTTTCATGTTTTCAGAACATGAACTGTTGAAAAGTCAAGGTGATATGGCTGATTATTTGTTTGTTTGCTTATTATTATTTATGCCTACAGCACCTGGTCTTCCTAGGTGGTCTCCTATCCAAGTACTAACCAGGATGGATCCTGCTTAGCTTCCAAGATCAGACATTGGGCTTGTTCAGGGTGGCATGGCCATAGACCACAAACTATGGCTCTACTGGGGTGTGAACCTTCTGCATGTAAAGCAGATGTACTAACTGCTACACTATGGAACCACGTCCTAATTTTTTTAATGGACTTTAAAATATTTAAAATTTAGCAGTAGTTTCTTTGCGAATTTCGCCCATTTCATTTTAATCCAGATAATAACTTAGTGAATCTGCCCAGATTACCTACTTTAAAATAAAAAAAAAAAGTATAATCAAGAGAGGACAAAGCACTAATATAGTGAGAGCAGGAAAGAAATTTTCCTCTTACACTCTTACAATTAATTATGCTGCAAGAAGCAGCTTGCTCCCACTAACTTTACCCCAGCTTCTTAACCAGGCAAACTCCTACTTGTCATTCAAAACCCATTAGTAATGATGCTTTTTTTCTTGTAACTCTTCACAACCTTCTGTCCTACCCACAGGCAAAGCTGATGACTTGCTCAGCACTTTGTTCATATTTTAAAATTTATTTTTATATTTTTCTCCTCCTTTGTGAGTTCCTCGAGGACAGACTATTCCTTATTTATTTGAATACACCATTGTCTGATGCTAAATATGGTATTAGACCTAGAGTAGGTATTCAATATTTTGTGAAAAATGAGAAAAATGAATGGGCTCTCAAACAGACTTCAGAAATGGTCTATCCTTCCTGTGTTAAAGTATAGCTTTCAATGTAGGTTGGTGATGGTGCATGCCCTTTGATGGATTGCTCTTACAAAAGCTGCACCTATGCTCCTGCAGCTAATCAGCTACAAATGTACCTGGGAACCCACATGTTGCCACAGTAAAAAAGAGCCATGCCTGCTTATAGCAGAACCAACTCTGAATCTAAGGAAGTGTGATAACCCACTATTGTATGATGAGTGCACATCTTCAGGTAAATGCAAAATACCTTCAGTATAAGTTCAGATTCATGATAAGCATGATTATGGATCAGAGATATGTTAATTCTTTGCACCTTTAGACTTATTTAGGAAATGGTCAGATAATTTGGTGTCAGTATGGTACCATATGGGTCAAGTCCATGAGGTAAGTATATTTTAGCTCTTAGGAATCTCAGGTGAGCATGGGTTGTTGGTCAAGAAATCTAGACTATAGAGTGCTGGCTCCTCAAGCTGTCCTTATGTTCAAAAGATGTTAGAGGGATCTCTCAGAGTCCTCAGAACTTTCCTTTCCTCAGTCTTGGTTAATTCTGGAACACTTTTGAAAAACAGATCAATTCATAGTTGTTATTGGATAATCTGCTACTAATTTAGGCCATTTCTTCATTGTGAGTGTTTGTGCATGTGAATCTGAGTTTGCATGTGCGGGTATTGTCTTAGTTTGGGCATCCATTACAGAGTACCATAGACTGGGTGGCTTCAACAACAGCCCTTTTTTCCCTCACAGTTCTGGAGCCTGGACATCTGATATCAGGTTACCAGCATGGTCCAGTTCTTGGTAAGAGCCCTCCTTTCGTTTAGTCTCCTCTAGATATCCTCATATGACAGAGAACACAGAGAGTGCAAACTGTCATGTTTCTTTATATAAGGGCACTAATCCCATTCATGAGGGCTCCACATTTATGACCTAATTACTCCCCTACAGGCCCTGCCTTCTAGTACCATCACTTGAAGGTTAGGATTTCAATATAAGAATTTGGGGGGACACAAACATTCAGCCCATAACAGGTATGTCTTAGAGTATCACAATTAAAAAGCATCCTGTAGGAAACTAGAGGATGTGGCTTATTGTAATGATTAAGATTTTTTTTTTCTGATGTATCTCTACCATTTACATAACTTTCTAAGCCTCATTTTCCTCAGTGTCTGTGATAACGGGGATCAAAGTAGTGCCTACCTTTAGGCCACTGTATGAGTTAGGCGGTGCGTCCATCCCCAAGGAGCATGATTCATATTGCAGTCTATGTGACAGGCACCCTGAAGTGTGAAGAGTACAATGAGTGCAGCCACTATTGGAAGACCTGCTTGGTTATGAGTTAATGAGCCACTGCACATACGTGCTTACATAGCACAGGGCTTGGCATTGAGGTGTGCCCAACAAATGGTCACCTTCATTATGGTAGGAAGGTTCTCACTCTTCTTTTAAGAAGCTTGGATACAATAAGAGGTATGACATGGGTTATAACAAATAATATTTTAAATGATGCTAACAGGTGAAAGGGATTAAAATATCCATTTTGTAAATCATTACTAGACTTTATGTTTAGAAATCAGCTTCTTGGCTAGAAATCCCAGACCAAACTGTACATGTATAATTACAGCCACATTTTATGTATTTGAAGGTGATTTTCTATCTAATCCTCCTTTCTGAGATGTTAATCCTTTAGAATGTAACTTTTTCTAGAAGTAAGGAAATAAACTGAGGAGGCCTCTGAAATAGCAGTTTCAAAGACTTTACTATGCAGACATGAAATTGACTTTCTGGGTTCTTCTAGAATTTTAATGACTTTTAAACCTGTAGTTCTTAAACAACATGGGGACATCCATAACTGATTGGAAGAGCAAACCTAAAGAGGTGTGTGTATGTGTGTGGGGAACTACTGTTATGAAGAGGCAGATTTTGTGGTACATATAGTACACAATGATATTGAATGGCATAGTCAAAAGCTTTACCTGGAGGGGTAAAAAAGGAAAATGAAAAAAAAAAAAAAATCTCCATATTGATGATTACCCCTGAGACATTAAGGAAACATGCTCAATATTTTTTACTTTAAAAGGAAATTGACATTTATAATTTATTCCCATTTTATGAACGTTTATTAACTAAAAGATAGTCTAGATAAAAAAGATAGTTAAGAGGAGGCAGGCAGCATGATATGGTGAAAACAGGACTTGTAGTTAGATTGGGTTTAAATTCCACATTCAACTCTTATGCTGAAGGGATATGGGCAGGTTACTCAATGTTGTGAGCTTTTTTTTTTTTAATCTTATCTATAAAGCGGAAGTGGTACTTCCCACCATGCAGGGGTGCTGTGAGTCTGGGATGACATATATGTTAAGTGCAGCCAGCAAGGGACAGACACATTACTGCTTCTAAATATATTTGTCTCCTTATCTGCTTAGTGAAATTTATTTATCTGAAACACCCCATTCTCAATGAGATTTTACTATTTTGCTATTTCTCTGACTAGAAATTAAATTTATAATGCATACCTCAGACAATAACTGGTCATTGAACTCAGTAATTATTAACTTTGAATGATTTATATACTGCTGTAAGCCTAGAGTATGAGTCTGTAGTAAAGTGTTAGCGTGGTCTAGGAGTCTCAGAACTATTTGTTTTGTAGTTTTTGTGAGACTTCTACAATGTTATGACACTCTAGTATGAAGAAGGAAAGATAAAATTTATTTATTGCCAGTGCTACCAAAGTTAAGAAGACTGATCACATTCTTGTGTTAAATGCACTTTTAATATAGTTTGGAAGATGGTTCCGGGCTGTGTTACAATTCACTTTTTTTTTTCATTTACTCGTAGGTACTTGTCATTATTATATATCTTATTGATTTGGAGGATGTTCTAGAGACTTACACTATTGATTAGACAGAGTGTTTCTATATTTTGTGATTTAGCAGTTTTCGCTCTCTGTGTTATTGTTACCACCAGAATCAAATTGAAAAGACCCATAGATCCTTTTCTATCACGGAATTTTTAGAGTCTTTTATGATATGTACAGGATTAAAGAATTTTATGAGAGCTGCCTAATTTAACTTTATCTAAAATATGCCATCTGCTTTGTAACCTCAAGTGATCTTATGGTTTATTAGATTTATTAAGCAAACATTTAATGTGTAAATGTAACGTATTAATCTTCCCACAGGTGTCTAATTAGGCTTTAATTTCTGCTACTAGAATTAAATCCAGTAAAGTGTGTGTAGATCTCTAAGTCATAGTATCTCTCAATGTTAACTGGTCAAATATGAATTTCTATTTTGGTTTAATTTCAATTTTGATATCTTTAAATATCTGATGGAGTCTGATATCAGGCCTGTATATTAAAGAGATGATTTTTCAGTTTGGGGGGCTACTTTATCATCAAGGACTAATTCTGTTGTAAGTGACAGAGAACTCTAACTCAAACCAGCGTAACAAAAATAAATTGATCGGCTCAAGTATCTCAGAAGAATACTGGGTTAGATCTCAGAACTGGAAGAAGAGAAGGAAGAACTATGGCTGTAGTGAGTGGAACTGGGAATTTAATGATAACAGAAATCTCTCCTTGCCAGTTTTTTTTAAACTCATGTTTCTGTTTCTTTACATGTTTGTTCTATTTGGAAAGATTTTTCCATAAGGTGGGGGACATGGCCATTGCAGCCCAAGCCTTGCAACTCCAGTTTCTTTCTCTTCCTGTTCATTGGTCAGTGCCAGGGAAGACTCTGAAGGGCCAGGTCTTGGTCATGTGCCCATGGGGGTGATGGGAATGCTTGCTAGGCACAGACAGGTTAACCTCAGTCACTCACTCTTGAATCCTATTGATATTATACACCTCTGCAGAAAATTCTAAGCACAAATAGATCTAAGTATTTGTATGTTCTTTCAGAAAGCTAGTTCCTAGTCTCTCCTTAAAGGTTTATGGACGTCCAGTTAAGGACCCCTGTGATAAAATGTTAAGGCAACATGATTCATTATTGAAATAAAATTTTGACAAATGTGTTTTCAGTTCCTATATAGTAAACTTTTTCTGTTTAAAAGTAGTGTGTGTGTGTGTGTGTGTGTGTGTGTGTGTGTGCGCGCGCGCGCACGTGCGCGCGCCTGTGCACGTGTGTGTCTCTCCAAGTGGCATTTAAGGGACTATCTCCTTGTAGTATAAAGGAATATAAAGATTTTGTTATCTGAGGATCAACTTCACAGCTTAAAATATCTTTAAATTTTAACCAGCAGTGAGAAGAACCAGAACTTGCCTCACACTGCTTATTTGATTTGCCACATAGAAGAAAAGAGCAATCCTAGTATGTGTAATAAGTCAAGGTTTTCCATAAGGAATCAGAGGTAGGTATAAATGATTTGAGGAGATAGCAGAAACTCACTGAAAAGAAATGGAGTCCACCTGGACTACTGTCTTCCCCTATAATTGGCCTCCTAGCTTCCACTCTTGTCTTTTTCTTAGTTCATTTCCATGGATCTAAGTATTTGCATATGCCATTCCCATGGAAAAAGCTAAGGCAAAGCAATCATATAAGATATAATCAAGCAGATTGTGTCAATACTGTTCATTGGCCATTCCTTGTGCTAAAAATATTTAATATGACCTATAAGTCTTGATCCGGCTCCTACTTCTTTCCCCACCTCATCATTGCCAGTTTCACCTTTGCTATTGACAGTACTTCTTTCAATTCATTATATGTGCCAAGCTCTCATTGTTACAAGGCCTTTTCCTATATTATCCCTTGAATGTCCTCTCCACTCTTTTTTTTTTTTCCTCTCTCTCTCTCCTTCTTACCCTTTAGGCCTTGGTTTAATTATTATTTTTTCAGAAAGGCCTTTGGGAACCTAAGCCTAAATGAACGCCTTTCAGTTCTTCCCCCGATAGTATTGTATTATTGCAAGTTTAAGGACATATTTATTTAATGTCTCTCTCCCTTTTGCATTATAAGTTCTGTGCAATCAGGTATCATGTCTGTTTTTTTCACTTGGTGCCTAACAGTGCCTGGGACATAATTCTTAATAAATGCTTTTCGAATAATCAGTGAAGAAATGGAAAGGGAATAGGGGAGATTAGAAACTACTGCACCAGCTGACTACAAAGCCTAGAAATAGCAAGGGGGTGATAAATAACAGTAGACATTCCACTGTGGAGTCAGAGATACATGCAGAAAGCCCACGGAACATCATTGCAGCCTGGGGCACAGGGCTGTACGATTTCAGGCATGTGCCCATGAGGACGTGCACAGGCACATGCGCCTCCTGCCCAACATCCTCTGAGCCAATCGGTGTGACATTTGGGAGGCCTAGCAATCAGTACAGGTTAGCAGCCTGTGGAACAGTTTGCACACTGCCTGTGACAAGCTAAGCCATTTGTGCCCATGATGCAACACAAGCTCCACCGGCCGATTTGACTTTATTTGTGACATGGAGTTATGGTTATTGAAATATTGGAAGTTGCCTTGTACACTTGAGAGGTATTTTCATGAAAAAAAGTCAAAATTTGATCATTTACTTTCTTCTGAGAATATTTAAAAAAAGGGAGAGACTTGAAATGTAGTCGAGACCTACAATCCTATAATATAAATTATTTATAATAAATCATTATCCAATTTAATAAACCTTTTTTAAATAAACTTTATTCCCTTGCTTTTTCAGTTAATATTTTGCATTTCCTTATCTATGAATAGAATCACATTTTGATGTACAACATGTCCTTTTATCTCAGCTTGTTTTTTTTTTAAACGCTTTCCTTTTGATTTTGGTATAGTCAGAACAGAGCACCCTCATTTTCCCCGTTTTCTCTATAGTATTTATGTGATTCTAGTGTTTGAAAGAGCACATCTAAATCTAAGCAACATCTTTAACATCAAGATAGGAGTCTTTCGATCCATCTGGGGAGTTGGGCTGCGCCTAAAGGCATTAAGAGCCCCAAAGAAGAGGAACAAAAGTCATCCCTCTGCTTCTTTTGATAGACTTCCACATATTATCGTGGGATGCTGGTTTCATGATAGTGGGACATGGTAATGTAAAAAGGTATTAAGAAAGATATGGCAATATGGAGAGGCATCTTTCTAGTATCAGTCTTTGTAAAAGTTTACTCTTTAAAACAGATCCGTAATACCCTTTTCCTTGGAGATTTGCACGACTGGTTCCTTCTCATCTTTTATATTTCAGTTTAAATATCACATCCTCAGCCAGGCTTTCTTTCTGAGGTAGGCCAGTTCACAAAGACTTGGTTCAAACTTGAGGATTAGCAGAAAAGGACTCTTCATCTTTGAGCAATGTTAGTTTTCTTTTGTAGTGCTACGAATCAGAAAATAAGCAATGCAAGGGTATATGTGAGTTTAATGAGACAACGGTGAGAATGGATGCAAATTCCTGGAATCCTGTTTTTCAGAGCTTCACCTGAAGTTTAATAGAATCAGGTGTGAAGGACCCCTTAGGTAAGAGGGATTTCTGCCCTTTAACCCTTTTTATACTAGTGTGAGAGTTCGGCATTTCAACTCATGGGGTTCTCCTTTGTTGAAAGAATTTCATATGAACTGTGCCACTTAGATAAGGATACTGGGTTCATAATTTCTTGCTGTGGCACTTTTGCATTGTATTCTCCGCTGTACCATCTGGCCTTACATGGTTTTAGTGTGTTGGGCCTGACTGGTCTTTTAGACTAGGGATCCCCAATCCCTGGCCTGTGGACCAGTACCAGTCCGTGGCCTTTTAGGAACGTGGCCACAAAGTGGAAGGTGAGCGGTGAGTGAGTGAAGCTTCATCCGAATTTGTAGCCACTCCCCAGTGCTAGCATCACTGCCTCAGCTCCACCTCAGATCATCAGACATTGGATTCTCATAGGAGCACTGGTCCTTGGTTCTCAAAAGGTTAGGGACCACTGCTCTAGACCTTTCCTATCCATCCCCTTTATTCTCTACCACATTGGCATGTTTTTTTTCCTTCATAAATTTGAATAACGCTGTTTAATTTGTTTACTTGTTTCTTGACTCTCTACCCCTCAAGATGTTAATTCCAGTGGCATGGCAATTATATTCCTTCTTCTCAAGAATAGCCTAAGTGGCGAGCACAGTGTCTGAACACTTAAGGACCTTGCATTTCCTCCTATAGTTTCCATGCTTATGATGCTCTCATGGTTGTACATATCATGAGGTAGGGAAGTTTTCTAAGAGTATGCAAGCCAGACACTTTTACTGCATCACTCAGCTACCTTAGCAAGGTTTTACCTATGAGGTGTGGGATCTGGGATCTGGATGTAGACAAGCAAGTATAATGATACTATTAGAAACATCTTTATCAATGGCTGATGATTTACTGTTATCTTTCCTCATACCTGCAAATTATTACCTTTGAAACATACATATTTCCAATTTGTCATGATCATTTGGCCAATACTCTAAGCAATATAGTACTGTAGTTAAGAGAACAGGTTCTTGATTGAATCTCCGGTGTTCCCCCCTGTCTCTACCTCTTTTGAGCTAAGTGATTTTTAGTGTTTTTTAAATCTCTCTGATTTTAGTTTTATCATTTTATAAATGAAGGTAAAATTTGAC